>VWZV01004171.1:728010-841783 GCA_013397155.1 Irena cyanogastra | reverse complement strand
CCCCATCCTCCGCCTGCGGGAGCGGAGCCGCCCCGCCGCCGGGCAGCGACCTCTCTGCTGAGCCCCCCCGACCCTCCCGGGCATCCTCGGAACCCCCCGCGCCTCCCACCCCTTTGTGCATCCCCCAGAGCCCTTTGTGCAGCCCCCACCCCTTTGTCCCCTCCGCCCTGCTGTGCCCCCCTCGTGCCCCCCCAGCCTCGCCACCCCTTGCATGCGGCCCCCGGGCTGCGGGAGCCGCTGGCCATGGGCACGAAGCAGACCAAGGGCTGCCAGCCGGGCAGCGCCGGGGAGAGCCCCCCGGGCCACCACCGCAAGAAGGTGGCCCCCAGGGAAAGGGGGGATTTCCTGGCTTCCCTCGTGGCCAAGTCCGGCGAGAAGTTCGGGAAGGGCGCTGGCCCCGGCTTGCCCCCGTACCACCGGCGGATCTGCATGATCCAGGACATGCTGCTGCTGGTCAAGCAGGGCAAGCAGGAGGAGGCCACCGAGCTGCTGAAGAACCTGCGGCAGGTGAGGATGGGCGGCTTTCTCCGGGGGAAGGGGGGCTGCGCTGGGGAAAAGACAGCTGAAGAGCAACTCGTGCTGCTTTCGAAAGCCTGGTGGCAAACAGGGGCCACGCTCCGCTTTTGCGGGTCTGACTCGCCTGGCGTAATTTTGGGGAAGCGGCTGAGGAGCTGCAGGGTGGTCACGGTGTCACAGAGGGGGAAATTCCCCCAGGGAGCTGCTTTGCGTTGTCTGCAGCGAGCAAACGCTGCCGGCTGCGTTTTCCCTCCTTCCCTTCCTTGCTGGCACTGACGGGTTTGGGGTTCGCACCCTACTCAGAGTGGTTCCCACTCAACTTTCCGAAAGTTTGGTGTTTCTAGCAGCTCCGTAAAAGCGCCGAGGCAATTGGAGCTGGCAGCTTTTGAGAATCAGCTCTTTTCTTGCTGGCTCAGAAACACCCAGAGCTGGCAGCGTTGCTTTTTTATCTTTTTGGCGCACAGTCGCCTGATGGAGTTCTGCTGGTGTTGACTGGGGCTGGGAGAAACGAGCCGCTCTGGGGGAGTGGGGAATTAATTGTAGGGAGCCCGAGACCTTTTGCCTTGAAAAATCTGTTTGAGCTGGTCATTAGCTGGGAAGCAACAGGACGGAAAGTTGCTGTGGGCAAACAGAAAAGCAAATTAGCATTTAATCTTTTCTGCTGATAGGTGCTGATAAAAACACCCGAGTGCTCTGGGCGTTTTCAAGGCTCTGGGGTGCGCAGGGCTTTGAGGAGCAGCGAGTTTTGCATGCAAGCCTAAAGCAGATCCATCTTCCAGCTCGGCTTTTCTCCCTCGGCTCTTCGGTGTAACCAGTTCTGCCACCCGGGGAAAAGTTGTTCAGATCTCTGCTGGGCATGGGGAGCTGCTGTCTTGCCCTATAGTCTGTCCGTGGGACTGGTCCAGTCTGGTTTTCTTTTGGGATTTTGTGTTTGGGGTTTGCTGCTAGCGTTTTGTTGCTGTTAGGATTTCCTCCCCCCCATTTTCTGGTCCAGGTAACTTTTCAGCGGGTGTGTGTGTTGTTTGGGACATGTCCCCATTGAGCCCATTTCCATTTCTCCCTCTGCCCTGCAGGTTTAGGATTATCTTTAGAGCAGCCCAGCTGAGAAATCTGAGCTGTTTCATATGAGTTGTGGTTTTTTTAATGGAAAACTCACCCCACTTTCAACTTTGGGATAAAATACTTTTCTTGAGATGAGTGTGCTGCCTCTCTGGGAGTTGGGGGTGGAATTCCTTGGGACAGTGACCTCTCCATTTGGGATCTGTGGGGCTGTGGGGGTTGTTGGGCAGCAGATCAGAGCCCAAATGTTGCACCCTCTCAGCCACGCCAAATCTTTATCGTTGTCGCAGCCCATTGGAGCTGGCAGAAGGGCACGTGCTAATTTTAGAGGGTGTTTATCTCAAACACCTCCCCAAAAAATAAATCTTGGGGCCTGCAAAGTGCCAGGAATCACTCTCAAGTTCTCCCTGGCTCCAGGCTGGTTTTTCTCAGCGATGCTCAGGTCTGTCCTCACTCTCTGTGCAGAGTGAGGGAACTGGCATGTGTCACCGTGGATGCCCTAAGGACAAACCTGACCACGGGGGAACCCTCTCATCTCGCTGGAGATTGGGAAGAAAAAGCTAAAAATCAATCTTAAACTGCTGGGGGATGGAAGGAACCTGTTACAGTCAGGTGCATCTCTGGCAGTGAGTGTCTCTGAAGAGCTCACTCTGATAAAATACATCTTAGAGTGTCAAAATAGAGAACTCCTTGTCCTAGATACTATAATAGACTCCAAGCAGGTTTTTAATGAGGTGATATTAATCCCTGCCTCCAGGGAGGGAGTGTGGGATGCCCCACTGAACAAATCCTGGCTGCTCTGGGTTTTTCTAGCAGCTGGATTTTGGGAGGGGACGTTTTAGGAGGGTATTAGTGCCTCCAAGGGACCATTTGGGTTGTTCCCACTCCAGCAGGAGCCTTCCAGAGCTGAGCTCTTGGAGTGTCTCAGGCTGAAAGTGAGGATTTTGGGACAAGGATGAGCTTCCTCCTGTGGAAAGGGGTGGATGGAGGAGCCTGGCGGGGCAGAGACTTTTCCCTGAGCCATTTTTAGGGACTGTGGTTGCTCCATGTAGTTGCTGCTGTAAAACTGGGCATTTTCCAGCAAAACTGGGCTTTTCCCAGCAAACCCAGTGACCTGGTGCCCAGCTCTCAGCAGAGAGACCTGTTTTAAACCCCAGGCATTGAGGTCACTGGGAGCCTTTCCCCTGACTTCAGCGGGCTTTGAAGCCAGCCCAGTGTGCTGCTGAGGGGTGGGTGACAGCATCCCTGCCTTTGGAGAGGCTCCATCATTTCTTTTTTTTTTTTTGGAGCAGGATGAGCACATGGCCAGAGCTGAAAAATCTTTGTTTTTCAGGTCTCTGTGCCATAACACCCTGCCCTAGCCACCCACTGCAAGACAAGGTTTGGGGGGCTTTTTGTGCTCCCACAAAAGGTGTGTTTGATAATCAGGGCAGAGCTGCAATCTTGTAATTTAAACCTGCTGGAGCAGGTCCTGCCCTTCCAGCCCTGCCACTGGCACCAGTGTCCACTGGGACCTTTGCTTTCCACCCATTTATTTAGAATTTATCCATCCTTCTCCCTCCCCTGAGGTGGAAGTGATGCTGTTTTCCTTACAGGCTCCTGTAAGGATTAATCTGTGTTTCTGGGAATGCCTGGAGGTTGCAAACAGCTATAAAACATTGAGATACAAAGTTTTTTTTTTGTTGTTGTTGTTGTTTAAAAATATACAAAGCATGAAGAGCAGACAGACTTTGCTCCCTCAGAGAGGTCAGCAGTGGTCTCTGCTGCGGAGGCAATTTGATCCCACTGCCTGCCCCCAAAATAACACTCCTGTTATTCCTGCTGCCAGCAGCCATTCCAAAGGGTTTGTGCTCCTCTGGCAAAGCCAGGCTAATTTAACATCAAGCTCCTGAGGCACAGAATACTCATTTCTTCTTCCTTCTTTCTGCTCTGGAGCCCAAACCCCACACTGCAAAATTCAAATCCCCCAAATCCCAACAAGTGCCTGCTGCTCTCCTTGGCTGAGGTGTTTTCCCTCACGGTGCTGCAGGGAGGATGATTTTGGCATCAATGCAGTGGAAAGACACTGAAATAATTAACATTTGATTCAGGCTGGTGTTCGGGGTTGCCAAAGGCTTGCTAATCACCTGCAGGGAGCTGCTGGCCTTCCATGGAAGTAGTTCCTGCAGGGAATAACTTGGAATTTATCTGCCATGGAGTGACTTCCCAGGTTTACCTGGCAGCATCTTCTCTGCTTTCCCACAAAGAGCTGCTGCAGGGAGAGGCTAAAAAATGAATTTATTCAGGCTGTCCAGCACTTGGGACATGGGAATCCACTCTCAGACCCCTCACTCCATCCAGGTGGGAGAATTCCAGCTCCACTATTCCCAGCTGCAGAGCAGGATAGGTTTTAATTTTACAGAGCGTGGCACTTTATATTTTTACTCTTTTTTTTTTTTTTCTCCCCCATACTCTTGAGTTTCAGTGGTTAAGGCAGCCAAGCGCTGTCAGTATATTAAATTCTGGGAGTGTCTCTCCTGCTGGGGAGAGGATTTGTAAAACAAAGCATGTTTTCCTCCTCCCCGCTGCCAAACGGGATCGCTTTTCCCCAGCGAAACGGGGAAGCGCTTCCCAGCACATTACGTTGCACTCAAGGAATTTGCCATTGGTTATGGCTCGACGTGGAGCCTTTGCTGCTGTTCTGGGGCTGGTGGGAGAGGAGAGGAGGAGGAGGAGGAGGAGGAGGAATCCAGCAGATCTGAGCATCATCTGCACAGGGCAGGTGAGCAGCAGCTCCAGGAGTGAAATGGGAAAGAAAGCGAAGTGTGGCAATAAATGCCTGGGTGTGGCCAGAAGCCAAATGCCAAGGTCCAAGGTGTGGCACCATTTGCAAGGTGGATTCTCTGCCGTGCACTGCCGTGGGCACTGCCGGGGTGTGGAGGGCAAGGGGAGAGGGGTCAGGGCCCCAAATGGGCAAAAACACCACAAAAAAAATCCCATTTTCAGGAGGGGGCTGGGGGAAAGGTGCTCTGTGCCCACCAAAGTGTGCAGAGCCCGTGGCAGCCCCTCCTGGCTGTGGGCCAGCCCGGGATCCCTGGGGTTTATCCCACAAATGTCCCCTGCTGTGGGGGCAGCTGTGCCCCTGCCCCATCCCAGGCTGAGCCCTGGATTTTCCAGCCACGGGTTGTGGGGAACAGGACACGACCTGAGCAGCCTGGGAGCTGTGTGGCACAGGGATGTTTTATTAATTAATTAATGATGAGTATCTGCATTGTAAGAGGGGCTTGGCTGGTGGGGATAGTAAAACACACCAAAAAAAAATTTAAAAGAGTGATGGAGACTTTGGGCTTCCTCCTTGAGACACAAGCAGAGGGCTGCGTGGAAAAATAAAAGATTTGTGGCTGGACTCAGTGCTTGCCCCTGGCCCTGGGGCAGCATTCCCATGGGAGCCATCCAGGAATGCTGGAGGAGCTGAGCACTGCTGTGTTTGCCCCACAGGTGAGCACCTGGTCCCTTCTCTGCGTGCTCAGAGCAGCTGAGGCACCCGAGGTGACCCAGCCCGGGGTCTCTGGGCTTCCCCCAGCCTGTGACCCCCAGCAGAGGACAGGCATGAGGAACTTTGCAGGATTTGGGTTGTTTCTGCTCAAGTGGGAGCTGCTGGGGCTGAGGGAGGGCCCTGCCCTGGCTGCAGCAGGGCCCCAGGGTGGAAGTTGGGTAACCCTGCCCTCAGTGGGGTGGCTTTGGGATGAGCCCTCATTTCCTCTGCCTCCAGCTGCTGCTGAAACCTCACCAGTGCTCCCCGCAATGCTTTTTAACCCTTAGGCTGCTGGAAATATCAATGCAACAAATATCTCTGACATCTGGGGTGTTTCCTGCCCCAAAAAGGGTTTGTGGTGTTCCCAAACCCTGCCCTGCTGTACGATGCTCCCTTGCTTTGCCTCCTTCCCATTCTTCTGCTCTTTTTCCATCCCCTGTGGGATTTGCAGGTGGATGTGCCCTGCTTGTACAGGCACAGGATTGGATTTAATGATTTAATGAACCCCCTGCTGCTGCTCCTCCTGGGGGAAATCTGGTTTTGGAGGGAGAGGAAGGCTGGGAGAGGCGGAATGTGATATAAACTGGGGGCTGGGCTGGGTTAAGCTGGGCTGGGTTAGGCTGGGCTGGGCTGTGTGCATCTGGAACAGAGGATCAGGTCCTGCCTGTGCCCTCACTGCAGACAGAAATCTCCAAGCTGGCAGAAGTCAATGGTTGTTGTTCCACCTCAGCCCCTGTTCAGCACTTTCTCTGCTTATGTAATAGCAGGAATGTGGCTTTTTTCTCCCCCCAGGCTCTGCTGTTTTCACACCTGATGTGAAATGCAGCAGCTCGGGGCTCCAGCCCGCAGACAGCCTGGCATGCACCTTTTATTTCCCTCTCTTTTCCTCTTTATCTTGCTTCAGCCTGTGAGAGGCTGGAGTGTGAGGGTGGCAGCGTGGGTGTGTGGGCAGAGCCCTCCCTGCACATCCCAGCTCTGCTGTGTGCAGGGGGGCAGGAATGGGGGCAAAGCACCTGAAATTCAGTGTATTGGAGCTCCAGTGTTTGATGTGTTGGGGGATTTGTGGCTGTGGCCTTCTCTTAGCTAAGGGAGGTGCTTGTATATTAATATTCATTTCATTCTCCTGCAAGCGACATGGAATTTTTTTAGTATTCAACATCTTCACATCCTGGCCAAATGCCTGATATGATTTAATGCCTGATTCCATTTCTCTTTCTGTGTGTGTGTGTGTCTCAGCCTCCTTCTCCTTCAAATTTTGGAGAAAAGATCACTGTATGGTAAATTTAATCTTGCCTGTAAAAAGAAAAGCAAATTGTCCTTTCCATTCCTCTCTAGGCCGAAGGTTTTAGCTCCAATTACTCCTGCCTCTGACCTTGCTGCTGGGAGAGCAGGAACTGCTTGGAGCTTTCCAGCATTCTCAGATCTTTTCAAGACTCTTTATCTTTCATTCTTGGTGTCTTTCAAAGTCAAAGGCGCTTCCTTTGTGCTGGGCTTTGAGCTCTGGAGAGAGCCTGGACAGGCAGCAGAGCCGAGGGGAGGGAGCTGCCTTTTCCTCATGCCTTTGGGTATCTCGGTGGATATCTCATTCCTCAGAGCCTCTTTATATCCCAATAATCTCCCCAGAATCCTGGCTGTCCTGCTTTGCAGAGCAGGACTGGGTTTGATGTTGGTGGGGGAATTTCTTTTCGAGATGTTTCTGCTTTTTCTGGTGGTTCCAAAGTCCTTGTTGGAAAACCATGGAGGTTTTCCTTGAGGTCTGCTCCTCCCCAGCCCTGGATCCTGCTGCTGGCTGCAGATTCCAGCCCTGAATGTCCCCTCTGCCTGTGGGATTGCTTTCTGAGCAGCTCTCCAGCCCAGCTCCTGCTCCACGGTGCTGCCCATTCCCAGGAGTGCTCAGGGGTTGCTTTTGGAGGGGATTTCAGTGAGGCACTGCCTGGCAGCAATGTGAATTCAGTTCTAACAGCAGTTGTGTGGAAATGAAAGCTGGTTAATTAAAGGAGAAGCTGACCAGCCAGCCTGGAGCAGGAGCCCGGAGCGTGCAGGGTTTTTGGAGGATGGGGATTTGTGTGCTGGGTTTTTCAGCTCCTTGCTTTCTGTTTAGCCACAGAAAGTGAGGAAATGGGTGTTAGGGACAGGGCCTGCAGCTCCGTGGGAGCTGCAGCTCTGTTTTTTGCCCTCCAGCATGCCAAACACACCGAGGTGAGCGAGCTCTGTCTGTCCTTTCCTCCCACTCCAAGGACAAGCTTGAAAAAAGCTAAAAATGACACTAAAACCTCCTTGAACAGTTCCTGTGCCTTCACCTCTCTTTGTGCAGAGATTCCCTGGGTGGAAGAGCACAGGGCTTTGAGCCAGGAGCCTCAGTCCCACGGCTGGGAAATTCCCAGAGCTGCCTCTTCCCCTGTCCCAGGGGATGCTCACACTCTGGGGCTGGGAGCAGATAATTCCTGCCTTGCTCTGCAGGACTGTTCCTTCACCCCCACCCTCCCCAAGGCCAGGATCTTGGCACAGCACTGAAATCCCAGCAGGGGAAAGCAAAGGCTGCTGAGGAAGGAGAGCAGACTG
Source organism: Irena cyanogastra (assembly GCA_013397155.1). Classification (NCBI taxonomy): domain Eukaryota; kingdom Metazoa; phylum Chordata; class Aves; order Passeriformes; family Irenidae; genus Irena; species Irena cyanogastra. The sequence goes on along the minus strand of VWZV01004171.1, from coordinate 834,132 downwards.
TGGTGGGAAGTGGTTGTTTTGGCCGGGGATGTGCTGAGGGTTTTTCCTGGGACACCTCTGTCCCCGTTCCCAGCCTGCCTGCAGAGCTGCTCCCACGGAGCACAGGGCTCGGTGGGGACTGATTTGGGATTTGGGATTTGGGGCATCCCCACCTCCAGTGGGAAGTGGGATACAGGAGGTGGAGGGGGGTTTGGAGCTCAATCAACCCCAATTCTCTGCACAAGGATGAACTGAAGCTGCTGCAGCCTCCACCCCAGGTTTGGGTGGTGTTGAACAAACCCCAGCTCCTGGTTCAGCCTCAGCTCCCCAAAATCAGGGCAGTGAAGCCCAAATCTCTGCAGGAACAGGACTCAAACAGCCCCAAAGCCTTGGGTCATCCCTAAATCCTTCCATTTATTTCCATTTGGATACAGTTCTCCCCTCTTCAGAAAGGATGTGGGGGAAATCTTGCTCCCAAATGTCTCTGTGAGCTTCCTGGGCTTGCAGAGAAACAATTTGGGATGAGAGTGTGAATGATCTGCACCCATTATTTACATCCAGCCAAAACCATTCAGGATTGGATTAAATCTTGATTTAAGCAGCCTTTTTTTTTTTTTTTTTTTTTTTTTTTTGTGGTTAGGATTTTTTTTGGGGGGTCATTCTATAAAAAAGAGGATGTTTTCCTGTTTGGTTGTAAAAAGCTGCTTCTGCTTGGTGTAATTGGATACTTCCTTTTCTGAGGAGGGAGCCTGGTGTATCTGGGGATTTTTTTTTAGGCAGCTGTGTGACTGGGTGAGGAATTTTCTGTGGTTTTATTCTGGTGGGAAATGGCGAATTTGGGGTTTACAGAATTGATTTATTGATTGATCCTGTTGTATATCTGACTCGAGTTACAGGGAAATGAAAGCAAGTTTAAAGAGCAGAAAAGTGGTTTTTAATGTTTTTTGATCAGTTAATAAACTCAAAATGGGCTGGATAAGAAGGCAGACAAAGTAAATGTCTCAAAACAGATTTTGCATTTAAAACTGGTTGATTCATTAAGTGGAGTATTAATTGTGCATCATGAATTACACTTCTGGTCACCATAATGACAGATCTTGGTCTCTTCAGGTTGAAGTTTTACTTGCAGATTGGAAAATGTGCATTTCTCCTTTGTACTCCTGATTTTTTTCATTGACTTGCTGAAATTCAGTGTTAAACTGGACTAAGTGAATTAAAATCCTTGAAATTGGAACAGACCCTTAAGATCACAGAGCCAAACATTTGAATTAACTGAAATTAAGATGTTTTCTTTGTCCTTGTGAGAGAACCAAACTCTCCCCAAAGCTGTGTTTGCACTTCACTCTTTTCTGGTTGTTTTTACCACTGACTTCCCTAAAATCATTGGCAGCCATGTCCTGCCTACCTGGGCTAGCAGGAGGTGTTTGAAATTAAATAAATTTTTCAATTTTAAAATTAAAGCCTGACTAGAGGTTGGCATCAATTTGCTGGTTTGAAATCTGGGTGGTTTAAAGTAAATGTATTTAATGTTTAAAGCTATTATATAGAGCAGCATTAATTGAATTTTAATATCACTGGATTGAATCCTTGGGCAGCTCAGTCATTAATTCTTCTTTAGCAAGTCTGGGCATTTCCTGGTGACTTTGATGAGCCCAAATCTTTTCCTTTTGGGTTTTTCTGGAGAGACTGAGCCAGCTGGGAGGATCCCACCTCCAGTTTGGTTTGGAGGCACATGCCAAGGTGGATCCTCAAAGGAGCATCCAAATTCCCTGGTGCCAGACAGGGAGGGAAGTTGCTGTGAGAGCCTTCAAGAAAGATTTTACCTTCCAACCTTCTTCAAATATGAAATGCCAAATCCCAAATCCCAGCCCTGCTCTACCTGACAGTTCAAAATCTGATGCTGCAAATTAAAACACACAGGCATGGTGTAAAACATGGGAAAGGCTTCATTTCTCCCCTTCATCCGCAAAACTGACTTTCCTTTGTTGATATAAGTCAGGGCTGAGGTTCCCAGCTCCCTGTGGTGTAGAGCACAGCACTGATTGAGTCTCAGGATAGGAAATGGGAGACTTTTGAGCCACCCTGCAAAAAAACGAGGATAATTTGCCCATGCTGATGGCCTCATCCATTCCCTTCCCCATTTTTCTGTGGGTGTTTGAAGAGGAAAGCCTCCTCTCAGCAGTTCCCTTCCTCAGGCTGCCTGGCAGCCTCTTCTGCAGCAGCCAAAGTGGATGTTTTATTGTGAGTGTGCCATTCCCAGGCTGTCAGGCTGTTTGATGGGATCACAGAGTGCCTGCCCAGCACAGCTGGGCTGTGTGTGCTGCCTTTGGAGGGCAGTTCAGAGCATTCACAGGGCCCTGGTGATTGCAGGTGTGGAGCTGCTCCTGCTCAGTTTGGGACTCTGCTTTTCATCCTCTCTTTGGATTACAGGTGGAACTCTTCACCAGGGACCCCAAAAAACACAGAATGTCACCAGTGTGGGTGATGCAAAGAGGCTGCCAGGGCTTCAGGCTGGCAGAGGGGAGGTTTGGATGGGAAATTGGGAAGGAATTTGTTCCCTGGGAGGGAGGTGAGGCCCTGGCACAAGGTGCCCAGAGCAGCTGTGGCTGTTCCATCTCTGGAAGTGTCCTAGGCCAGGTTGGAGCACCCTGCTCCATGGAAGGTGTCCCTGTGGGAGTGGGAATGAGATGAGCTTTAAGGTCCCTTCCAACCCACACCAGTCCTTGCACAGATTTGTGGATTTGGGAAGGGGAAATGTGTCTCAGCTGGACGTGCACAACATCTGCTCTGCAACATCTCCTTTCTCAGCATAAAAATCCAACCCTTTCCATGGCATTCTTCTCTCTGGCCTTGCTGCTTTAGAACAAAGGTGGCAGCAGCCCCAAGAGCTGCCAGGACTCCAGGTTCTCCTGGATTTTAGGAAGTGTGCATCCCTGTAAAGGCCCTGGGTGCCTCGTAAACAACAGAGGCTGTGGGTGTGTGGCATCCAGCACTGCCCTGCTCCCACATGGGGACCAGCTGCTGGAGCTGCACCACTTCCAGGCAGGAATTCCTGGCATTTCTTGGCAGGGGAAAATGTCCCAAAGCCGACTTGCCAGTCCATGCCACTGGTCATTCAGTGGAAAGGCTGAACTGTAAAACAGGAGCAGCTTTGGTGCTTTTCCTAAGCTCTCCATGCACAGCTTGGTTTTCCCTCTGGTTTCCTTCTCACCCCATTGCTGTCCAGAGGAGGAGGATGGAGAATCTGCTGCAGGTGACAGGGTCAGCCTTGCACCAGTGCAAGTTTTGGCTGTGATAAACTTCTCCATCCTTTTTCAGATGTAAAGCAGTTCTTGGATGAGATTAACTCCCTGAAACGTGGTGAGGAATCTGTGCTTGGGGTGCTTTCATCTTTTGCCCATCACCTGCTGTTCTCCACCAACACAAAGCAAATAAATCAGCCAGACTCCTCTCCTGAAAGAAAGTAAATCAGCTAAACTCTTCTCCTGAAATATCTTTTTAAAAAAACACCTTTCAGCGTTGCTGCATGGCATAAATCAACTTTATTTTCCACAAGGACTCGTGTTTGCTTGTGTGCCCTCCCTTTGGAGGAGGGCAAAGCTACAGGGGCCTGGAGTATTCCCAAACGCAGGAATCCAGTGCCATTCTCACAGGCTGAGATCATTCCATTGACTGCAGGAGGATGGGAATGACATTGTGCAAAATCCTGGTGGGACCCAGCACTGTCAAAGCTCCCCCAGATGTTCTAGCTCTGACTGACCCATCCCAGAGCCTGCAGGATGCTGCTTGTCCCAGCAGAGAAGTGCTGGAATCTCCATCCCTGGAGGGGTTTATGGGATGTGGGGATGTGGCTGGACATGGCTTAGTGGTGGGTTAGTGGTGAGACTTGAGCTTCTCCACCCTAAATAATTCCAGGATTCTTGACCAGGGAAAAGCTTCTCTACTCCTCATTTTTCAGAGGGAGTGGAGGAGCAGAAGGGCTGAGCATCCCTCTGGCAAAGGGGAAGGGAAGCAGGGAATTCCCAAGAACAGGAATGAAGTGCACAGAAGTGGCAGAGCCACAGCAGAGCTCTGAGCAGCTGCTCCTTATCTCTTCCTGAGCAGGCACATCAGGGAAGATAAAGTAAAAAGGGAGAAGATAACACAGATTGAGTCAGCCTGGCTCTCAGAGGGAGGTTTTCCAACCTATTTACTTGTCACTGCTGATTTTGGACAAGCCTGTGGGTCTCTAGAGAAGACCAAGATTTTTTTCTTCCTATTTCATGCCTTGCAAAAAGGAATCTTTCTTCCAGGCATGAATTTCTGGCATTTCTTGGCACGGGGAGAAGCTGCCAAGGCTGGTTTGGTGTCACTGTGTGCTAAATGCCACCCCATGGCTCAGCCACATCTCGTGTGTGTGAGGCTGGAGGTGTCTGATCCCCCACACACCAGTGGCCCCTCCACTTTAAAACCAGCTCAAGGTCTGTATTAGTCATGCTTTAATGATATTGAAATCAGCTGCTCGTGGCCGTGTGAGGAATTCCAGCCCGGGGTTGTGGAGGTCTCGGTGGGACTGGAGCAGGGAAGGGGAGGCTCAGCACAGTGAGCTCATCCTGGCTTTCCTCTTGCTCAGCTCGTCATCCTGCATCAGATTTCAGGGATTATTCAGCCCTGTGGTTGTATCTGGGAAACAAGATTGAGGAGTTGGTGCCGTGTCCTGAAAGCTCCTGGGGTTCTTCCTCCTCGGCTGTTAACTTCAGGAGGAGCTGCTGGTGTAAAAAATACCAGCCCTGGCTGTTTTGGGGTTGGAAAATCAGAGTTCTGGGCTTGCAATGCTGGAACTGGGAGCAGGAGCTGCCAGCCACAGACTTTGTTCTGGCACCTGTGGGGATATCCTGTGGCCACAGCGTTCCATGGGATCCAGGAGAGTGTTCCCAGCAAGGCTCAGCCACCCTGGGGAAGCAGCAGGGATTAGCAGGGTGCTCTGTTACCCGTGGCATTCCAGGCCTCTGCTTCTCCTGGGGACACTTCCCGGGCTGGTGTCACGTTGTAGGGAGTGAAGGGAACATCCCAGGGCGTGGAGCCATGGATGCTTTGCTGATATTCCCGCTCTGGAGCTGCTCCCTGCCTTGTTCCTGGGCTCTTGGTGCTCACCCCACAGTCAGGGCTGGGTAGGGATGGAAGGAAGCTCCTAACCCTGCACTGAGCCCTGCACAGCAGCTGTGACTCAGCAGTGGGAGCAGCAGCTTTGCCGTGGATCCTCTCCTGCAAAGTGAGCTCCAGGCGTGGTTTTCATCACCCAGCTCCTGGCTCCTTCTCCTCCCTGGGGCCACAGATCCATCACAGGCCCCCTTTCCCTGGCAGAAGCTCCCTGGGCCATGGTGTGTTCTGTGTCTCAGGGAAATGGAATATCAACAACAGCAATTTAATGGCCCTGGCTGTCAAACAAAGCAGAAATATTTGGATTTTAGGCGGGTTTTGACACCTTTTATTGCTGAAAACAGGATGTGATAGTGCCTGTCCCAGCAGGAGGGATGTTCCTGCTTCTCCTTGCCTGCCGTGGGGGTCCTGTGGGTTTGGGGCTGCAGAGAGCAGCCCTTTCCCTCACAGGGGACCCAGACCCTACAGACAGGGCACAGCAGAAAATCTGTTTATTACCTGTGTCTGTTCAGCACCCCCAGTGAAACCTGGGGCGGATTTCCCTTCTCAGCCAAGCACAGAGGCTCTCAGGCCATTTTTGGGTTAATCTGTCACATCTCTGGGGCTCAGCACCAGCAGCCACCACCCTCTGGCCTTTCTGGAGCCTGGTGTGTGGTGAAATAAGGAGGAGAATTTTAATGGCACTTACTGGAAACGTTTGCTGGCTCTGGAGGGCAGAGCACTCTCCATCAGCCCAGCCTGCATCCCCTGGGATCTCATTCCCTGATTTTTGTGCAAAATGCTTCTCCCACTGCTCACTGGAGCTGCATCTCACTCTGGGGTGTCCCAGCCTTTCTCTGGGAAGGGAACTGGGTGGAGGAAAGAAGTTTTGTTTAACAAAAACCTGTGTGAAGCTCTCTGCTAAGCCAACCCCTTTGGCTCCGGCGGGATTTAAACATGTGCTTGTAGTTAATCAGGTATTTAAGTGGTTTTCTGACTTGGCAAGCCTGAGAGGAGATGTCCCAGGGGAGAAGGAGAGCAGAGCTGAGGCCTCCCAGCTGCAAGTGTTTGGAAATGGGGACGTTGAGGGCAGCAGTGCCAGTTTGGGGTGTGGGTTCAACTTTCTGTGACTCAGTTTCTCCTTTTGTTCGGGGGGAGACTCTCTGCAGGGAGCTGTGAGGCATCAAAGGTGCCCCAAAAAAGGCAGTGGTTTGGTGAGACAGGACGAGTTGGGATCAGTGTTTGTCAGTAAATGCAGCTGAGCTGGCAGTGCAGGGCACAGGAAAGGTCCTGCCAGGGGCTGCTGAGTTGTGGAACACACACATCCCAGAGAGGAGACAGCCAGGGTGAGACCAGAGGGGTTGAGAAAGGATTTTAGGGGAAATCATCCCTCCCCCTCACTCTTTGGAACTCCCATCTCTTTGTGAGGCTGCTCAGGAGAGGTTTCATGGAGTGTGAGGAAGATTTTCCCTTGGCTCATGGATTTCACCCCTGAGCAGGGAGGTTTTCCCACCTCAATCTGATTTTCTTGCTGGGTATTTCTGCTGGGATTACTCTGGAATTTGTCTCCACAGAACCACCCAGCATCACAGCACTGATGTCATTATGCAAAGCATAGATTATTTAACCACACAAGTTTTTTCACTGATTGATTTGACATTGCTTTGAATCCCATTACAGGAATCTGCTTTATTAATGGACTTTGTCCATGCTCAAGATTAACTGGGGATGCTGGATTTGCAAATGAAAGAATTAGAATTCATGTTGTCCATATTAATTACTTGGGTGATGCTGGCTTCCTTGGGGAAACCTTTATTTTTATTCCACTCCTGTTGCTTTGTCTTCATTCAGAAAATGAGTTTGGTGCTGTGGGACTGGGTTGGTTTTTCTCCTTTGCTGGAATTCCCTTTTAACATTTGGGAAGGTGCTGAGTGGTTTCATGGAATAGGCTGTTCCTGAGGATAAATTTTAATGCAAAAAAGGGACTGGGAGCTTTTATTTCAATGTTTAGTTCAACCCTACTTCCTCCTCTTTTGCTTTGAGCTAAAATCTCTCTGTATCTTGTTCGTTCTAAATCTTTATCTTGCAAAATCTCCTAATTCCTGCAGTGATGCTCAGCCAGGTCCTTGTGCTGAGTAATTCCACTCTCCTTGCTGGTAAAAAACCTGGATATACCTGGATTTTGGTATGTGCAGGTATTGCCATTGATCCAAACCCATTTTTTCCCTGTGCTCCTCCCAGCCAGGCTCCTGCAATGGTGTAAATGGCCCCAAAAAATAAAGGTTTGACATGATTTTATGGGAGTCAGCTGCAATTTGTTCACTTAAATTATCTTTTTGTCATGCTCGCATTATTCCACAGCAGCCAGTTAGGAGAGTTAATTGAATATTTGTGTCTCTCAAAGATGCCTTCAATTACTCCCATTGAATAACTCTGGGAGAGAGCTGTGATGAGGAACCACTGATGCTTATTTTCTGTATCAGAAACATCCGAGGTTTTATTCCAGCACCTATTAAAGGATGCCAAAACATTCCTAGAGGCTCCCACCCCGAAATTCCACCCTTTTGAAGCAGAGTTTAGCATCCATTGAGCACTAACAATGCACCCCTCCGTGGCTAATGCAATAATAATCAGCTCAGGGCTTGGGAGTGGGAGCAGCTTTCAGCCAGCACTTCTTGGGTTGCAGCCTCTCATTGTGTGTGCAGGAGTGGATGGATTTCTGCTGGCTCCAGGAGGCTTCCAGGTGAGGCAGGAGCATCATTATTGATGCTGAAGGTTCTGGGGGGTGATGTGGGAGTGTTTCCCAGGGCTGGGCATCAAAACAAAACCCTTGGATAGCTGTGGGCAATCCCCACCTCGGGATTTTTGGCTGCATTGATCAATCCCCCAAAATTATCAACTTTCTTCTTCCATTGTTGGATTGCAGCAGCTCTGCTGGCTGAGGAGGGCAAGGGGGGCCATCAAAAGGAACATTTTTGGAGTGGATAAAAAGGCAAATGTGTTGTTTCAAGTGAGATTTGCAATTCTTTCTGTGCTTGGCTGCTCTGGGATCACCTGCCCCTGGGAACAGCAGGTCAGGATGGGCTCAGAGAGGGCTTTTCACCTGTTGTACATCAGGAGACTCACATTGGCCTCCTCCTGAAGCCTCCTGCTGACAGCTGCTGGGCCAGGACCATAAATCCTGATTCCTTCCTAGGCAGAGCCTGGTTTAGAATTAATGGCAGAGCCTGGCAGCTCATGCAGTGTTGTGTTAATTGTGAAGGGAGGGTAATTGGGACAAGGTGCCTGGGTTAGAGTGAGGAGTGACAGGTGAGGACTCCCAGTGTGTCATTTGCTCTGTTAGACCAGACTGAGCTTTCCTGCATCCTCCATCCCACCAGCCAAGCTCAGCTCCAGCAGGATGCAGTGTCCTGTCCCAGGCAGGCTCCTGACAGCAGCTGGGGCCCATCTGGCCCAGCTGCAGAGCATCTGTTCTGCTCTGCAGGGTTTTCCACAGCCAAATCCTGCTCCTTCCCTTGCTGGGATCTGTTCCTTCTTCTCTCCCAGCTCCCCTGAACTCAGAGGACCCTCATCACCTGTGAGAGGGACCCCCTTCATCACCTGTGAGAGAGACCCATGCCCCTTCCCCTCGGTGTGACAAGCGTGGTGACACATGGAGTCACCTGGGGAAGGACAGAGGGTGGCAGGATGGACAGGCAGCACCGGCCTTGTTGCCCGTTTGTTTCATCACTGAGGCTGGTGAGGGTTTTTGGACTCTTTCACCGTCTGGGTGAGGGGTTTTGGACTCTTTTCCCAGCTGAGATGTTTGCAGGGATGTGCAGAGCTGGCGTGTCTGGCTCATGGGGTGCTCTACGTGCAGGTAGGGGTGAGGAGCAGACTGCACCAAGGGCTTGTGGGCTCAGCGTTGATCCAACAGCTCCCATCAGCTGGAGGGGGTGTGGGGAGCCTGGTCTGTCATTCCAAGCAGGGAATTGTGTGATTGGAATGCTGCTCTTGTCCCAGGAGCTGTTCACTTTGCTGCAAGCCCAGACACCGGGGCGGTCTCTCACAGACAGTGGAAAGGATGAGGGCGAGTGATTCCTCCCCATCTGACAGTGCCATCCTCTACTTGTGAATCTCTTCCCCTTTCCTGCAAGGATCCTAGTTCTGCTTTTCTCTTTTGTTCCTGTAAATACTTTATTTTAGAGTTGTTTGTGGATTTACTGCTTGTGAGGGCAGGGTACGAGAGCTGCACGCACAAATAAAAATCTTTAGTGGCCATCAGGCATCTCCTGTCACCTCCCAAGGACAAGAGTTGTCTGAGCCTCGGGTTACCTCCAAAAAAAACCATGGGGTGCTGAAGCAAATCAGAAAAATCTAGCTAATATGGATGAGTGATCAGCTGCAGAACAGATGGGGCTGCTTTTTGCTGGGAGAGTGGGCAGGAAAACCACGCAGAGCTCCGTGTTTGCTGTGCTGGGAAACAAAGGTGAGAGCAGCACGAGTGGGATTCTCCTGCTCCAGTTGCCTCAACACTGGATGTCTAGGATCAGCTAATTAGAGGGGCTTTTCTTGGCAGGTAACTGAGGGAGACAAGCTCATCCAGGGCCTGAGTCAGCCCAGCTGTCTCAGAGCAGGATGAATCACCATCCTCATCTGAATTGACAGCAGACTGAGCTTAGGTGGCAGCTCTGGCTCCTTCCCTGACAGGAGATAATAGGCAGCCTGTCCTCCAAGTCCATTTTCCAGCAGAGATCTAGAAGGCTTTTGCAAGTGCAAATAAGGTTTTTTGTTTTTCTTTTTTGCAGCTGGGAGCTGGCAGCACAATGTGGTCGAGGCTGGGGCTGATCCTGGGAATCTGCCCCGTGCTGGGGCAGGAATTCCCTCTGCAGCCCTGAGAGCTACTGGCCACAGGGCAAAAGGGATGATAAATTTATGAATTCTGTTCCTGACCTGTGGTTTGGATATTCCAGGCAGCACCTGGGATGCTCCAGGAAGTTCTTTGGGCAGACACACGAGGATGGAAATGGCAGATTTGATTAAATTGGTTGTATTTTCATTTAATGCTTCACTGCAGAGCTGTGAAGGGGAGGCCCAGCAGCCAGATTGGAGTTAACAGGGTGGGTGTTGTGCAGGGTTGATGCATGAACCTTTTCCTTTGGGTTTTAGCCAGGAATGTGGGGGGCTCTGGGCTGAGCTGGCTCCCAGGAGCTGAGGGGGTGGGAGAGTGACCCCTCAGTTGTGCTTTGCTCAAATCCTCCTTAGACCTGCAGCTTTTTCTGCCTCCTCCCTTTGCAGGAGGAAAACTTTGTGGCATCACTCTCCTTGGGAGGGTTCTAAAGAGTCCCTTGTGCCTCTGGGCTGAGGCTGCAGGCAGGCTGGGCTGTCACCCATCGCTCTGGGAGCAGCAGGAGCAAGTGACAGGTCCCACCAGGAGCCATCTGGTGCAGGCTCTGCATGGCCAGCAGGATCCTGGCCTGGGGCTGCAGCCCCAGCTGGAGCCCCAGCCCCAGGCTTGGATGGAAAAGCAGGATTTGGGCAGCTCCTGCTGCTTTAGGAGGGATGAGAGGATGAGATTTGGTGAGCTCGAGGCAGAGTTGGGTCAAAGGCAGTGGTGGATAGGAATTGCTGGAGTTGTTCAAAGCAAATCCCAGAGTCACCTTACCCAAACAGAACTTCCAAGCTTTTCCTGGGATCCCAGTGGCTCTGTAAATCAGGAGAGCTGAGGCCATCCTCATTAAACACCCACAGGCACTCTCCTGAAGAAATCCTAACTGTGGTCTGGCCAAATTCCAGTTGGAGTTGTTGCCTTTGCCTGGCAGTATGAAATAAAAGAACATTTTTCTGCAAATCTCCTATTCTCAGTTGTTTATTATCTGGCTGGCAGCATCACATCTCTGCCCATTAATCCATCTCTCCAAGTTCCTCCAATTCCAGCCTCCTGGAGGGGGTTCAAGCTGCCACCATTTATTATTTGAGTCAGTCTGCCAGGGAAATATTTGCTCCTTCCCCGAAGCATCAACTCCCTTCTCTGCTTGAACGAGCCATTTGTGGCTCCCAAACTGATATTAACTCTGTGAAACAGAAAATACCCCACATATTTAAACTCTGATTTTACTCCAGATTTTACTGTGATTTTACTGGGTTGGACATGAAATCTGCAGAAGCAGTTGCTGGTTCGTGTGGAGGTTCCCAGGGTGGCTTTTGGGATGCCCCATCCAGATGTGCTGAGCTCCCAGATGCTGCCTGCCTTCCTCAAAAGTGCAATTTTGATCATCTCTGTGTGGCTGAGGGCTGGTTTGTCCCAAATTATGTTGTGACATCATTACCTTTGGGGTGCTTTACTCTTCTCTCAACCAGAAATCGACTCCTGCCTTAAAAACCTTTTTGGGGAAGAGCAGGAGGAAGTGGCTGGATTTTCAGTGGCTGGATTTTCAGTGGCTGGATTTTCAGTGGTTGGATTTTCAGTGGTTAGATTTTCAGTGGTTGGATTTTCAGTGGTTGAGCAGCAGGATGTGTCCAACATGCAGAAGAACATGGGGCTGAGTCACAGCCCACCCCTCTCTCTGAGCTGATCTTCCTCCCCACACCAATCCCACCTGCTGGAATCATTTTTCCCAGAGAATTTGGAGCAGGTGATGGATGGAACACTGAATTTATCCTTCCTTCCTTCCTTCGTGCCTGACTCTTGTTTACAACACCAGCCTCCCTGCTTGCAAATTCAGGACGCTGCCCTGAATTTAGTGGAGATGAAGGAGTTTTGGAAGAGGTGCTGGCCAAAACAGCAGCTCTTGGAATATCTGTGAGCAGCTGTGATGAGGTTTTTTTTGCCCAGGAACCTCATTTGGGCAGCAATAACTCCGTGTTAGTGAAAACAACAACAGCAGAAGCTGCTTTCTCAATGACTCCTCACAGGGACCTGCTGCATTTCCCCATAATTACAATTCAATTTGCAGTGATAAATAGTTTAATAAGCAAAAATGGGCTTGGCTGTGCTTGGTTATGGCTCTGTGTGGCTTGGGTTTTGCTGCAAACAACAGGTTGGGCAGAGCATCCCTGTGCCTCTCACTGGGCTTGAGGTTTTCTTTTCAGAAATAATTGGGGTTTTTTATACCTTTCATGGCTGTGGCTGGGGAATTTCTGTTGCTGGCTGCTGGAGCAGAACATGTTGCATTTTTTTCTGTTGGATTTTTGGGTATACATTTCAAATTCACCCCTTAAAGTGGGGAAGGTGGTCGGATTTTTTTGGTGTTTGTTTTTTTTTTTTTAAACAACTGATAGCTTTACACTGGTAAATTTGCAGAAGTCTCCTTTCATGGAGGCTCAGCTGGTTGGTGGCAGGAAGTTTTCCTTCCAGTGGATAAGGATGGATCAGTGGTTTGGTTTTCACCTTCCTAAAGCTGGATGGGAACAAATGGGACAAACTACAGAGAAATCATGGGTGATTTCTGTTTGAAAATTCCCCTTTTTGCTGTCACTGCCTGCAGAGATGTTCCCATTTTCCTGCCACACGTGGGCAAAGCACCCCAGCAGAGTTCAGGGGTTTGAATCCACTCCTGAACACCCCTCAAATCTGCCCTGAGGAAGCCATGCCTGGCTCATCAATCCCATCACTTTAAACCCTTATTTATTGGAAATCTGCGCTTATTTATTTGAAATCTGCACTTGCCATCCAGGTAAAATCCCCTGGGAAAAAGGAACATGCTGAAAAAAAGTGCCTGGAGCCAGATGCTGGGCGTTCTCTGCAAAGGCAGTGATGGGTGATTTGCTGCTGACAGCATGAACTGGTGTTAAGTTATTAAATTGCAGATGAGCTCATCACTTGGCCTGGAACAAGTTTCAGCCTTCAGAGGCTTTAAAATATTGCGTGTGGTGGAAAAGAGACAATGCTGGTGTGGCAGAGAGGTTTGGGGAGCAGCTGAGAAAGACATCTGTGCATAAAAAATGGGAGTACCAGGAGGGAGGGAGGAGGGAACACTCCCTGCAGAAAATTCAAAGTTCTCCCGGGAGAGAGGAACAGAAATTCTCTGATTTATGAGCTGGGCGTTTTCATTTTAGCTGAGGAGAAAACGATGAAGAGTTTTGAGATGCTTGAAGGGGCAAGGTGCTGAGCCTGGTTTGATCCTGGGAGAGTGAGTTGTCCCAAGTGCCCAGATTGGCCCTCTGGTAGTGCCTGGTGTTTGCCATAGATCACGGACCAAACCCAGCTTTTATCTAATGTTTGCTTAATCCTAATGCTGAGCTTTACCAAACTGGGATGGTGACATCCACGCTGCTGCTTGGTGCTTCTCTCCCTGGAAGAGTGGGAGTTTCCTTTGAGCACCTCCCTCCACAATTTCTATTTCTTCTTCTTGCAAAGGAGCCCAAGCTCTCTCCACTGAGAGATTAATTTATTTTTTTTAAGTGCAAAAATAATAATTTGTGTAAATTTGTAAATAGTATAATATATAATGTAATTATATTTGTATATAATTTGTATAAATTTGTATAAATTTGTATATAGTATAATATATAATTATATTATATTATATATTTTGTATAATATATAATATAATATAATAATTTATATTATCTTATATTATTTGTATAATATAACATAATTTGAATAATTTGTAAATAGTAATTTGGCAGAAGCTGTGAGACAGACCAGAAATCAGTTTGCCCACTCGATTTTCCCAGCTGGGCACGTTTGTTCCCAGTGGGCACGTGCTGAGTTGGGTTTTGTGGCCGCTTGGATTTGTTGTTCCGAGGCTTTTTTGGTGCTCCCAAGGCAGAGCAGCCTCACACGTGTGTGTTTTTTAACTGCCTCGGCTCTTTTTTTGCTAAATAACCTGTTTGCAGTCAAGGAGCTGCTGTTAACTCAGGCAGTGCTGCAGGGCTGATCCTAAAAATGCCAAGAAAATCAGTGGGACAAACTCTTGTCACCTCATTGGTGGCCTGAGCTGTAACTGCTGTAAGGTGAGATCCCTCGGGCTGCCCTGTCTGAAGGCACAGTGGATTTTTTTAAAAGTGTAAATGTTTCTTTTCGGCCTGTCTGAAATCACAGAGCATCCACACCTACAACCCCACCTGCCTTCCCGTGGGGTTTTTGGGGTTGGAGCATCTCAGAGCTCAGGACAAGCTTTAATTTATTGCACGGTGCCAAGGTGTTGTTGGCTTGTGTTTGCCAGGAGGAAATTCTTTGTGCCGGGTGCCACCAGCTCCATGGGAAGTTAAAAAAGTTCGAAAAGGAATAAAAAGAGTATTTGGGTGTTTATGCACAAATATATTTGAGGTAAAAGGAGTACACTGTGTATAACCCTTCCCCTCCTCATCCCTGTGCACTGATGCATTCCATAGGAGGAGTTCTCTGCTAAAATTCCTCAAATTATTCAGTCTAAGAGTTACAAACCATGGAAAGCAGCTTTGGAGGGACCTCAGGAGGTCTGGCCCATCCTGGGGCGGGGTCAGCTGCACCTGAACTGCTCCTGACACACCTTGTCCATCCACTGGCACAGCTTCCACTCCTTCCCAGCCACTCTAACCCAGCATTTTGCTCTTCCTCTCCCCAATCCATCCTCCTGTTTCCACTGCTCAGTTTTAGGTTTGTTCCTCCCTCCCTGTGCACAGCAGCCCCAGAACTCCTCCAGTTCTGCATTTATTCTCCAGCTGCAGCTCTGTGTGCTGCTCTCCGGGGTCACCTTGGATTTTATCCTCTTGCAAGGGTCTCATTAACTCTGTGGGTTTATGAGGCTGATCCTGCAGAGCAGGTGAAGGCCAGGAGTGCAGCTTCCCTCAAGGTGACACAAGGTGCCCCTTCCTCCTCTTTGTCACCAAAACTGCAGGAAAAACAAAAACCCTCCAACAACAATTTCAATGGGAGCTGCTGGGAATCATTTCCTCCTTGCTCCTCCTCCAGTGAGGGCTGACTCTAGGAACCACTGGCTTTATATCCCACCTAACCTTGCTCCTTTGCCCTGTTTCCTGCAGGATTTGGGGATGGAGTCCACCTCTCTGGATGATGTCCTCTATCGCTACGCCAGCTTCCGAAACCTGGTGGATCCCATCACCCACGACCTCATCATCAGCCTGGCAAGATACATCCACTGCCCCAAACCAGTAGGTGCCACGGTGTCCTCAGGCTCTGGGGCTGTGTTGCATGGGGCTGGACCAAGAGGATAAGGTTTTCCAGCTGTGCAAGTGATATTTGGCTAATGTTGGCACTCCTTTTGGCTTGTGTGTGGTGTTTTTAAGCTCTTCCTGGCAAGGGATCATCCATGGGTGGATGGACCTGCAGGCATCACTCTCTTGTGTTTGCTGCTAATAACAGGTTTTTAATTTCCTGTGAGTGTCTGAAGGGATGGAGTCATTCATGCTGCTTCCTGTGGATGCTTTACTCAGTTACAGCCTCCACCAGTGTTTAAAAAGGAGGGAAATTGCTTTTTTTTTTAAGCATTTACAGATTTTTTTTCATGTTGTGAGGCAAAGCCACAAAGGTGCTGTTAAGGCCGTGTCTGCCTGGGCTGTGGTGTGAGTCTGACTCTGAAGAGCTTCATAAAACTCTGTGCACTCAGCAAAAGGTGTTGGGAAGGGTGGAGGGGACACCAGGGACCCGAATCTCCACCTGCAGAGACCAAGGATGGCTGTCCTATATCCTACAGCGTGAGATCAAGATGGAGCCACACCCCTGTGCTGTGCAAGGATATCCATGGATCCCTTTTCCTGTGGAGAATGAGATCCTTTCCTTCCTCCTCCCCCATGAGCTGGGAAAGTGGAGAAAGCTCCTCTCGTGCCGGGCGCGTTTCCAGGCGGAGAGGCCCCGTCCCCCTGCTGAGGTTGCCCTTTTCCAGAGCACTGTGACTCAGCTGGTTTCTCCTCCTGAGGGTGAGCCGTGGCCCAGGAGAGCTCTGTGTTCCCCCTAAAAACACCCCGAGGCCACTCCTGGGCGTGGAGCTCTCCCTGTCCCCCTGCAGGTTTGGGTTGGCACCGAAGGCTGTGGAGGAGGCAGTGCCAGGGTAAGCAGGGAGATGCAAAGTCCTCCTTCCCCTGCTCAGCCCTGTGAGGCACATCTGGGCAGCTGTGTCCAGTTCTGGGCTCCTCAGGGCAAGAAGAGCTGCTGGAGCGGGGCCAGAGCAGGGGGACAAAGAGGATGAAGGGGCTGGAGCATCTCTGACAAGGAAAGGCAAAGGGAGCTGGGGCTGTTCAGCCTGGGGAGGAGATGCTGAGAGGGCACTCAGCCCTGGCTGTGCCTGTGTGCAGGGACCCAGCAATGGGACAGGAGGAAAGGGCCAGGAAGCTCCACCTGAAACTGAGGAAGAATTTCTTCCCTGTGCAGGTGAGAGCTGGAACAGACTGTCCAGAGGGAGTGTGGGGCCTCCCTCCACTGGAGATACCCCAGAGCTGTCTGGACACTGCCCTGTGCCATGTGCTGGGGGATGACACTGCTGGAGCAGCCAACCTGGGCCTTCCAGCCTGACCATTCTGGGGTTCTGTGGTGGCAAAACCCCAAATAAATCAGCCTGTGCAGCACTGAGGCTCTTACTCTGCAGGAGATGTTTTCTGCATGCCCTTGGTGCTCTCCACATCCTTTGCACAGCTCAGAGCACCACACCAGGCATGGATGGATGGAGGGATGAGGGATGGATGATGGATTGATGGATGATGGATGGATGGGTTTAGCCTTGGAGAGGGAAGCAGGGGTTTTGCAGGTGTCAGAGAACAGCCCCAGCAGCAGCAGGGCTGTGCTGCAGCTCCTCACTGATGGCTTTGCCTACCCAGCTTTGGGTGCCACCAGCTGTGCTTTAAACCCCTTTTTTTTTTTTTTTTTTGGCAGCCGAGTGAAAAATAACTTCATCCCAGTGTTTTGTGGTGGTTTCCTGAGACACTGATGTTCTGTAAGTCCCCAGAAAGTTGCATGCTTTGGTCACCAGGGTTATTTTCCAGCTCCCAGCCCTCTCTTCCCCCAGACTTATTTCACTTTGACAGAGGCTTGGCACGATGTGTGAGAGCAGGAGAACGCTCAGGGCCAGGAGTGCTGCAGAAGTTTTGGCTTTTGCTCTGCATCTTGTGACACAAATATACAGAAATATATATGTTGAGGTAGCTGGGAGCTTGTCCTTATCCATCCAGAGGTGGATGGAGCTGACCTGGACCCTGGTCCCTGTTAACTTTCTCTTTTAAAAATGTCCCTGCTCAGGGTTATGGGGTCCTGCTTCCCTCCTCCCTCCTGGAGAGGCTTTCCTGACTCTCTGTACATTGCTTTTTTCACTCAGCTTCTATTTATACCACCCTTAGCTTAAAGGTGACCCCTTGGTCTCTCCTCTGAGCTAAAATAAAAGTTGAATCATTTTTCCAAGCCCTGGGTAAACATGGCCAGAGTCTGTATGGCCAGGAAAAATTGGCCTGGGCTCTCCGGCGTGGCTGTGGAGCTCAGGGGATGCTGATTCCAGCCAGCAAATCCAACCCAAAAGCTGTAACTTGTGCTGGAGGGGGCTGGAGTGCTGTGAAGGAAGAATTTGGGAGGTGGAAAAGTTTGGGGGAGTTTGTATGGGTGTCCAGCCAGTGGTGCATGGCTGGATTGCTGCTCCCAAGCCCTGCTGAGATCCCAGCCTGGCCTGAGGGTTGGGGTGTGAAAGGAGCCAAGGAAAAACTCTTTTCCAGATCATTTGGAAGTCAGGAGTTGGATTTGGTCCCATTACAGAGGTGTTTAATGCTTTTCAAGGAAACCCAGGTCCTGGAGTGCAGCTCTTGTCACCTTTGGGGTCCCTGAGGCCTCGGAAGGGGCAGATTTGCTGTTGAGGAAACTCAGATTGTGCAGGAAGTTTTCCAGCAAGGAAAGGGGGATCAAAGACATTTGAACAAGTGTTTTCTCTCCTGTGGCCAGTCTTTTATCTCCCTGCCTCTCTCCTTGTGGCAAAGGTTCCTTGGAGAGCAGCTCAGCTCCAAAGCCACTTCCCAAAACCCGGTGCCAGGAATCAGTGGGCGCTGCCCTCAGGGTGGTGTCTGCCTGTCCCCATGGGCAGGAAAAGGGGACAAAACACCCCAGCAAAGCCATGTGGTGTGGGATGGAGCAGCCAGGATGCCCTGAATGTCCTGCAGCTGCTCCATTTGCAGCAGGAAGGAGCTGAAAACACAAACTTTGTGTGAGGAGCAAAGGGCCCCCGTGAAAAATTCACAGCTCTCCGTGCCAGCAGGGATATCTGGCCCTGAACTGTTGGAAAATTAAAGCAATTCCTTTTTTTCCACAGACCAAAGCCACGTGTGTGGATGACTGATGGCAGTGATAGGGAGTGAGTCAGGCTTCCCTCCAGCTTGAGGACTTGCTGGATTTGGGATAAGCACTGGGGGAAGGGGAAAGTGGAGCCTTGGGCAAGGCTGGTTTGGGGTTTGTGCCCTTGTGCTGTTTCGCTGCAGCCCCTGGGATGCACCTGGAAGCTCCTCCAAGCCTTGAAGGCTGCCCAGAGTGAGATTTTGNTAAGCACTGGGGGAAGGGGAAAGTAGAGCCTTGGGCACAGCTGGTTTGGGGTTTGTGCCCTTTGGGGTTTGTGCTTTGCTGATCCCCATCCTGCTGCTTTCTGCCAAGGCAAGGCTGGCAGAGCAGCTTAGCAAAGCCCCATCCCAAAATCCAGCTTTGCCTGGCCATTCTCCAGCAGCTCCTGGGCAGCAGCTCCTCCCAGGCCTGGGGTGGAAGATGTGATCCTGTTCAAACACAGGGCAGTGGATTTGGGCAAATATCTTAATTTGAGAGCTGTGTGCAACAGGGGACATCATCCTCATCTTCCCCACTGAAATTCAAGATAAATGGGGACAGGGAGAGTTTTTAAAGCTCTTCTGAGCAGCTGGAGAGTGGAATCAAAGTGGATTTTGCCCTGGGTGGATGAAAGATCTGTTTTCCTGTCATTTGAGCATTTTCTGTGTGGCCACATCCCTGGCTCTGATATCTATTCCTGCCTGAGCTCTAAACTGATCAGGTTTGCAGGATGGCTTTGATTCCATGAACTGTCACCTGTGAAGACAAGAAAACATGGAAAGGAAAAGTGGTTGTTGTGACCTGGATGGAATAATTTATTTCTAACCCTCCTTCAGCCCTGTGGGGTAAGGACTTAACTTACAAATTATATTGAGGTTTTTATGCCCTACATTTTTAAAATGTGTTATTTCTGTCAGGGCTAAAATGAGCATTTTTCTTCTTATTTACCATCCCTCTGTGCTGTGCCATGTGGCTCAAACTGTATTAATAACCTCAGTTAGTGCAGGATGAAGATAATCAGGGCACCACGACCACCAGCTCAGGGCCTTTATCCTCAGTAAATATCCCCATAATCCAGCTCCTCTGCCACATGTGTTATTATTTGAGCTGGAATTCAAATTATCATTCCAAGTTCCTGACATCAAATTTAGTTTTCAGCCTTATGAGATGAAATTATAGCTATGAGGTGGTGACATGTTGAGGGACACTCCAGCTCAGGGTGATCTTGTCAACCCCAGTGAGATTTTTACCTTTTCCTTTTGCTCTGAGGTGTGCAAGGAAAATCCCACACAGCTCTCAGATTCCAAGGTGCTATGAGAACACTGAGTATTATTTGTTTTCTGCTTTAAGAAACATCATAAAAGGAGCTGATCTATAAACAAAACCCCTCTAAACCCCTAAAATATGATATAAAAGCAGTGGGGGTGATGAAGATTCAATTTAATTCTGTATTAATGGCTCTTTCTGGGTCTTTTTTTGGTTTTTGCTGGTCTTGCTTCAAGTGTGAAGATCCCTCTTTGTGGATTTTTATGACATCTGCAATATGTGAAGATCTCCTAAAGAAGGAAAAATCTGGAAAACTCAGACCTCATTGAGGGCAGCTCTGGTTCTTTTCTGACTTCATGTCCTGCTATCTGCTGTGCAAAAAGAGAGATGTTCCTCCCCTAAAGCTTTTGTGTGAGAGCTGCAGCTGAGCTGAGTGCCTGGGAAATGAGGGGAAATCACACTTTGCAGGGGTTTTAAGCATGAAATCTCAAAGGGAATAGTGGCAAGGTCTAGATGGGCTGTGATGGTGCCACTTACTGGGTTTTTGGGTGAAATGAGACCTGAGCCCTGCCTGATCTCCTCTGTCCAAACCCCGTGGGGTGCAAGGAAGCCCCTGGATCCTTGTCCCTCCCAACCTGAGGAATGTGCTCCTCATTTCCACCTGAAATTGGAAATGTGACCATTTAATCACACTCTGGTCACAAAATCATTTGGGCTGGAAAATATTTCAGATCATCAAGTCCAGCCATCAACCAGCCCAGCGTGGCCAAGGTGACTTTTATCAAACTTTTCATCTTTCTGATCCCTTTTTGGGTTGCTTAAGCCCAAAATCTCAAAGCCAGCTGGCAGAATTGCCAGGCCCCCTTTTTGCTCAGCTCCCACAATAACAGGATGACCTTTCCCAACCATCTGCAAAGCCCTGGAAATGCTGCAGGGTGGATTTTTTTTCAGCCTGGAGATGGATTTTTGCAGTGCCTCCCAAATGTCAGGTGCCACATCATGCAGCAAGGGATGTGCTCATCTTCCTCTCTTTCTTCCCATCTTAGTGACACCAGCTGTGGGTGATGGGCATCATCACATGGGCTGGATGATTAAAAGATTAAAAAGAGGATTAAAAAATTAACCAGGAGCTGGAAAAGATATCTCAGTTACCTGTGGGTGAGGCTGTAGTTCCCCAGTTTAATTTTCAGTCTTTCCTCAGGACCTCTTCAGCCACAGCCTCCCAGAGTGTCCCCAAGGGAAGTGACAGATGAAGAACCAGCCACCTCATTAAACAGCAGCAACACATTTTATTGATGTTTTCTGCTGGTAATTGGCATTTTTGAGTGCAGCTCATTTGGGTTTTAATCAGAATATCATTTCCCTCAAAGGAAGAGAGGATATGCATTCCCTGCCCTTGGCAGGAGGGTGAGGAGAGTGTGGTGGGGACCTGGGGGATGGCTGGAGGGGAGAGCTGGCACTTGGCTGGGGCTTTTGAGATCTATTTCTAGCCCAAATCACAGCTGTGGGAATGCCAAGCAGGAAAATGCCCTGCTGGAAATGTGGGTTTGCAGAACTGAGTAGTTCAATAAGGAAACTTTCAGGGCTTCCATAAGGAGGGGTTTCCTCTCTGTTGATAAACCTCTGCTGCTGGGTGAGGAATTGATTGTGGCCACGTCTGAACTGGTTCAGGCAGAAAAGGCTGCCCAGGGGGGTGAGAGAAGTTTTAATAAATATTATGACCCAATCTGAGCAGTTTCGGGGCTACATTCAACCCGTGTTTCAACCCTGACCCCTGAGGCTGGCAGTGCCCAGGGCACATTTTGGTTCTGCTGCTCTCCTGCAGCATCTGGGGAAGGGATGGAGCTGGGGCCATGTCCAGAGGCTCTGCCTCAAACCTGCCTTTTGGAAGAAAAATCAAAAAATCCCCCAAATTTCAGCTTCTTTGCTGGGTACCACGGTCAGGCTTTGCAGCGGGGTTCAGAGGTGCAGGATGAGCTGAAAGCACTGAGGAGAAACCCCTGGGAATTCCAGCAGCCCTTTCCTTGCTGTCCCTCCAGCCCTGCATGAGGAATGAAGAGCCCTGTCAGCATTTCACAGCAGGGAGAAGCAGTGCCTGGATTTGTGCACTCCAAACACCTCTGGGGCTTGGAAGCACTCCCGTTTCTAGGGCTAACCCTGGAATTTGAAGAGTTCCTGGCATTTTAGCCTGTCTGCAGCATCACAGCTGCCTTGCCAGGTTATTTCTTGGAGCGAGGAGAAGTTTGTCCCTTTGCCGCTGAGCTCCAAGCTTGCCACAGGGCAGAGATGCTGTCCCCCAGATTTGGGGTGGCTCAGGAGCCTTCTGAATCCACTCTGGTTCATCCCACGGGCAGAGCTGTGCCCTCCTTTCCCTGGGAAGCACCAGGTGATGGCTCCTTCCAGAGGGGAGGCACCCTCTGTCTCTAGCAGAGGAAAGGGAAAGGGAAAGGGAAAGGGAAAGGGAAAGGGAAAGGAAAGGAGAAAAAAGCCAAGAGCTGAGTTTTTGTAAATAGGAAAGGTGCCAGGAGGCTTTCCAGTGATTGCTCTTCCTCGATGGCAGGGACTGGGATTTCTGGCCAAAGTCCAGCAAGTGATTATCTCCCATTTTCGGCTATTTGGGGATTTCTAAGAGCTTTATCCTACCCTTCCCATCTTCAAAGAGCTTTGCAGTCGTTGGGTAATTTGCTAAATCCTCCTGATTTCTCTGTCACTTTCCTTTTTCCCCTTGCCATCCATCCATCCATCCCTCCAGGACAGCTCCTGGGTCTCCATCCGTGGTTCCACATCTGCTTGGAGCCCTTGGAAGGAATCCTGCTCCCTCCAGCCCCGCTGCATCCCGGAGCTGTTGCTGAGAGAGCTTGGATACCCTCGACTGCTGCTTCCTCACCTCTTTTTCCCTAAAAAAAATGAGGAAAATCTCCAGCTTTGCTGTGCCTGTGGGGTGGTTGATGAGCTGGAGCTGAGCTGATCCCTTTCCCTGGGATTCACACTTGCAGGGAACAGCAGGGGCTGGATGTGAGGGGGTCCTGTCACCCTTCCCCAGGCTCCCAGGGCTGAGAATCCCCAGGGAATGCCAAAAATATCCCAGGGACACTCTGCAGCCACGAGGGGCTGGGCTGGGCTCTGCTTCCCGTGGGATCCCAGCTGATCCGGGCTGGGAAAGTGTCTCTGTGATGTGCTGAATTTGGGACATAAATAACCCAAAAATCCACATCTGGTTTCACCCTGGGAGGGGAGGGGGGACAGAGGAGGGCGAGTGGTGCCTGCTGGGATGAGACCTGCGGTTCCAAGGGGGATTTTCCCTGAGAAATGCCAATTTTCCTCTGAAATTCATCTTCCCTGTGTGTGTTGAAGGAGAAGGCAGTGCCATCTTCCAGGAAAGGGAATGAAATCTTGAAATCAGAGGACAGAGTGGAACAAACACTCCGGAAAGGAGATATGGTCAACTAAAAATGAAATTGAAAAAAACAGACAATATGAAACTGAGGGACTACAACCAAATACACTGAGATGAAATGAGGTGCAGTGAAAAGGACCAAAACTTGCCAAAATTATTCCCATTGAATTCCCTAAAATCAGGGAATAAAGGTAAACAAAGAGACAGAAGAGAAACAGAAGAAATGAGATTTCAAAAATAAAACAAACCTGATAAGAAGTGAAACAAGAAAAGCAAATGGGATGAGATGAAGTATATAGCAATGCCCAGTTGATCCTCATTGAAATCAAATTTCATTCCCTTTTCTGAAAGGAAAAGAGTGCCATCATCCCCAGCAACAGCAGCTGTTTTTCTCTTTTTCTGTTGTGCACCAGCTGCAAGGATTAACCTGTTGTTTGCTGAGATATTTCCAGAGTAAATCCAGAGTAATCCCTCCTGGACTTTTAGCTGCTCCCTTTGTTTCATGGCAGCTCTGTCAGTAGGATACAGATGGATTTAACATTAAAATTTAGCTGCTCCAGTGACCTTTCCAGTGGCTTCTAAGTGGCCTTCCCATAATGACTTTGTTTGTAGCACTCAAGTGGGTGCAATTTATCAGGAGTGGGGATGCTCCAAGGCCTCCTCCCACACCTCAGGCAGGTTTTTAGGGCCTCACAGAGCAGGGAAATGCAGCACACACCTCTCTGCCATTCCTCAGCCTGCTCCCATTCCTCCTTTGCTGTGGAAGCTGAGCTGGGTACCCTCCAGCAGCTCTCAGGGAAGATTTTTATATATATATTTATTTTTTTTTTTCAATTTTATCTTCCATGTTCCCCTCAGGGCCGTCTATCACCTCGGATTTTATTGCTTCTCTAATTGCTTCTCTGAAGTCCAAGTGCAATATTACTCCAGGATCCTTTGGAACAACTTCCTGAGCTGCTGCAATCCCGTTCATCTCCTACTTCTGCCTCTCTTGATAAGCTCCATTGTACACTGCTTTTCATTTTGGTGTGTCAACACCGAGGCTGAGGCTTTGCACTTTGGCCTTTCAGCAAGGCAGACTGGGGGAAAATGTGCAAAATTGGGTTCTATTCCTTCCCTTTGTTTCTATGAGATTTTGCCTTTCAGTGTTCTGCCACTGCTGCAGCTTCACCAGCTGCTAATTTGGGCTAATTCAGGGTTTAATTGCTGGTCCTTGCTGCTCTGTGGCTGTCCTAAGTGAGCTCTCAGTGCTGGAATTTGTAGGAGTTGGACAGGAGCAAATCCTGTCTGGGAATGAAGCTGGCTTGTGCTGGGGGGAGGTGACCCCACCCCATCTCTGCAGCCAGCACAGAGGGACAGCTGTGACAATCCCACTCATTTGGGGTCTCCAGCTTTGGTAGATCTGCCTGGAATCAGAGGATTCGGGGGTTTTTTGAGTCATGAAGTTAAAACAAACTCCATGCTCAGTGCTGGGTTGATTTGATGACAGCCAAGGGTTAATGGGACCTCCTGGAGATGGGCCAGGCAGGTCCCCTCAGGTGACAGCCAGGCTGTCCCTGCAGGCCCCTCCTGCCCACAAGTGGAGCCCACTCCCATTTTGCACCAGTTGCTGCCTTTCCCCTTCATTGAGTTTTACGCTGCTGTCAAGCAGGGCTCCACAAAATGTTAATTTTGCCCTGGCACGGAGCCCCTGCCATCTGCTGCAGGCCACCTTCATCTGCCAGAGTGTCAGGCTGCTCCAAAAAGGTGGTGAAAAGCCACAAGTGCTGCTCAGGGTCTGGATTCTCACCCTGCTTTGCAGCTAATTACAGCCACAGCCTTTAATTATTCTTACCCCAAAAGCATTTTCAGTTTGTTGTGCAGTCTCCTGGGTTTTGGAATTTCACTGCAATGGTTTTGTAGCTGGCTTTGGGGTTTGTCAGGTGATGGGGGGAGTTTTCTGGTCAGCATCTCCAAAATGCTCCTTCCTGTGTAAAAAGGTTGCTGCAGGATGGGGAATTTAGTGGGGTTTCTAATAAGGTTTTAAAAGTCTAATTTTTGCTTCATTGAAGATTGGTGCTTCTCCTCCTTAAAAAAAAAAAAAAGTCCTTTTTCTTTGGCTTTTATTTATGCTACTTCACATTTTGCCTCTTTTTCCTCTTTTACCTTCTTTTTTTCCTTTTTCATCTTCCCAAGAGGGAAATTTTGGTCAGATTTTACCTCTTTTTCCTCTTCTACCTTCTTTTTTTTTTTTCTTTTTTACCTTCCCAATAAAGAATTCTTGGTGGTAAAGCCTCTATCCGAGCAAACCAGAAGGAGGGGAGTGAGGTTTCTGCTATGAACAGCATTCCCTATCCAAACATCATCTGGAGCTGTTTGCTGGATTTGCATTGTTTCTGTGCAGCTTTTATGTCTTTTATTTCTGTTTCTGTGCATCTTTTAACATTCTCAGTAGGATTTCCCACAAACCACCAGGATTTCCTAATATTTGGGGTAGTTTGAGATGAAAACCTCCCTGAAATAGCTGATGTAGGATCTGATTTGATGCTGGGCTCTGAATGTGTGTAAGCCCTGTGGCTCCACAGTGATCATTGCAAAATATGACAACCCCCCCCATTCTTATTAAAATGGCCTTTATTGAATTGCTTTAGTTCCTCTTAATTTGAATTAAACCAGACATGATTTATTTTCAGAAGGTTTTCTGCTCTGAGCTACAGGGTGGTCAAATTGATCAGCCCTAAAGCCACGTTATCACTTTATTTGGAATTTATTTTTGGGATCTATCACTCCACTGTGCCAACATCTGCTTCCCTTTGGGCATCACCCACATCATCCCTCATTCTCCTCATGCTGGATCTTCTTCCCAGAGGAGCCTGAAATGAGGGAAGGGGAATTGCAACACCCTTGTGTGGATATTTTAAGGACACCTTCCTGAAGAACACTTCCAGTGGGATTTTTCATGCCTTGCCCAAGCAGCTTGGCCATGCAGGATTTGGGATTTGGGATTTGGGATTTGGGGTGGATCCTCCCTTGCACACCTGGATAGGGTTGTAGGTAGTGACCAATCCCTGCGTTCACCTCCTGGTGTTTGGGATGTTTTGGGGGAATGGTGGATTTAAATCTTTTCCTACCTCCTGGTCTCACGGGATTTGCTGGAGCAAACTCCATTAGGACTTCCAAAGGGAAATCTGGGACTGGCTGCAGCACAGATGTCTGCAAGCAACAATAGGCTGAGCTCTGAAAAGCAGAGGGGGAGGGACAAAAAGAAGAAGAAAGGGAAGGGAAAAAGCAAAGCAGAAAATCATTAGATGACTTCAGCCCCTCGTGACAACATCAAAAGGGAAGATTTGTAAATTCGGATCCCATTAAACGCCGGGGGGAGCAGGAAAAGCCGTTCTGGGGCTGCAGCTGCAGCTTTGGGGTGGCCAGAGCTCTGCCCTGGGTTTGTGGGGTTCATCCTCTGTGCACTGGGAGTGGTGTTCCCAGGCTTTCCCTCCCTGATTCCCTGAGACCAGGGGGTCCCAGGGGTGTTTGGGGTCTCCATTCCCAGGGTGTGAATCCCTCACACATGGGGCCATTTCCCATTTCCTCTGCATTTTGCTGTCATCCTTTCCAAACCCCAAGGGCTGTCCCTGCCCCAGCTCGAGTCCCTGGGGATTTGCTCTCTTTGCCTCCTGCTAATTTGGGATAACTGATTGGATACACATTAAAGCCATTGAGGATTTTCTCCCCTGGGGCTTCCCAGGGCATGTCTCACTGTTTTATGCCTTTGTTTAACTGGATAATAATTCTATTTATCATTGTGGACTTTTTTTTTTATCTTTTAACTGCTTGAGGTTTTTTGCTTAATAATCCTAACTATTATCCTATTGTCCCAGCTGATCATTCAAAACAAAAAAAAAAAACCCAGGGAGGAGATTTGGAAGGAAATCTCTCATTCTCTTTATTTTTCAGGCGTGAAAGAGGTCATGTTTTAAGGTTCATTGTCTGCTGAACTGCATGACAAGCAAAAGTCTTGGCTGAGGGATCCCCACACCAAATATTTCCTGGGCAGGGAATGGGGTTCCCAGGATAAGTGTGGCCTATGCCTGGACAGAGCTTCTCGTGCCTCACAGCTGCAAATCCTGCAGGATCCAGAAAGGGATGTTGCAAGTGTGAAAAGCCTTCTAAAAGAACCCCAAAAGGGGAAGGGAAAAAAAACCAACTTATTTTTTAATGGATTCGGGAAGGCCAGTGAGTTCTCATGTTTAAGATATGCAGGACATGAAGGACAGAACTTTTTTTTTTTTTAAAAGATCGATTGTGAGTGACAGACATGGGGGAGCTGTGTAATAACACATACGCAAAAAAAATCCTGTTGCTTCCTCGCAGCCCCCAGACAATGGCTAATTGTTCTAATTTGGGTCACTCCCCTGCTGTGCTGCAGCAGGAATCCTTCACCAGGGCTCTTTAATCATTAATGTTGGCCTCTTTTCCACGGTGCTTGGCCCCGGTGCAGCCCCCAGGGCTCTGCCCATCCCCAGGGATTCTGCTGCTGGAGGAGGAGCAGGGATTCATTTCTTAATGAAAACAAATTAATTTGCTGTAACATCTTTATCACCAGGCTTTGCGTCCTCCTCTGAGCTCTCTCCTTTTGGAGCAGCCCTGAAATCCAGTTTGGGGACCCAAATCTTGCTCAGGTGGTGATGCAGGGAGGGCAGCAGTGACTCCAGGGTTATTTATCTGCAGTGGAACCATGGCCCTGCTCATCCTGGGGTTGTTTTTCCGTGGTGAAATCCCTCTGCTTCCAGTGAGCCCTTCAGAAAAGCCAGGAAGGTGCCCAGGGGTGGTGAAAGGTGCTGTGCAGGTGCTGGGTCCTGCCTCAGCCATGGCATCAGGGCTCCCTGCAGGTTTGGCAGGACACAAATCCCAACTTCCAACCTCTGCCTGCTCCCATTTATCCCTGGTGTGAGAAATGACACTCACTTCCAAGAATTTAAAAGGTTTATTAAAACCTTATCAGAAATACAACAGAAGACTGAATAGAGAAAATATTACGGGGCTGGGAGCAGAGGATTTTTCTCACCATGTGCTCATCCTTTTAACCCTTTAGCCTCTCCCAAAGTTCTGTCCATCCACTCCTTCTTCCCTGTCCAGTGCTGGAGTTCACTTCCTTAAATCCTGATTGGAGCTCAGCTGTTGCCATGGTAACGAGCCGACCCTCCCAAATGTCCCAAACCCAGGCCACCCCTGATAACAACACAAGGGGGTAAAACATCACTATAAATCTATAAAACTTCTCTTAACACACACATATATATGTGTATATATATCTATAATATTTGCCTTTTAATTGTGAGAGTCAGCCATCACATTCCTCATCTATCACACTGGGTTTGACCAATTCCCATTTCTTCACCCAGAGCAGCAGGACCCTGGTGGTCCCCAGCACACACCCGGGGCACCCCATCCTTTCTGGGGACAGACAGGGCTTGGCTGGTGCCTCCTTTCCTTGTTTTCCTGCTGGCTGGGGATTGCACAGTGCCACGAATCCCGTTCCCAGCTGAAATCTGTTAAGGGATTCAAATCTGTCAATCTCCAGCTCCTCCCAGCAGCCTCTCCTTCTCCAGAGGAGGAGGAATGATGGGGAAAGAGGCCCTTTGCAGGGAAATCCTCTGCTCCCAGCCCTCCCTGCATCCCCCCTGTGCTCCACGACTCATCCGAAGGCCGGGAATTGTGCTGGGGCTCTGCCAGCTTGGAGAGGACACGATCCAGTGGAAGCCAAGGCATTGCCCAAAAACTGCTCCCCTGAGCTGAGTCTTGCAAAGCTGGGCTTTGTGAGCTCTCTGAGTCATCCCCAGGCTGCTGCCTGGAATTGCTCAGCAGGGCACAACTTCTCCTCAGAGCGTGCCAGCGTGGATGGAAGGGAAAGAGGGAACTGTGCAGCATTCCTGCTCCTTCCAGGAGCTCGTTTTGATGCCTTTTTGGGCCACCTAAAAACAGAGGCCAGACGGAATAAGGGAATATAAAGCAGTTTATTTATATTTATTGAAGGGCCTTCAGGTACATTTTGGGCAGATGAAGTCCTCCAGGGGCTACACCCAAAACTGATGCCAGGTCACTGCTTTTTATACCTTTATAATTTTGGTCCATTTGCATGTTGGGGGTTAATCTTCCAATTACAGCTTCAGGTAATGAAGTCATTTACCCCAAGTTTGCTCCCCCCAACTCACTTTTGTTTACATTTCTCAGGGCCTGAGGCAGTGAGGTGTCCTTAATTCCCAGGTCTGGAGAGGAATTGGTGTGTCTGCCCAAAATGGGAGAACAGCAGCTCACACTGAATATGGAGTTTAGAGCTATACACTAGAACTGCAGGATTACAAATACATGGAAAATAGAACAGCTAAAACCCCAAGGCATCCATTTAGGTGCTGCCCACAGCGTTTTTGCTGCGTGTGACCCAGGATTCTCTCCCTGCAGGAGCTGTAGAGGTGCAAGATCGTGGCAGTGGGAGCAAATTCATGGATATTCCCAGATGTGTGGCTGATGGACCTGTAGGAGCTCAGCATTTATCAGCTGGTTGGGAGCTCAGCGCTCAGCAAAAGGCACATCCCAGCTTTTTTCCTGTCAGCAGCATCAGCTGGGAAGGCTGGCCTCTGTGTGTGTGTGTGGTCTGTCTCATCTCCTCAGCCCTGCGATGCAGTTTTGCTCTCAGAGTTTAAAAACCAGATAAAAAATACACATTCCCACCCCCTGTGTGATGTTAGAGGGGCCACATCTTGTGTGGTGCTTTTCCTGTGTGTTATTTCAGGAGTGTTTGCTGCTGGGATTGGGCTCTGGTGGTGAGAAAATGCAGTTTTTGTGCTTGGTTGTTGTCCTTTCCATGGAAAGGGCACTTGGGGTTTCCCAAAACCCAGCCCTGTGGGATTCAGGCTCTGCAGGTTGAGGTTTCCCTGCCCTCTGACCACGAAAAATCAGCTTTATATTGACCTTGCATGAGTGATGTGATGCAGACTGATGGAGATGTGGCAGAAAGAGCTTTTGGCATGGATTTTGATGCTGTGGGAAGCAGTTCACCCCTGGAAGCAGCAGGATCTGCCCAGAGGGGTTTGTGGCTTTTTTTCCGTCATTCCTGAGGGTGCTGATGGTGCAGGGCAGAGATGTTATCCCAAGGCAGAGGAATACTTGGCATCATCCCTCCTCCAGGCTAATCCCCTCACCCCAGGGCTCTCCCCATTCCCCAGCGAGGTTCAAACCTTGCCAGCACGAGCTGGGCTGGTTTTTAAACTGGTTTTTAAGCTGATTTTTATGCTGATTTTTAAGTTGATTCCCCTTCCAAACAAGCTCTTGGGCTCAGTCCCACCAGGGCGTGTGTCAGCTCCAATTATTTCCTGATAGACTTGGATCAGGAACAGGGAAAAGCTTTTGTTTGGAGTCCTTGGCACGGCACCAGCAAAGTCCCTTCTCCTGCACGCGAGTTTTGGGACTGCAGAGGTTTGAGTAAAAACCTAAAAAATGGGGGTTCCCGAAGCACAGAGTTTGTGTCTCACCCATGGGAATGAGATTTGCAGGAGAAAGGAGCCCATCCTCTGCCTTAGGAGGGCTCTGAAATGAGAATTTTATTTATTATTATGTTTATTGTTTTTATCTCCAGAGTTGATGTGTGCAGGAATCATGTGCTCTAAATCATTTATTAAACCCCGCAAAACTGAAGTATCCCAAGACCTGCAGGGCTTGGGAGTTGAGCTTGTGAAGAAAAAGCGCTGAAAGGGTCAGGATGACCACAGAAGGATGAACTGGATTAAAATATTCCTTTTCCTGCTCCTGTACCAGCATGGGCAGGCTGGGTTTGCTGAGCTGAACTCCTTTGGGCTGAATTATTCAGGAATTGGTTTGATGGGAAGTTCAGGCCTGAGCTTCCCTCGGCCATCTGGAGGTCTGGGGAAAAAAACCCCTCACATTGGAGAGGCAAGATGGCCATGGCACATCTGAACCAGCAAAAATTTGTGGTTTATTTTTTTTACTTTCTCAGCTTCTTCTCCACGTTCCTCTTGTGAATCATTTCACTTCCCCAACGATTCAGGTGGGATAACGCTGGAGACAGCTCGAATTGTCTCTTGCAGGGTTATTTTGGAGGCAGTTTGCAGCACAAAACGCCAGCTCCGTGTCCTTCCCCCTCACGATTTTAGCACATTGTTTCCTTCTCAACCCCAGATTTTCCAGGGAGGCCTCAGAGCTGGAAACCCCCACTCATCCCTGAGGGTGGACTCTGCTATTTCAGGGGCTGCTGCAATGCTTAAAAATAATAATAATAATGAAAAAGCAGATGAAATGAAAGCTGCTGGCACCTGGCAGCTCACTGTGGTAAAAAAAAAATACAGGGAGGTGTCAAAATCCGTGGTGTTTTCTTCTCGTGTTGGGGCGGGTGCTTCCACAGGCAGGAAGGTGTTGCTGGCAGTGTTGCCTTCCCAAAATGTTTTTGAGGCTCTAATTAAGGAATCGCCTGCTTTTCCAGGCTTTGCAGTGGGAAACATGAGGTAAAATCTTGCTTTTTCTTAATTTTCTCAGTGTTCATTCCACAGGCTGAGGCTCCCAGGGTTCATCCAGGCCCGGGGCTGGTTTTTGCCGCAGGGCCTGCAGTGGGTGAGGAGCTGTGGGAAGGCCTGAGGGATGAAATTTGTGGCATGAAAACTCTGATTCTGAGTTCAGCATGGTGGTGAACGAGATGTTGAAAAGCAGGGGTTTAAATGTGCTCCGATAAACCCAGATTTCCTGGGAATCAGAGGCTCAGGTGGTTCCAAACCCTGCTGGGATCCCTGGATCTGGAGTTTCTGCCTCAAATCCCCTGGCACTGCCTGCCCTCAGTGCAGATGGAGCTGGGCAAGCACCACCCTGGAATTATCAGGGAAAAATCAGCTGGAAAATCAGCCTGTGATTAATGGGAATCACCATTATATATCTGGGAAGAAACCCTCCCCAGTTTATGTCAAACCTTCATTTTTAGAGTGGAGCCAAAACCCACAAATCCTGGCTGATATTTCTGCCCCAGCCACCTGCAGAGATGTCCTGGGTTTGTGGTTGTTGTGGATTTTTTTTTTTTTACCTTGAGAAAACCTGCTGTAATTGTTTCCCTGTACACCCCCAAGTGATTTGTCAAAATCCCAATTGCTCCCTGGTAATTCAATATTTATGATGTCTTTATAAGGCTGGTCCCGCTCCACTGACACAGAGGTGAGGGGGAAAATAAATTGCATAAATTGCATAAATTTCATAAATTAGGCTGCAAAACCTGAGCCCTCAGGAAGGATGTGACAGCAGCAATAATTGGCTGTCCAGGCAGAGGAGATGCAGCATTCCTGCCTGAAAATCCTGAGCCATCTCTGTGGCTGAGCAGCCCAGGCCAACTGTTTATTGTAGAGTTTTCTCTTTAATTCCTGTGTGTTCCCTAATGATGCAGCAGTTTGATAAAACCAGGCAGACAGCACCAATTGTCACACCTTGGATTTTTTTTTTATCATTATTGATCTTTCAGTCAGGTTCATCTCTGCCTGTGACCTTTCAGACAGCAAGAGAGGCACTGCAGGATGAGTGGTTTGAATTATTGCATGGCAGATCACGTGCATGAAAATCCTGAAACACAATTGAGCAGTCTGGATACCAAGAACTGTGTTTTATTTTATTTTTAAGACCCAAAATTTCCAAACCCAAATCCTTAGAAACTTTCAGAGTTCAAGTTTTCCAAGCCCAGTATCCCTTGTGGTGGAAATTTGAGTAAAAATCGAGAAGACCCAATGTTTTTATTTTTCCTAACAATTAAATGCTGTGAGATTTTCTCTTCCCAAGACTCCATCAGCTCACAAAGCCTCTGGGAAGCAGTTTTTGGTGGTAATGAATGGGTAATTTAACCAAATTTAATCAATCTCTGCCATATTTTAGTGCTGGAAGCTGTGGCGTGATATTAGATGGTAAGGGTGGAATGATAACAATAGAATAATAACAACAACAACAATAATAATATAATACTAGTAATGATGCTGATGATAATAAAAATAATAATAGTAATAATAATAATTAGTCCAGCAGAATCTTAGCAATCACAGAGGTTTTTTCCCCCTTTCTAGACAGTTTTGAGGGTGGTCCTTTAAGGCTTCCCAGCTGGAGCCACTCTGGGCTCGGAGCACCCCCTGGGTGTGATGGCAACGCTGCAGAGCCCTTAGCCCATGTCCTTCCCGTGTTTTTGCAGGAAGGGGACTCCCTGGGAGCCATGGAGAAGCTCTGCAGGCAGCTCACCTACCACCTCAGCCCCCACTCGCAGTGGAGACGCCAGGGCATCATGAAGAGGAAGCCGCAGTCCTGGTGAGTCCCTGCTGGGTCACTGTCCCCAGGCTGGCCTTGCCACCCCTCAGGGCCACCATGAAGCTGAGGACCGTGGGGAGAGGAGTTTTCCACCATGGTTTTGGCAAATGTGGGAGCTGCCTGTTGCTCCCTGCAGCCACAGGGGGAACAAATCCACCTGGATGAAGGGAAGTGCTCGGAGCTGGGGTGTCCCAACCTCCCACAGCTTGTCCCAGCCTCCAGAATCCTCCTTCCCCTCCAGTCTCACCAGCATTTTCCCCATTTATGGTTCCTTCATGCTCCCCCAGAGGAGCTTCCCTCTATTTCCATCTTCCTTTCCCTGTTGCAGAGGAGAGCAGCACTTCAGTGCTCAGGGGGGAGGAATGGTCTGTAAAACCTCAGCCATCCATCCTCCAAACATCCCTTGTCTCCCAGATTGCTCCGAGCTCTTAATTAGCTGGTAATTAATGTACAGGCACGTGTCACCATGCACACCGTGGCTTGTCGTTTACACAGAAGGAATTTTGTTGTTAAAAATAGGGAAAAAAATAACCCAAATCCCCTCCTCATCCAGCTCCTCAGCAAAGCATTCCCATCTGGTGTCATCCTGGATCCACAGAGCTGAGAAACCTGTGGATGAGGCTGATGAGAATAGAAAGGGCTGCTTGTTTTCCTTATGTTGGGCATTATATATTTATTATTTTTGCTTAAACAAGCGAGAAATAGAAACGAAGCTGCAATCTGGGAGAGTCAGGATTTGTATCCAGGTGCTGGCTCACGGTCCCAGGAGAGTTTTGGTTGTAATGGAGCTGTAGTGGGAATTAATCCAATGAAAAAAACTGACATAGGTGAGGAGTGGGGAGGAACGTGGTCACAGGAGGAAAAAAAGACACAAGGAAATTAAGAATTGAGTGGCCAAATAGGATTAGGAGCACATCTCCCAGGGATCTGACTCATTATTCTTACAAAGTGCTGTCCTGAGAGACCAAAACGTGGAGAAATGTATTTCACTAGCAGTGTTACCCACATTTTTGGTTGGTTTAAAAGGTGTATCGATAGCTAAAATCTGCAGTTTCCAAAAAAGCAGCAGAAACTGGGGGAGTGTTAGAGCTCCCGGGCTGTGTCCCGCGGGCACACGGAGCTGTAATGACCCAGCTGCTCATTACCCTCGCGGGTTTCCTCTTAATTAGAGTAGGAAATGCTCACCCCTTATCACCCCATCAGCGCATTGTTCCAGTCACACGGCTGCTGCATCGCGGAGCTCTTTACAGCCCCCAAACCACAGGAAATCCTTGGAAATGAAAAAACTTCGAGCCCTGCTTTGTGCCCCTCTGTCTTTAATTACCACTCCCTGTCCTTAATCCCCAGCCCGGGATCAGCAGCGGTGTGAGCACAGCCACGTGCCCGAGATTTGCAAGGCTTTATCTGCAGCTTTTCCTTAGAGCAGCCGAGAAATAGCTGAGGTTCTCCAGGGCTTTAGGAACAGGGGTGAGGTTTTGGGACGAGGTTTTGGCTGTCAGAGAGCCCTGACCACGTGGAAGTGACCCAGTGCCAGCGTGGGCTGCTGGTTCTGCCCCAGCCAGGCTTTGGAAGGTGGGATTTTCCTGGATTTCTGGTTTAGCTGCTCTTTTAGGAGGTGGCTGTGAGTTGAACCCTTTGCTAGAAGGTGAAGTCAGTCTTTTGCTAAGGTCTAAATGCCATAAAACAGGGATTTTATATAGAGCATCCTGCTCTGGGCTGGGGTTTCCAGGTGCCCTGTGCTGCTCCCAAGGGAATCATGAGCTCCCATTCCCAGGTGTTGGCATTGCCCTGACTCGGCCCTGCTGTCAGGTGTTCCAGGAACTCCCCCAATATCACGGATCCACCCTTTTTTTGTGTGGGTGTTCCAGAGAAAATCGCTTTCCCTCATCCACACCCACCGTACCCGTTGCAGGTGAGAATGGGAAGCAGAGCAGCGGGAGGAGGAGGAGGGGAACAGAGGATGGAGCTGATTTTTTTGGCCGGGCAGAGGGGGAGGCTGTGCTTCCCAATCCCAGCTCCTCCCAGGCTGGGTGTGCTCCTTAAATCCAGGCAGACATTCCCAGCCCTGGCACCGCAGCACCCAAACCTCTGCCAAATGACCTTATTTTTTTGGCACGTTATAAATGTGTCTGGCTCTCCCTCGCTGTCTCCACGCCTCCCTCGGAATACATTAAACATCCAGGGATGAAAATCGGGGAAAGCCAACAGCAGCAGGGTGAAGCCAGACTGCTAAAGTCATTTCCCTGCGCCTGCCTCTGCCTGGGGACACGATTCCAGCCCTGGAATCTCCCTGCTCCTGGAGTCTCCCTGCTCCTGCTGCTGCCAAGCCTCGAGATCATCATCACAAAGGCAAACCGGGAATCAAAGCTCCCCTAGGGCTGCGAGGGAGGAGGTGTTTCCCAGGGGAAACCATCCCTGGGGATACCCCGGTCCTCTCCCGGTTGTGGTAGGAGTGAGCCAGGAATGCAGCAGGGAGGATGGGGCAGCGGGCACCAGCTGAAGGAATATCAAATATTCACGTTGTAACTCCAGATTTACATCAGATAAACCTTTTTTTTTTCCCACAATTCTTGTTAATGCCCCTGCACAAAGCAGGGGAAGAATTTAGGGTGAAGCAGCTCACTTTAAATGGAATGAAATGGGGTCAATCTGGACCTAGATTCATGGATTTTTT
Source organism: Irena cyanogastra (assembly GCA_013397155.1). Classification (NCBI taxonomy): domain Eukaryota; kingdom Metazoa; phylum Chordata; class Aves; order Passeriformes; family Irenidae; genus Irena; species Irena cyanogastra. The sequence continues at coordinate 798,177 of VWZV01004171.1, read as the reverse complement.
AACTCTGCTGCTGCTCTGCAGTAAGCAGAGAAACCCCCAAGTGTCCACACCAGGCTAAGTCAACGTGGCATTTTCTGCACTTTCTAACCCCATTTTTTGTTTCACAGCTCCCAGCCCTCACTCTTGCAAATCCCCCAGTGTTGGCACCTGGAAAGAGCCAGGAGCTGATTCTTTTCTTACTTCTCCTGGGTTTTCCAGGTGCTTTCCTGAGCTCCAGCCCATTCTTTTCTTTGCCTCTTGTCCTTTCTGCTGGTGACACCTGGGACTCAGCCTGAACTCCTTTCACCCTCTGATGTGAAATCATTAGGAATCACCTTGAAAATAGCAGGAAAATTAATAATTTGGGACAGCTTTTGGAAATGTGGGGGCTCTGAGGCTGTGGCAGATTTAACCCCTGGTTACCTGAGGGTTGGATGTTCTCCATGGCATTTGGCATCCAGGAGCAGAGACCTGTTAGAGCAGAAGATATTTGGATTTAGTGATGAATTTACAGAGGTTGAGCAGCTTTATTTTGATGGTAGAAATGATCTTTTAGCATCCCACTCCTGATTTCATCAGGGGCACAAAACATTTCTGTCCTGCAGGAATGCTGGCTGCTGGGCTTTCATGTTGGCAGTGCCTGCTTGCATTGCTTTACAAAGGAAAAAATAATTAAAAAATGAGTTTTCATGGTGGGAGAAGCCCTTTGGAGAACAGAAAGGGAATGTTTGTGGCTGGAAATCCTCCTCTGCTGTGGCAGCTGGTGGGTGAGTGGGAGAAGTTGGAGCTCCTGCAACAAACGGTCTCTTCAGAGCACCCAGCACAAATCCAGGCAGTGGGAGGAGGCTGGGGCAGGGTCTCCTGGTCATTAAAATCCCATTTCTGTGTGTGTGTGTGTGCTGGAGCTGCTGCAGGAGGGCAGGGAGTGTGGGAGCTGGAGCCTTTGGGATGTGTGTGTGGGTGATCCCTTCTCTCTGTGTCCATGGGATGCCATTCCATGGTCATTCCATGGCTGTCCCAGGGAGCTGAGAGGACAGAGGATGCTCCAAATGCTCAGAACTCAGTCATTTGGGGTGGTGGTGTAGTTTTTTTCCATCTTTTGCAGTGGGGAACAGGTGATTCCCAAACCTCTCTGCTCTTCCCAGCATGGCCTGAGGCTCTGGGTGTGGAGAAAAGCAAAGCTCTGGTTCCCAGTGGCTTTTCAGGCCGGGATGCTCAGCCCTGGCTCAGAGCTGGGTCCTGCATCCCTCAGGAGGAGATGGGTGAGGGTCAGGTGGATCTGCTGATTTTTGCTGGGTCACATCCCAGCTTTGATGGGCGCACAGAGAGGTAAAAAAAAACCAAAACTTTTTGAGGTACCAATAAGGAGTTGGGAGAAAAAGTTGGATGTAATTTTATCCCAGGAATGCCCTTTTCATCAACTCTGTCCTCCTCACCTCGCTCTCCTCCATGGCCACGGGGCATTTCCTCCATCTGCCCATTCTGGATTTTTATAGATACTCAAGATGTGACCTTTCTCTTTCTCTTATGGCTGGGCTGGGAACAAACCCTGATGTGCCCTGTCAGTTGCTCTGTTCCCAGTGCTCCTGCTCTGGGCTGCTGCCCCTTGAGTTTATTCCCTTTGGCACATGCCTGGCTGTGAGCACAGTCCCTGCTGTGTCTGGCCTGGGTGACTTCCAAGCTGTTCCTTTGCTTTGTGGAAAATCCATTTTCCAGGATATCTGAATGGAAGCAGCATTTGGGGCTGGTCCTTTGCATGTGCCTGGCTGGGATTTGGGATTTTTGTGGAACTCCAACGGATGGGTTTGAGTGGGGTGAGCAGGTTAAACCTGGGGTTAAATGTGCCTAAGCTGCTTCCCAGAAAAAAGGGAAAGTCCCAGCCCTCTGGAGCTGGGATGCAGCTCCCTGGAGTTCCTTGTTATGTGGAAATTCCAATGAATCTCTTCTCCAAAAATGCTGTTTAATGTGCAAACATCCCCTCTGGCAGCCCCAGGGTTTTGTGACTGTGCAAAAACTGTGGTGAAATGTTTTGTCCTGGTGGGAATGGGGTGTGATGTTGGAGGGAAGAGGAGGAACAGACCAGCAACCATCCAGCACAGGCTGAGTGGGGAGAAGGGAAGGATTCCATCCAGCTGGAGCTGGATATCTTGAATGGGAGAGGAATTGAAAAAAAAGAGAAAGCTATGTGATTTTTAAAGCCTATAATGTACAGATGTACAGCACTAAGAGGCTTTGGTGTTAAATAATTCTCTTTTCAGGCTAGTGGGGTATAAATTCAGGGTGTCAGGGTGTCCCTGGTTTGCACTTTATCCCTGGATTGGGGGGGGCATGTCAGGCAGGGGGGGATGGAGCTGACAGTGCACAGGGATGTCCTGAGCTGCTCCCAGCTCAGCAGCCCGAGTGTGCCAATGCTACAGCAAAATAGAGGCTGAAAACCAACCCAAGGAATTCCTTTTCCACACAGTTCTCCCTGTTGGGTGATGCTGAAGGGCCCAAAAGCACAGAGAATTCAGGACAGGCCATTAAACACCACAGTTCAGGCTCCAGAGGTTGGAAGAAAAATGCTGTGATGCTTCTGGTTGAGTTTAAAGAGTCAGAGACTTTTGGCAAGATGAGAACAGGGCTAAGCTGTGAACAGATGAAATGCCTGGTGTGGGGGGGAAAGGTGGAATGCTGCAAATCTGGGGGAGTAAAGATCTGTGAGGGCTGTGGTTGAGAAATAAGTCTGCAACCTGTGGCTTGTGGCAATTAAAGGAGCTGCCACCATGGTGGGGTCATTAAGTCTGGGAAAACCTTCTGAGGTCAAGTCCACCACTAGGCCAAGAACACATCTCCACATCTTTTAAATGCTCCAGGTGTCATTTAAATAACTTTAAAGGGTAAAGGGAGTTATTGTTGACGATATTCTGGGGAAATCTGATTTTTCCTGTGCCTGTTGCAGTGGGAGCTGTAGGATCTGCCCCCTGCTTCCTGGAAAAACTGAGCAAACCACACCAAGCAGGTGCTGAAATCACTCCTTGCCACTATTTGGCCACCAGACCAGCAGTTTGGGGTGGAAATGGGTTCTTTTTTCCAGCTGAGTTTGGCTGGGGGAGAGGTTATCCCTGCCCATGGAGAGCTCAGCTCCTGGCACACCTTGCCCAGCCAGGAGCTGCCTTTAACCAAGACCTGCACTTGAAGCTGACCTGTGAATAATTCATGGGCACTGAAATGCCACCCGGGTTGGTGGCACAGGGCTGGCACACCGAAGGGACATCAGGTTTTCCACTGGCTCAGTGTGTAAAATGAGCCCTTCCCCTGCTCCCCAGAACTGAAAACAATTGACCCAAACTGCAAACACCATTCCCCCCACACTGACCCTGACAAAGGCTGGGATGCTTTTGCTGCTCCTGTCAACCAGAAATGCTGGAAAATAAAGCAGAAACAACCTGAGACTGGGTCGAGGTGATTTAAAGCAGCAGGACACCCCTCCCCACTGACTTTTCCCTCACACTTTAGCGGCAGCCTTATAAACTTCAGGTTTTTAAGGCACTTACCTGGGATTTAAAACCTCGATTTCAAGCCACCCTCATCCTCCTCTTTCTTCTCTCCTCCTGCAGCTGAATCAAGGAATAACGTGGTGGTTTTCCTCCCCTCCCACTTTCTTGCACTTGGGTGCTTGTGCCTCCTTAAATGTGTTTTTTAGTCTGGTGCTTAATTAGAAAAGGCCTTTGATGGTGAAAAGTGTGGGGGTTTTAATTTTTTTTTTTGGTCATAATTACTCCTCTGCTTCTGGGCAGAGTGGAAATGAAATTTTCCATGGACACATGGCGGGGATTATTTAAATCCATCCCCATCACTCTGCGGGGCCGGGAACCAACCGGTGGAAATTGTTATTAAATGAGGGAATCAGCTGGGAAAATAATTCATCCCCCCAGCTTGGAAGTCGTCCAGACACTCTGGGATGATTTGCCTTGTCTCAAACAGACACGGACTCCTTTTTTTGGGTGGTGAGGGGCAATTTTGGGCCTGGATGCTGCTCCATGGGGGAAAGGCATCACTCCCCAGCAGCAGAGCCCATTTAATCCCCAGCCAGCCCAGCCTGGCTGTCACCCCGGGCTGTATTTCCCAATTAACACCATCAAGCTCGATGATGAAGCTTTGATAGGCGCTCTTTACATTTATTTTATTTCCCCAGCCCTTTCAGGCGGTGAATGAAGGTGTTTAGTGAGCTCATCCATCACTTTAACTCGGTGAATTCCCACCTCCCACTGCTGCTGCTGCTGTCTTTGAATGAAAATAACGCTTTAAAATAATGCTGCGAATGGGGACGGCGACCGCGGGGGGCTGTGCCATCACCAGGGGGTTCTGTCTGTCCCCCGAGAGTCCCCATGGGTGACACGAACTGGGCTCACTCCCTTCCAATCCCACCCTTCATCCTCACACACCGCTTGGCTCCTGGGAGATGGGGTGGAGAAACAAAAAAACCCCTCTGGAGCATCTGAAGCACAGAAGGTTCTTTTACATCTCAAAAGGGAATTTTGGCACCTGCAGGAAAAAGTCCAAAGCTTCTGGACACATTCAGGTTTTTCCAGGCCTTGCCAGCCTGTGTTTTGACACATCCCGGTGTCAAACGAGCCCCAAGGCTGATTCCTTTTGTCCAGCTCAGGGTGGCAATATGTTCTTGCAGGTGTTTTACTCTCCCCTTATCCAGGATTAGCGCCAGGCTGGGGAGCTGGGGGTGGGTTTGGGTTGAATGTGCTGCAGGTCACTCCTCTCGTGCCCTGGGGAATGGGGATTATCCCTTGGCAGCTCCTGGCCTGGCAGAAATGCCCATCTGGAGCCAGCCCTCTCCTGCATTCCCTGCTTTAATCAGCTGCTGGGTCACGCTGGCCCCTCCAGTGGGGCTCGTTGTCCCAAAGATGATGAGCTGCAGACTTAGGGAAAAAAAAAAAAACAAACAAAAAGCATGTGCTGACATAATAATATGAACAAAATATGGACAAATCACTCGGGAAGATTTGTTGTTGGGCTGATCTTTGCAGCAGCATTCCTTGAACAGCCAGGTCAGAGCACAGTGACACAAACCCTCATCACTGGTGGGTGCGGAGAGCAGAGAAAAAGGCAAAATATTTGCATTTGGAGGGCCCGTGTTGGAGCAGAGAAGCCAAACAGGCAGCCAGGGAAAATCCAGGGAAGGTTTTTTGTGGTTTTCCTGCTTGTCCAGCAGAATTTGCCGTGCCCTGGGGATGGGGGAGCCGGGCAGTGTTTGGCTGCTCAGAGCACAGGATCGCATCCCTGCTCTGCTTTACCAGCCAGCCCCACCTCTGCTCCTGCTCTCTTTGCATCTTTGGGGGCAGCTGGAGGCTGGAATCCCCTCGTCAGCAGGGAAATAACCTGCCAAAAACAGTGGAGTGCTTTGGGCAGCTCAAGCTACTCCTCCTTGCCTGGATTTTTCCCTTTGTTTGGCTTTGCAGGAGTGGCTGCAGCTGCTTTCTGCTGCCCCTGGGCTCAGGAAAGGGGATTTTAAATGAAATAACTGCACCAAAAACTGTGCCCAAGCAGGAAAAACAACCACAGAAATTCAGTTTCAACCTCTGCTGCAGGTACAGAGGAGAAGGGTGCTGAGAAATCCTCTCATTGGAACAGAAGATGAAAAAGCCACCCAAAAAATCCCTTTTTCTTTTGAAGCCGGGGCAGAGAAGCAGCAGTGGGTCAGGTTGTGTCCTGTTATTCCTCACTGGAGAGCAGCTGAGGGGACAATGCTGGCTGTGTTCTGTTGGGCTGAGGGGGACCCAGTGTTTGGTGTTAATGTGAAGCACCCTAGGGTTGGAATTTCCAGCACCAGGGCTCCCAAATCCCAGGGATCCCATCCCATCCCACCCCCTGGGAGCACCGTGGGCCCCTGCAGGACCAGGGTGGCCACAGGAACAGGGTTTGCTTGGCCAGCTGAACACCTGGGTGCTGAAAACCAGGTGAAACAAAGCTTAAAGCTTTTTTGGCTCAGTAAGTGTGCAAATTCTGATTAAAAACTGGCCAAATGTCAGGTGAGAGGCTCTTGGCTGCCGCACTGTGTCCATCTCCTCTTCCTTTGGCTGCTGCAGCTCCTCCAGCACAAATCCCTGGATGTTCTTTGGGGTGTTCTGTGTTCTGGGGGGGTTCCTGAGCCTCTGGATGTGGTTGGAGGCCACCAGCCCCAGGTGGGACATCACAGACCCATCCCATGGCTCCCTGTCCCCCCCAGACCAGCTGTGCCCAGGCTCAGGAGCTGGAGTTTTCCCTTTGACCCATCCCTGAGCGTGGCAGGAGCTGTGTTGGGCTTCACTGTGGGCACCAGAGCTGTTGGGATTTTGATGAGAAGGGCAGGATTTGGCTGGGAATAGGGTCCTGAAGGGATTAGGGGAGGGGAAAGGGAAAAACTGGGGGTGATGGCAGCTCCTGGCTCTGGAAAAAATCCCTTCCCAAGGAGGGAGAGGGACAAGCAGGACCCTGGGAGCCGGGCTGGCGGCTGCCTCTCGTGCTCTGGCTCTCATCAGAGCAAGAGGGGACCTCAGCCTGCCTAAACTCTTCCAAATGTGATCTGTGCTCCAATAAAATAAACATTTTAGGGAAAGCCAAGCCCCAGGCACACATTTTGGCAGCTGAGCACTCCCTAATTGCAGGAAGAGCAGTTGAGAGAGGGTTTTTTTGGATTTTTTTTTTGTTGGTTTCTGATGAGAAAACTGGGCTGGAGGATCAGAGTTGAAACTTATCTCCCCACATCTCCCCACCCCCAAAAATCCTGGGGTTTTCCCCTTTGTATGAATGGAATTCAACTTATTTCAAGGAACAGGAGACACAAACAGCCTCTGCTAAATATGAACCTCAAACCCTCAGCAAGGGCCTGGATACAGGGAGTTGTCCACAATTTTTTTGCTGTTTTTTTTTGTTGTTTGACAACACCAGGGGCAGATTTGAGGGCTGGGAGAGGATTTTGGTGAATTGGAGCTGTGTCCTCTCAAGCCTGGCTGTTCCTGAGTGTTTCCCCCATCTCAAAACTCCTCAGGCTCTGGAATGTGATGGAGATAATTAACACCAGCCCCAATTTCCATCCACGTGGCAGAACTCAATTTGTGGTGAGGAGACAGAGCAGGAGCAGCCACCACTCTCCCCTCACTTTTGGGGTCACATCCAGCCTGTTAATGGAGTCATTCCTTCCAAAAATCAAACAAAGCAGCAACAAAACCAAAGGGAAAGGCTGGAATTACGGATTTTAGGGAAAACTCCATCCTGCTTTTCCAGAAAAGTACTGGAGTTCTGGCCAGCATTGCTGTTCTCCATCACATCTCTCTCCCTTTTCTTTTTCCTCCTCTTCTTTTACTTTTTAAAAACATATTGGCAGCCAGTTGGGTGTTTCTATGAGCAAATTATTAGGGATTTCTTTTCCTGTGGCCTCTTCCCTTTGGACACTGAGAGCTGCAAATGGATTTAAAGGTCCTTTTCCTGCCCAGCCCTGCTTCCTCTCTCCCTAGTGGGGAATTGCTCATGTAAATCCAACATGATTTTGTATCTACCCAATCATAAAATTCCCTTTCCAAGAGTCTTTCCAGCCTTTTTTTTTCTTCCCTCCTGTGTTAGAATTTGAAGAAAATGCTGTTTGTTTTATGGCAAACTCTCATTTATTGTGACACAAATCCTTATTTCAGGGCCATTCTCTTCCAGGGAGTCATTTTCAGAAGCAATGAGCCCAACATGTTTTCCTTTGAATTGCTGATTGTTTTTCTCTGGGCATTTGTGCAAATTGCTTCTCCTGCAAAATCCAGGTTCTATCAGCTGCAGCTCCTTATTCCACTGGAGTAGAGTTTGTTGGGAAAATTCCAGCAATTTCTGTGTAAAACAGAGGTTTTGGAGCAAATTATATCTTTGGGAGAGTGATATAAATACATTTTATTTTGGGGAGGATGGGATAGGAAAATGGAGCTCTCCAACAGCAGGAGATTTACTCTTTTTTTTTTTTTCCCACTAAATTAAATAGAGTTACAATTATAACAAAGCATTTTGATGGCTCCCAAGTGCTTATTTTTAGCATTTTGTTTAGCAGGAAATACAAACAAAATGAGGGGGAGAAAATGATGGTTCTGAAACAGAGCAAGGACCTTTCCCTTCCCTCCCCATCCCAAGGCAGGCTCCTGGGGCAGGAGCTGCATTCAAAGGAGCTGCTAATTGTCCCTGGAGATATTGAGCAGGTTGGATTGGGATGACAGAAATCAAATTTCTGAGCAGCTCCTGGCTTTTCACTGTGCTGAATGGCACGGGGACACTGAGGGGCTGTGGCACAGGGGGACAAGGGTGGGTGGCATTTCCATGGGATCATCCTGGGAAAGCCCTCCCGGGTCAGGGAGTCCAGCATGAGCCTGGCACTGGGGTGACACTGCCCTGTAGGGTGACACTGCGAGGTGACACTGCCCTGTAGGGTGACACTGCTCTGTGGAGTGACACTGCTCTGTGGGGTGACACTGTCAGGTGATACTGCTCTGTGTGGTGACACTCTCTGTGAGGTGACACTGTTCCGTGAGGTGACACTGCTCTGTGAGGGGACACTGTGGGGTGTCCCTGCTCTGTGAGGTGTCCCTGTCTGTCCCTTTGTCCCACAGCCAAGGTGAAGGCCTTGGGGCTGCTGGGAGTGGCCAGCCCTCACCCATGGATAAAATCCCTTTTCCCTGCTGTTTGTATGGGAGCTTTAGGATCCAATCCATGCCTGCCACCCCATGGAGATGTCCCTGTGAGTCCCTGTGAGGTCCCTGTGAGGTCCCTCCCAGCCCAAACCATGAACCCATGGATTCAGAACAGAACTGCCAACCACAGCTCCTGGCTCTCATCCTGCTGCTGGCCAGGATTTATGGATGGAGAGCTCCCAGGAGCCCTGCTGGAGCTCAGAATTCCCTTTTCCCATCAAACACCCCTGGCAGGGAGGTGGGGCAGGCCTGGGAAAAGGAAAACACAGGGATTTGGGGATTTGGGGATTTGGGAAGCTGTGAGAGCACAGAGCAGCACAGGAGGTCACTGTGGGGATCCTGCTGCCAGAGGGAAATTCAGGGACAATTTTAGCATTCCCTCCAGGTTTGCTCCTAGGATGCTTAAAAATCCCCGTGCTGAATCCAAGGAGCAGCCCAAATATTTGGGGATTTTTTTTTGGAGATGCTGTTTAAGGTTGTGATTCCCACAGAGCATTCCCAGCAGGCACAATCATTTTATAAACAGCCATATTCAAGTTAGTTTTGATGTCACATTTCAGGGCCAGAATGAGGAGCTCCAGGCTGAGCAACCTGCCCTTTCTACCCTCCAAAATCCAACCCTTTGCAGCAGGAACAGGCTGGAATTTGGGTAGCACGGGAATGATGTTGCAACAGGGATGTCTGGAGTTTAAAAGTGCAAACCTTGGCAGAACTGGGAAGGCTCTTGGAACAAGAAGAGAGCACAATAATTAATCCCCACTGGTGCTTTCTTAACAGCAAAGACTTAGGAATTTTAATGAATTTATTGGTAAGCTTGAAAAGAGCTTTAAAGTTCCATATTTTGAAATTTATGTATTTTAAAAATCCTCTTTTCCCTGAGAATCTCTAAGGAGGGAAGTCTTTCCAAGCTGTGGGGAACAGAGGCTTTAAAGGCTTCAAACTTTGCTGTTTATAAAGCTCCAAAAGTTTGTTACCACGGGGCTGGAGCAGCTCAGGAGCAATCACAGCAGTGCCCACACTGAGTGTGTGTAAAATTCAATTAAAAAAAAAAATGAGGATGAGCCCAAAGGAGGAATTTCCTGGCTCTAAATTTTGGAGAATTTGGCAACTCCAATTCTGATCACTCCATTTGGGTGAATTGCAGAATTTTAATTGCTCTTCAAATTCAGTTAGTCCACAGCCAATTTTTTGATTTATTATTTATTTATTTATTATTTTTATTTATCTATTTTTAAATCCTACCATGACTTTGGATGTTCTCAGCTACAGCAGTGCCCTGTCCACTTGGGACCTCCCACAAAGTCCTTGGTCTCAGGGATATCCCATGGCTGGAGGTTAATTTGAGCTCCTTTTATCCCCTGAGAATTCAGTCTTTCAGCATCAGGGGGTGTCCTCAGATCCTGCATTAAGAGGGTGAAAAAAAGAGCATTTCACTCTCATTTCTGTTTTATTCATCCTCATTATATGGATATATTATATATATATATAGTATAAAATAATACAGGATATTCAATATACAATATATTATTATCTAAGTCACATTCCCTCTTTCAGCTATATAATTCAATTTATTTTTCCTTATTCCTCCTCTGAGGGTGGGGATTCTCAACCCTTTAGTCAAAATTATCACTGAATTTGCAGCATTTGTTTGTATTCCTTCCTTTCCCAAATCTGCACTCCAGTGTTTGACTGCCATCATTTGGAGCAGGGCTTTTGAGAAAGCACTTTAATACTGATCCTTGCTGCCACCATTATTTCAGGACAAATCTTTTATCTCAGGATTTTTCCTTTATTTTTTGGGTTGGTTTTTTTGGGGTGACTCATTACGTCCAATAACGTTTCACCGACATTTTTGTAAAGAGTTTTCTCACCAGGTGTCTCTATAAACATCTTGCTGTAATTCCTCTCTCTCTGGGGTTTCCTCTTCATTTTCCCTGAGCTGTTCCTTTGCAAGGAACTGGGCTGAACATCCCAATTTTCCTTCAGAACATGACACAAGTCACAGTTTGTGCAGTGCTTGAGAGCGGTGCCATGAATTTAAACCAGGAGGAAACCCCTTTCTTTTAATTCCCTTTGATCTAAACATCAATATTCCTGTTTATGACAACATTTTCTGATCTGATTCCATGGCAGAGAGCTTTTAGCTCAGCGTGAGCATGGATAAATCAGCACCCTGCCAATGTGTGTGCTTAGTGAAGGGCTCTATTCCCAATCCTGGTGTTACATTGGGCAAAACCCCAGCTGGGAGAAAAAAAAAAAAATCAGTGTTTTCCCTATGGAACAGCCTTGTCAAATGTGAGGATGAAACCAAGTGGGCGTAACTGATCCCCCACTAAAGCTCAGAGGGATTTGTTTAATGGTTAAGATTTTCCTCCTGAGATTTGAGGCCAACTTTTCTGGCAGGGCTCGGAGCTTTTCCAGCTGTTTGTTAACATAAATACCCTCCTTATTTCCATTTTCTGGCTCACAATAGCCACGGGGCTGGTTGGGTGAAATCCTGTTTGGGGTTTGTTTGCTTGGCTCCCCTAGAACCAGCCCAGGGCTGCTCTGACCCAGGGACTCAGGAGATTTTGTGCTCATCAGCAGGGTGAAAAGGCAGTTTGTTCAAGGGAATCAATCTGTTCCAGTGGGTAGCAGCTAAATCCCTCTGAGGGGGAAAAGGATAGAACCCCGGGGAGAAATCCCCTTTTCCTGCCTGGCAGAAATCCTAGGCACGCTCTGAGGGGAAAAACAAATACTGAAATATCAGCAATACTGAAAGCAGCTGAAAACAAGAAAAAGAAAAGAGCTGTCCTGAAGCTGTCCCCATTCCCCCTTTGTTATCTCCTTAATTTTGCTTACTTAAAGCCACACCAGACATCCCACAAGAAATTACAGGAAAAAATGGATAAAACCAAGATCAAGCCCTGGCTGTCATGCTGTTAAATGGTTATCACTGATTCACAGTGGTACTCCGTGCTTTATTTGGGAGTGGGATGCTGCTTTTGTGCTCAAACACTGCAAGACGAGGAATTTGAGGTTTTTTAGGTGGGTAAAGCTTGAGGTATCACCTTGGTCCCACATGAGGCTGCTCCAAAAAAATGATGTGGCTGTAGATATCCAAGAGAAGCAGCTGCCAACACCAAATTACAGCTCTGGGTTTGCAGTAGCTCTGGATTTAACTGGCACACAACTTATGGGCATGGATTTTTGGGCTAAAGCTCCCACCTTCCCCCTTCTTTGGAATCTCTGGGCAGTCATCCCTCATGGGCAGCTTGGAAAAAACACTCCCAGAGGAGCCAGAGCAGCAGCATGACAGAATTCTCCACAGCATCACATTCCCTGGCCAGCTTAGGAGACACCTGAGGCCACCAAGCTGACACAGCAGGCACAGGGCTCCTTCCACCTCCTCAGGTATCCAGGATAACTCATGAACAAAACCTCCTCAGCACCTGGTTTGCCAGCAGGGCTTCGCTGGAGATAAATTGACCTGTGAAACTCCAGCCTAGGTCGTGTTCATAAATCTCTGACACTGTGAGAATTAATGTATTTATCTGAGAGTTTCTTGTAGGGCTCATCTCCTCCGTGGGGAGATAGAGAATAGGTCTCACACGCTGGCAGTGAGGTCAAACCACCCTGGGGGTGCCTGCTCTTCATTTGCTAAGCTTGGGGTCTCAGCTTCCCACCTGTGCAGCTGAGAGGACAAAGAATGTGTCCTCCTGCTCAAAGAGTGGGAAATGTCACAAAGCAATTCCTGCCTGTCTAATCAAGGGCTTCCTCACCCTTTTAAAATCAGTAGGAAAGGCTCTGAAAAGCCAGGATAACCTCTTTATCCCAGGGCTTGTAAAAATGAACTTTGCACTCCTGCACGATGGGCTTTTGAATGTGGAGTCCTCATGAAACAGCCTTGGAAAGTCTCTGTGACCCCCAGCAGCACAGACACCCTCTAGAGAAGAGCTGTTGGACACCCTGCATCAATCCCAGCTGAAATCCTCACAAAATCCCTCCACAGCTCCTGTCCTTGCCCTGCCAGCAGCGCTGCCCTCACACGGAGCCCTCCCCCATTAACCCGTGTCCCCGCCTCCCCCCGCAGCTTGAAGGCCGTGCTGATGGGGAAGCCCCAGGACAACACCGTGGACTTGTCGGGCATCCCCCTGACCCTGAAGGACCTGGAGAGGGTCACGTCCTACCTGGAGCACAGCTCGGAGCACATCGACACGGTGGAGCTGTGCTTCACCGAGCTGACGGACGAGATGCTGCTGCAGCTGCTGCCCGCGCTCTGCGGCCTGCCGCGCCTCACCACGCTGGCCCTCAACGGCAACCGCCTCACCAAGGCCATCCTCAGGGACCTCACCGAGACCCTCAAGGACCCCAGCAAGTTCCCCAGCGTCACCTGGATCGACCTGGGCAACAACGTGGATATCTTCTCGCTGCCCCAACCCTTCCTGGTCAGCCTGAAGAGGCGCTGCCCCAAGCAGGGTAATTTGCCGACCATCCTGGAGTTCGGGGAGGGTCAGGTCAGCGATCTGGAGGGGCAGGAGGGGCTGGGGGACAGCCAGGAGGACCTGAGGGCAGGGCCGGGCCGGGCTGGCAGCACGGACTGGGAGCAGACGGACAGAATAGCCGAGGCTGGGGAGCTCCCCGGCCCAGAGCAAGGTGCTGCCACACCACAGACATGATGTCCGGCCCTTGGGTGGGCACCTTGAGCAAGGATGACTTAAAACCTCACAGCTGGGGGATCTGTGGGTCTGTTCCCACTCCTGGATGCTCCAGGAGTCCCACCTGCTGCCTTCCCCCTGTGCCACGACTGATTTTCTTCTCGAAGAACACATAAAAAGTGATCACGTAGAGTGTTTGTATTTTCTAAAAGCTGGCCAGGTGTTTTGAAGCATTAGTGGTGTGCTGTGCTTTTGGCTCTCTCAGAAATGCATCTCCAAGGGGCTGCAAAAGCTCAGAAGGGCAAGAGAAGGGAGCAGGGAGGTGCCTTTCCTCAGTGCTGGATCTCAGCTGCTCCCCACGTGGGATGGACAGACAGCAGCCACCCCAAAGGGACCTGCCTGGGATAAACCTTCAATCCTTCCCTCTCCTGACTTCAGGAATCACTGGTGAGAGGCGTGGCTGCTGAGACACAACCAAAACCTGCTCACACACAAAAACCAGGGGTCAAAAACCTGCTCACACACAAACCAGGGGTGTTCCTCTCAGTATTGTGAGCCCAGCCCAGAGGGAGAGCTTTGTTTTCCTGGGCCAGGGTTAAATGCCAGCCTGCAGTGTGCCTGGACACCACCCTCACCCTCCAGCCTTACCAAAACCAGGCTGGCACCTGTGCCTGCCCAGGATTTATCCAGTAAAACCCAATGCCCTACCAGCTGTAAAAACTCCTGAGCTTCTAATGGGAGCATCTGATCCATTCTGGGAGGGACACACAAATCCTGGAGCCAGGGCTCAGGAGCATCACTGACAAAAAGAGACCACGGTACTGAAGGGTTAAAAAAGGTAAAACAACCCCAGGGTTCATCCCCTCTCTCACTGCCACACAGCCAGCTGGGATTTAGAGCCTCAGAAAGCCTTGGGCTCACTTGGCCATGGCTGTTGCCCAGAAGTGCTTTGTTTCTAAAACGTTCCAATTTTTTCTAAGCCAGAGGTTTGGGTTTATTTCTATGGGACGTGGATCACCCCAGAGCAGCAGTGCTGGAATGTGCACTTTGCCTTCTTGGAACCAGGATCTCACTGGATCCCAAACCTGGGGAAGGGCAGGGAGGTGGGGGAAACTGCCTCTCCTCCGTGTTCCAAGGGGCAGAGCTGACTCCCTGTGCACTGGGAGCTCTCTGCCCCAAGCCCTGCCCTGAGCAGCTCCCAGCACTGACTCCAGCTTGGCTTTTTTGGGTGCAAACAGACTTTGGGTCCCATTGGCTCTGTCCATTTTTCCAGAGGGGCTTCAGGCTGCCAGTGGTTGTTTGTCCTCAGTTGGCAAGAAGGTAACTTAGAAAAAACTCTGCTACTTTTAATACATTTGGCAACACTCAGTATGATTTGCATGTATCCAAGCCTTTTTTCCTTATTGGTTGTTTTTTTTTTTTTTAATTTTAACTCTTTCCAACAGGCATGAAAAAAAGCTTTCCAGTGAATATGGAATATTTCTGTTTGAAATAAAGGAGCTATCCATAAACAAAATAAATGATAATGTTTAATAAAGAATTTGAATTTTTCCTCTGTCCAGGTTGAATGCCCAGGAAAAAACAGAGGACAAGGCAGTGCTGAGAGCTGCTGGTCTGGCTTCTTCAGGGGGCTGGAGAAATAAAGAGCTCAGTTTACAGGCTGGATTCTTCAGGGTGGGCATAAGGTGGACACAGAAGCATCATCAAAGAATCTTTTAAATTTTAAATATTGCCAGTGTGTAAAATAATATGGGAGAAAGGAATGCTGAGAGGGGAGTAGTGCTCCACAGGGTGTTTATCTCCAATATGAGTGCACTGAAGGAGAAAAGGCTGTTTATTGCAGCAAGGGCTCTGTCCCAGCAACCAACCATGGGGGCCAAGGAGTTGGGGGGAACATGGGGAGATTTAATCAAGAACAAGATTTCTCTTTGCAGAAAAAAAGAAAAAGAAATGACAGCAATTTCTTCCATGTACCTCAGAACTGGGCTCCCCTCCTCATGCACAGCTCAAGCCCCTCTGCCTGTTTAAATTATTTAAATCACAAGCTCCTTGCTGCAAGGTTTTTATTCCCTGCTAAGTATTTGCACAGGACCCAGGGCCTGAGGAGCTGCCTGGACCCCCCAGTTCACAAATTCACAAACCAGAGGCACTTTGCATTTAGAGTGAGCTCTGCATCCTTTATTCTTGCTTTGCTCCATTCCCTCACAGACAAAAACCACCCAGGAGGCTGCTCCTGCCACATTTCCCCTCCAGCTCAGCTTCCCCCTGCTGGGAAACACATCAGCCATGGAGAAATAATTTCAATATCTCCAAATGGAGATCCCACAGCCTTTGCCCTGTGCAGGTGTTGCAGTGCTTGAGCCCCCTCTGCTCCACTGGTACTGACAATATCCCTGTGCCCAGTGAGGGTTTAGCCCTTCTGAGACAGAGAAAGAGCTAGAAAGGGCTTTTTATCAATATATCCGTGCACGCTGGAGGATGCACCAAATTACTTTCATGGAAAAAAGGGAAAAAAAAAAAGCAGAGCTGTTGTGGAGAGTTGGTTATGAAAGCTTTGGCTCATCAGTGCCTTCCTCACCGTGTGGATTAGCTCAATTATCCACTTAGTGCACTTCAGGATAATGATGATCCTGTGGGCTCAGCACAGAGTGGGGTTTGGTTGGGATTGGTTTTTTTTTAAAGAAAGCAGAGTGAGACACTTCCCTTCCCAGCTCATCAACATCAAAACAAGCTCAGGGCTCACTCCACATATAATCAATGTTCCCTGGGCTGCTCTAGGCTGCTGCTTTGGGTCAGAAGCTTTTAACTGGCCTTACATGAAGGATTCAAGGACTGAAAATGACTGCTGTTAGAATATTAAAGCAGAATGAGGTCATTTCTTGTCAAGGAGAGGAGGAAAGGGCCACCATAAAATAAACAAAGCATAAAACGCCTCAGCCTGGCTTGGTTGGTTCTCTCTCCAGCAGCACCACAGCTCTGCCTGGGCATCCAGCAAACCAGCCTGGGGAGGAGATTTATGGCCTCAGCAACAAAAATGTAATTGGAAATCATTCTGTGCAGATTGAGGAGCCCACAGAGAGGGGAATGGAAACAGCAGGCAGAGAATGAGAGAGGGATGAGAGAGGCATGAAAGGGCTGGTGCCACGCTCCAGAGAGCTCCTGGCAGCTGGGTGATCTGGGAAGGGTTTGCACCAAGGCTGTCTGTGTTTTGAAGGTGGGTATTCATTTAAAATGAGGGTTACATTGCCAGAGGATGGTGGGGAGCACGAAAGACAGGCATGAAAAGTCACCCCCAAACAGGGAGAGTGTGGGAGAACAGAGAGAGACACAAAAATGCTGCTGGGGATGTCCAGAAGCTCAAAATACTTAGGCCAAGAGGATTGCTGCTGCTCAGGGGCAGGAGTCAGCAAATGTCAACCCAAAATTGCCCAAACACCAACTTTTCCCAGAGATAGAGCCAAAAAGTGACCTAAAGGATCAAGGGGACACCACAGGAGGCAGCAGTGGCTGAGGCTGCCCCAGGCAGTGCCACCACACTGGGTTATCCCACCAAAACTGCCTTTGGAGAGGGGCAGAAACCTCCCAGGGCTGCCCTGTGGTTCATCACCCCTCGAGGTTTGTGAGCTCATGCTCAGGAGCACTCATGTCCTGCAAACACAAAGACTCCCCTGCTCCATTAGCTGGGATCTGCCATTGCCAAGGAACTGATCGACCTTGTTAGCAGAATTCATGTATTAAAGCTTAGGAAAAAGGAATAAAAACAACTGACCCAGCCTCTGCAGTGAAATGTTCCTTGGTGAGCAGCAGATTAAATCTCCTCCCAACCTCTCTGGTACAAGGATGTCATCCTGTGATCCCACTTCTCCTCCACTCCAAGGGCAGTGGAGTTTTTCTCAGCCTGGGGGATGATTTCCACCAGCAGGCTGTACAGAGCAAGAGGAGAGGAGCTTTCCAGCTCTATGAAATGTCTTTAACAGGAAATTCTGAAGGACAGAGCCATCCCTCTCAGTGCTCTGACTGCCTCCAGCCAGGCTCCAGCCTCAGTTCTAGATGGGGCCCAGCTCCAGGCACTTTAAGATTAATATTAATTAATTATCTTGAATAAATGGATGGATATCCCTAGGCTGGACAGGGCTTGGAACAACCTGGATTAGTGGGAAGTATCCCTGCCCACAGCACAATGTTGGAATGAAATGGGCTTTAAGTTCCCTTCCAACCCAAACCATTCTGGGACCTGTATTTCTATAAAATGTTAGCACAATGTTTGTTCTCAAGGAGGAACACAAGGGCTTTGCTCACTGGAGGAATCCTGGATCCCAAGCTGGCACTGCAGGAAAGGTATTTAGGAATAAAGTGTCATTTTTGAGTGCCAGCCCCATCAGCCCATGGCTCAGTCACCCCTGATGGATGGGAATGGGAGGTGCTTTGTTTACAGCCCCTTCTGGCAGTTCTGGGTGTGCATTTTTTATCCTCCCTTTGTAAATACACAGAGACACAGCTGGTTTTACC
The DNA here is from genome assembly GCA_013397155.1 of Irena cyanogastra. Taxonomy (NCBI): domain Eukaryota; kingdom Metazoa; phylum Chordata; class Aves; order Passeriformes; family Irenidae; genus Irena; species Irena cyanogastra. Next base: position 780,359 of record VWZV01004171.1, on the reverse strand, counting down.
TTCAGCTCAGCTGATGGTTTTACATAAAATTGAAGACCTGATTTAACAGAGTCAGAAAAGTTGCAACCTGTTCACCACAGCCTTTAATTATGTGTGCAGTTTGCTGAGTTTTCTTGGCTCCTAATAGCTTATTGATCCTGTGGCTTCTGGGCCATCTTTCTTCTTTGCTGTTTTATTAACTCAACCCAAGGAGAAAATGAACCTGTGGGCTGGTTTGCATCCAGCAGGTTGGGATGAGCAATCCCAGCCTTCAGTGAGTGCAAGTGGCAGCTCTCAGGGAGCTGTTATTGGAAGGACAAATAGACTGAAGGCTTACAAAAGAGGAGAGAAATATTTATATTTAATTCACTGAAGGTTTGGCCTGGGAATTTATCACTGGATTTTCAAGGTGTGTGCTGTAAAACCACTTTATTCCTGGCTCTCCTTGTCCTTCTCCAGGGAATACCAGGGTTCCCCTGGGTCTGGGCAAGGCTCTGGGGGGGTGCTTTGTGATCAGGATTTTGCAAGCAGCACTCACAACCATCCTAAACACAATTTACATAATGAAAACCTCAAAGCATCTTACTGCAGGCCCAAATTCCTGGAATAGACATACAGAGACTCAGGGATGGATGGAAAACTGGGGGATATTGGGTACAACAGATGTGGAAAACCGAGCTGCATCCCCCAGGAATGAGGTTCCCTTGCAGCTGCTCCTTGTCCTGTAACTCACTCAGGTGAGACCTGCAGTTCCAGCTCTTCCAGAAATGAAAAGCAAGGCAGTAAAGAATCAATCCCACTCTGGTACCTGCTCCCCCAGGGCTCTGACTCCTGATCCTACAGGATTCCACTGCTAGGGAATTCTGCGTGTAGAGAAACAGGCAGAAAATCCCAGAGGTGGACAGGCTTCAAACATACAGATTAAAAGGTCTCTGCATGGGGCTGGGTGCATTTACACATCACTTTCCAAGAGGAGAACTGCACCATTCCTTTTTTTGTTGTTGTTTCATCTTCACTGTACCCACCTCTTGTTAAATTATCAACTCCAAGGCTCAAGATTTTCCCAAGCTGTGCTTCCCTGCAGGCTCAGAGCTCCTCGCCACCACAGGCACAGAAACAGCAGAGCTGGGGGCTGAAAAGCAAATATTATCCTTTTTTTCTGTGCCAACCCCCAAAATGGGCTGAACTTCCAGAGCAGGGGCAGCCACCAGCCCAGAGCTGGCCCCTCACCCTGGTGTCACATCCATTCTTCAAACCATTTTGGTGTTGTTGGTGATTCTTCAGCCCTGTTCTCCTCCCTGAAACCCTTCTTTTCCTCAGCTTTATTCTCTGACCTGTTGCCAAGTGACACCACGTTGTTGCTGTCCTCTCCAAAGACCTTTCTGAAGCACAGAAGCAGCACCTTTGAAATCCTTGCTCCTGATGCAGCTCCTGTTTTGCATTTCCAAACAGCCTGGCCCTGACACTGAAGCTTTATTTCACCTCCTGCAAGCACAGAGCATCTTCCTCCAAAGCACAGCAGCAACAGGCTGGTGGGGAGGTGCCTGGACAGATTAAATTAAATTAAATTCAAAGTGCAGCTACCTTGGTGCAGGGGCTTCCCATCACTGTGCATTTCAAAGCTCCACCTCACTCCCAGCTTTGAAACAATTCCCATCATCTTCCCAGCAGGTCTCCCCTGGATTTCACTCAGCACAAAGAGTTTATTATTTACTGCCATGGATGAAAGGAATAAAATACCTGATTTGACACAGTTCAGGAAAATTGCTTTATGCAATGACTGCCCAAATCCTCTGCCTGCTCCCAGCACGGCTCCCAGCTCCAGTTTCTTATCTGTAATGAGGTGATGTGAACACTGCAGACTGCTGCAGGATTATCAGATGGAGGCACAGATGTAAAACATTTATATTGGGTATTTCAGCTGCTGCTGCTGTTGTGAGCTGCATTAAACAGCTCACAGATCACCTCAGCACCAGCACTGCACTTGCTGTCTGATAAGGGCTGATAACCAAATTATCATTGGTGCCACTATTATCTTGACTCAGGTGTTTATTAATAAAGTTTCAGCTATCCAGGGAAATTTATTATTTTTTATTATGGCTGATAACCTCAGGCTTAGCTGGAAGTTTGTCTTTAATGTGCTGTTAAATCTGAAGCCTATTCCACTGTTCAGTGATAACAGCACCAAACAAACTCAAAGCCAACACTAACAGATCTTTAGGTGCAGTTTGCAAGTGCAAATACACAAAAACCCCAAGAAAATCAAACCTAGAGTAACAATCCTACAGGATCTGGGAAAGCACAAGCAAGAAAGCAATCAAAAAATCTGGGAAATAAATCAAAATGATAAAGAAAACCAAGGAGAGCCCAGCAGAAAGCCATAGGCAGCTTCAGAAACATCAACCATTATTTGTTTAGAGTTCATGTTGCAGCTGTGCTGTGCAATGATTTTACCAAAAATCATTACAAACAAAAAAACCCCCCAACTGTTATGGAAAAAAATCCAAGTATTGACTTGCAAAAACTAACAGGAGTTTAACAAACAAAAGTCTTAATTGTTGGATATTAAACTTTTAACATCTCTATTTGATTAAAACAGCAGGGATTTGAAATCAGTCTCCACTAAGTGATTTTCTCATTTGCATTTTGTTCAGGTTTCAGCTCCAAACAGGTGCTGGGCTGGGGGTGTTTATTGACTCAAAATCCACCTGGAGCAGGCACAGCCTGGCAGCTCCTGAGCTGCATGGGAGGGAAAGGTAATGAAGGGCAAATCATCCTTTATTTTTATCAAATAAATTAAGTTTTAAGTCCTTTGGCTCCTCATCACACTTACAGCAGGAACACTTTGGGGCTGGGACCATGATGCAAGTTTGCACAGCATCGAAAACTGAGCCTTTGCTGGTCCAACACTAACAAACATTAATTAACAGCTAATTAAAGAGTGACATTTTCACTGTGTGTGGGATTCTCTACATAGTAATGAAAGCTGTAAATCTTGTTAGAAACAGGGAAGGAACCAGCAGTAAAACCAAGTTTCCCCAAAGAAACATCTTCAAGGCTGCAAAATTCTCTATTTCAAATGCTCTCAGCTGGGTCACTGCCCCATCTGGTGGGCTCAAGTGTCAGGAGGTAAAGCAGGACAGATGTGAATTAGAGCACAGGAGCAGAAAATGCTCAATGTTCTTTAAATAAACCTTCCTTGCACGGCCTAAATCAAATCCCACCTGTTCAACCCTCACCACCTTCAGCACTTTTAGGATCTGCTTGTAACAGTGGGGCTGAAACTGATTCCAAGCGTAAAATTAAGGGACTAAATTACACAAAGTGACAAAGAAGGGGAATGTTTGTCCTAGCAGAGCATTAAATGATGCATTAACCTCGTCCTCCTTCACAGGAACATGGGAAATGTGCTCCAGCTCTGGCAGCACAAGGTCAGTGGGGTGCCAGGAACATCCTGAGCCTGAGAAAGGCCAAAGACCCCCTGGTTATTTTGAGGTTTTGCTCTGAGCAGCTCAAGAGTCGCTGCCTGCGCTATCTCAGAAATTGTAACAAAGCATTTGACATTCTTCAGCTGGGAGAAAACAAACCTGTGACACTTTTCTTGCATGGCACCAATGTTATTCCTTGCTGGAAAACAGCAGCTCCTTTGTGCCTCACTTCCCTGAAATGAAGGAGAGTTGGAAAATTAACAGCTCTCCCTTCTGCTCGGAGGGGAAAAGGAGTGAAATGTCAATATTTAGGATTTCTTGCACTCTGAAAAGCTCAGATACACAGGACATCCCTTCCTCTCTTCTGATAAAGCAGATACAGCTCAAACTGCCTCAGCTGAACCAGCAGCCACCAAGCCAAGAGAGCTCCTCTTTACACTGCCATTAATAGCTGGGATGTATTAATTACAGTAATTTATGGCTTTGCATGAGTGATTATTCTCATGCTGATGTAGATCTGATTGCTTTACAATACTAATCAAGAAGTAAGGATGATAACCAACATTTATGTGAAATGTAAAGCTTGTGATTTACACTGAGGCAGCTCTGCCCCTGTGGATCCCTCTCCTCCTCCTCCTCCACAATTCCAGCCCTCTCCATCAGCTCCACAGCACATTTTGGGGATAATCTCCATGTTTTCTCTCAAACAGTGATTTGAGACATGGCATTGCCATCTCTCTTACTGCTAAAAGCTGGCACTCAGCCATTCTTTGCTTTGCTGCATATTTTCTTTCTGCTTTAATCTTTTCATCTATTTTAGATTTATCCAGGGTTGTTGGCTGCTGCTGAGTGCCAAAGGGATTCCTGCCAACTGTTCTTTTTAAACCTTTAGAAAATCCATAATAATTTTGTTTTAAAACCAGATTTTTGTCTGCTGTTTATTCCCCAACACTAAGTTTTAAGTGCTCCAAATGTAATCAAAACAGAATGGTTTTATTTCCCTTCCCCTCAAGCACGATGAAATTATCTGTGCTCCCCTGGAAGATCACAGTAAAACGTTGGGGACATTTGTTATGTTTGAAAGGCACCATTTTCTAACAGAAATAACATTTTTCCATTCATTAATCTCAGCAAAAACCCCAGCCTGTTAGAGGATCCCTGCTGAGGAACTTTGGTTTTGATTAGAACAATAAACAAGTGATGCTAAAATGAAACTCATGAATACTTATCTCTAACAGCTACCACCAACTGCACCCTCAATAAACCCAGGTAAATTCAATATTTAAGTTTTCCCAGGTCAACTTTGCTCCGTTTTAATGAGAGAATTCTAACACTGGAAAGCAAGAATTATAAAACAAGTTGCAGCAAACCTTCCTGGAGCAAATTAAACAGCTCATTAAACAATTTTCTGATTATTTCTCTTTGCTGAGGGCATGTGGCTGCTTTTACCTCCACGGTCTGCAGACTCACATTTAAAAAAAGGTGAATCCTTGTGCTTTTTGAGAGCTTTAAACCCATTTTTATTCTCTGTGCATGTCTTAAGAAATGTCAACAGCTTCTAATAAACAAGCTCTTAAAACAAGGCAAAAGCTAAGTTTTGTTTCTTTGAACACTGAGAACAGAATGTAAAATTTAAAATTTTAATTAAGCAGTGGAGTAACCTGCTCTTCATACTGCTCCAATCCTTTCAGATAAAGAGCAACTAATTAATTCCAAACTTGTTTTACCTACTCCATTGCCCAGGCTGAATGTTTTTATTAAGCTCTGGATGTATGACAATAATGATTCTAGGGAAAAAAAAAACAAAACAAACCAAACCAGATTAATTTACCTGCACGTTTTAGAACCAGGACATTTCTCTGAAAAACACTGAGCCTGTTTTTCTATATACTAACTTTAAATTCCTGAAATTCCACATTTCATGCAATTTATACCTCAGACAGCACAGCCACCTGTGCTTTTGGAGGGACAGGGACACTGCCCTGTGATGCCACATGAGCAGCACCAACTCACAGCACCCCTCAGTCAGAAAATAAAAATTAAAAGGGATTCAGATCTTCACCTGAACTCCACAGAGAGGTCAAAATCAATCCCAAGCTCTCCCACCTGGAGCTGTGAACACTGTGAGCCCCCCTTGGCAGTGACCACAGCTCATGGGGAATTAGTTTAATTATAAATTAAATTTTACAAAAAGCACACCCTAAAACCTTCCACTGCTGACACCAGGTGGGCAGAAGGCTCAGCACCCTCAGTTTGTGTATTTATGAGCACTGAAGTGTTATAACCTGCAAATTCTACTGTCATAATTAAGCTAATTGGGAGTTTTGGCCTCAAACTCTGGGTTTTAACTCTTTTAAGCACCTCCAAGTTCCCAAGATTCCCCCAAACTCTTGAACTTCGCCTCTGCAGCAGACTTTAAATTATCAAAATGAAAAACAGCAAGCCTGCAAACAAGCTACACATGCAGCTGCATTTGCACCTCTGGCTGTCAGAGCATTAAGGGCTGATCTCTGCAGTAATTACACTCCTGGTGTCTTGTTTGAACTCTAATTACCACACGAAACCCCACTGGCATTATCTGCAGTGAACACTCTGCATTCTGGGTACATCTTCACCATCTTAGAGGAAAACACAGCAATGCCCAGTGTGTTTGTTAAAAATGTGTGCTGCAGAATGCAAAGTCATTCCTTTATGCAGTGAAGTGACAAAACACAGTGGTTTTTTTTTTTAATTATTTTAATGTACATGTAATAAAACCCTTTAACTGTTACCACTTTGCAACAGGCAGGAAATATGTTGTGTCCACGTAAAATCCTCAAGCTCGGGTGCTTTGTTGGAGTCCTTCTGCCTCACAGATGTTTCCAGCAGCACCACCTGAAACACAGGAGCAGGGTCAGGTAACCAGCCTTAACCATCATTAATGGATTTGTTAATGAGCCAGATATCATCAGGAAACCTTTTGCTCACCACCAGTCAATCTGCCGGTAATTCCAGCAAGTTTGGGTCAGTTTCATCACATGATATCACAGGGAAATGGAGAATTGATAATTTGTAGTAGAAGCAAGACCTTTATCTCTTTGTCTACACTGCACAAACAGCTGCTCTCACACTTACTGCCTGTATTTTACTCCAAGTATTTTTCTGCCTAAGATTTCATTAATTATACATTTAGAGCAGAATTTTTGAGACTGCAGCCAAAAGCCACCACGTTCAGCTAAGAGCACAATAAATACTGAACTCACCCAGCAGATTCTCCTGCTCTGCTGTCTCAGTGCCCCCCACAGGACTTGGGAAGAGCTGTCACATCAGTGGGTGGCAATCAACAACCAGCACAGACCTGCAGGCTCTACATAAACACATCAGAAAACAAAAACCAGGCTTAAAGTTCCTCAGGAACACAGATTAAGTGAAAATACACATCTCAAGCTCCTTATACCCTAGAAACCTCGTTCTAAATTTACATTTCAGCTGGTGCAGAATTCTCTGTAGTGCACTGAAAGCCACCACTCACCTTCCCATCACGGCCACCTCGCCAGCTGCTGCCAGCCCTGCTGTGTCTCACCCACGCGGGAAGCCCAGGCTCTGCAGAGAAGTGGAACAGAGGGACAAGGAGCTGAGACGTGCTCATGGAGAGCAAGCTGCCTGCTGGGCTCTAGAGGATGAATTTCCAGGTTTGAGCTCCTGGGTGTAGCTGCATTTCAGACCAGAACCAGGGTATCGTCAGTTCTCGCATCTGACGGCACTTCCTATTCAGGGTTATCATCATCAACAGCTGCTAATTAACTCCTCTAATTCATCACTCAGAACACCAGCTTTTATCTCAAACAGTTGTACAATCCTCCCTCTGTGTATACATAAAATCAGTTTTATTGAGTTTTCATTTATCTTAAAATGTAATTTTTTATAGATTATTTTTAACTTGTAAAGGCCTGGAACTCCTTTTAACAACTTTGCACACCTTAACGTAAAAAAAAAAAATTAACTTACTCTTTACTTCAAGGCATCTTTCTGCTGTGAGAGTAAAAGCAAGAGAAGTGTTACTAGAATAATCTCCAGCAATATAAAGTAGGTTTATACAGAGGAAAACAAGGAAAAAAACAGGCCTTCATGACCAACTCTGCTTGTGCTTCCACCCGTGTTTATGTTGATATGAATTACTGAAATATTTATATCAGACAACTATTAGTAGTCAACAGTCCTCTCTAAATAATTCATTATCAGGAAATTTAGAACTATGTAAATTTGAAATAGTGTAAGAATGCAGCTTGCAAAATTGCATTTACCTTTATGGCAATTTTCAAACTGAAATCGCAAACACTCCAATGCCGCGGGTGTAATTTTTAATTACAAGAGAGGATCTAGCACAGCGAAAAATCAAAAAAGGGAATTAATCGCTGATTTTTATGGCTGCAGCGCCACAAAAACCGATGGACGGCGCTTGATGCCGAGCACCCCCCAGAGCAGCGTTACTCACACGGCCCTCACGGAGCCCCGAGCAGGGCCCTGCCAGCAGCGTGCGATCCCCACACACAGCAGCGGTCCCCCACACACAGCCCCGGCCCGGCCGAGCCCCTCCCGACTCACCGGGCAGGCGTTCCCGCAGCCCTGGCCGGGTCCCGGCGCTGCCGGCGGGGTCGCGGTGCTGGTGCCGCCTCCATGGTGGCCTGAGGGACAAGGGAAAAGGGCCGTGAGCCCCCACGCGCCGCGGGGCCGCGCCCCCCCCCCGCCCTTCCAATGGTGCGGCCCGGCCCGCGCGGCCCAGACAAGCCCGGCGGCCGCTACCACTGCCGAGCTGGGGGAATGAGCGCTTTAGCTCGCTCTGCGGTACGGGCGCTACGCTCGGCAAGCTGCGTCTACGTCTCCTTGCTGCCCACCCCGCCGGCCCTGAGGCCGGCCCTGAGCCCAGCCCTGACCGCCCTTACCTCACGGCCTCCACTGGCACAGGACGAAAGGGCGGGAAGCACTTCGGCCGCTGCTTATAAAGCCTTGGGCCGTACCACCCCGCGGCGGGGGCGGCCTGTGCCACTGCTCCACAGGCGGGGGTGCGCTGAGGCTTCCATTTGCTCCCGTGTGGGCCGGGAGGGAACGGGGCGAGCGGGGATCGCTCAAACCTCGGCCCCAAAACCCCGGCCCCGAAACAACCCCAGGTTTAGGCACCACCTGAAGGCAGGGACAGGTGACGGCCTCGGGGCAGGGACCCTCATGTCGTCCCCGGCCGGGCACAGCCCCAGGGAGCACCGGCCCTGGCCTGCGTTCAGAATTTTCCAGGAACACTGGAGAGGTCGGAGCGATTTCAGGCCACTTTTATTTCGAACAGAACAGCTGGTTTTAAATGGAAGTTCCATTCTTTTCACATCGTGTCACCTTGAACTGAAAATAGGGGTGTTTTGGTTTCCTTTTCCCTCTGTTAGGCCCACCAGCCATCGTTTTACAAAGAAACACAAAGCCACCTTTGCTTTAAAATCTCACCCTCAACACCACGTGTTCAGTGAGCCTGAAGAACTATTTATCAAAAATCCGTATTTTCCAAACAGCAAAACCTTCCTACAAGCTCCTAGTGTGGAGCTATAACAAATCACCTAAAATTCAATTGTAGCAAGAGCCGAAGCCAACATTCTCCTTTTTTGCAATTTTCAACATAACCACGTTTTAGTGAAATATACATGTCCCATCTTCCTATCAAACATCAATTTCTGCATCAAACTCTTGTAGGTGATGATAGCTGGGAGGTGAGTAAAAAAATCACATTAGCTAAGGACTGAACAGCTGAACACAAAGAGAAGGGGACTTGGAACAAAATTCTCTTTGCAATCTCTCGATCAAATAGATGGAAGTTAAAACGTTGAGGAAAAAGCACTGACTTACAATTCAGAGTTCATTTTTGATTACCAAATCCCAGCATTTCTGGCTCAGGTAAGTAAAGAAGCCCAAAGCTGGAAAGAATTCCTGATACCAGCACTCTCCAAGGCTTCTCTGTACATTGTAAAACAGCTAAACTCAATTACAAACCAGGCACACTCAATTACAAAACCCTCTCTACAGGTCCCTTAAACAATAAAACTCTTTTTTTTTTCTTGCAGCTAAGCTCCTGTGGGCTCAGTATCACACATAGCCCCCCCCCAAACCATAAAACCACAGTCCTGACCAGCCTGGGGGAATTTTTGGGGCATATTTCTGACAAGCTGGAAGGCAGAAGCAGAGTTAAGGGTCACAGGGCTGTGCTTGATTTCACACATCTTTTATATCACCTAGAGATCCTCTATTGCCATGAGTTTATCCTTTACCAGGTTTAAATGAGGAATATTGACATGGAAACACCACACAAGGATTCCCAATAATCCAGCTTTGGTGGCTGAGGTGGTTGATTCCTTTCAGGAAAAGGAAAGGTCCCAAAGGATTCAAAGCAGTGACACAACACAAAGGTTTACTGGCAAAAAGACACCAGTGAAATAAATTTTATCAGGGTCTGGAGGGATGGGTGTGATCCTCTGGGAAAGCTTAGGGAGAGGATATCAGTGAAAGCACAGGTTTAAAATGAGTTATTACAGTGATCAGACATTGCAGGCGTTTCTCTCAACAGTACTTTTATGAGACATATATTCAATAATTAAATATAAAATCAAGGATGAGTGTCACAAAACAAGGAAAGAGTAAGGCTTGAAGCCTGGTCAGCCCCCAGATTGCCCCTTCAGACACTGTGCCTGTCATCTGACCTTTCATTTTACATGCTGCTATCCTCACACATCATAAAGCATAAGAAAAGTTAATTTTGCAGATTCCTTGCTGAAATCTCAAACCTACTTCAACTTAGTACAAAAATGGGGGGGGCAAAAAAAAAAAGGAAAAATTTGCTTGTTAAAAAGAAGAAATGGGAAGAGAAGTTCACAGATATTTTGGACTGACAGAACCAAGGAACAGGGACAATGCAAACAGATTTCAGACTATTAAAAAGGTTTTGCTACCTGTTTACCTGAATGTGATGTGCTGCATTATTCCTCACTCAGAATTACTGGCAACATGAAAAAAAAAAACCAGCAGCTGCACACTGATCCAACCCTTGTCCTACCCAGAGAGGGGTGAAAATGTGCAGGTAAAAAAGCTGAATGGAACAAGTCACCCATGTCCACATCCACATGTACTATACAGGAAGAACATCCAAAATACTGACAGGAGACAGTGATCCTAAAGTTTTCCTTTTCTCTTTCACTTCTATATAGACAGAACAGCACAGAGGAGAACACCACTAGAGCTTTCACTGTGGCCAATGGGAAGATTCTCACAAATATAAAAATGCTTTCCAGCTGTTGGATTGCTTCAGGACATAATCCAGGTGGAATGACAGGAATATAATCTCTCCTCATGGAACAACAGCAAAAAAAAAACCAAACCAAACCCTCAGGGATTTACACAAACATCCAACTTTGCAGTCCTGAACATCTTAATCCCTGCTACAGCAGAATGTGGCATCACCAAAATAAATGAGCAGGATTCCTTGGATTCTGGTGGTGCCACTGGGGTAACTACATGGAATTTAACTGTGATAAAATGTGTAACTTGGATTTACATTCAGTGTGTTGGAGGAAGGAAATATGATAATCAATCCCTTCATGCTTTATCCTTGCTGGCTGCCCACCCAGGAAGCTTTATTGTTATTACTTCAAGAGGAAAGGAAAGGTGCTGGTAAGAGCCAGAAGGGCAAGGCAATGATCTGGATCATGAAATGCCCTGTTCTTTGGATGAAGTGTGTAAAACATTTTGTTAAAAGCCTCCATGATGAAAATATCAAGAACAGAAAAGGTCTCCTTAAAAACACGGAGCATTTCTGCCTCATCTTTTAAGTTCAAAGCTCGGGGGAGAAAATGTTTTGCTACAATTCACTACAGGTTTGCTGCCATAAACAGAGATGACAATGCCCTACAGAGCACAGGGCCAGCCACAGACTCCAGACAGATGTCTTTGCTTTAGGTTTCAAGTGGTTTATGCCTCTCTTGTTGTAAAAAAGGAACAGAAACACTTCTGGAACCTTCACTGCAGAGTCTTTGCCAGTGTCCAGCTTTTGGGCAGAGAGGATCCTGCCAGGCTGCAGAGTCACCACCTGGAGGGTGAGGCTGTGAACCCAGTCATGATTCAGAGTCCGAGCCAGAGCTGCTTTCCCGGCTGATCTCGATTTGTAGGGAGGGTAAATGATCCAAGCGACTCTTTTTTTGCCTGGACTGTTCTTTTTCCTTGATGAGAGCACCCCAAACCCTCTGCAGCTCAGAGTCATCTTCCTCTGGAGATGCCACAGAGTTTTCAGCTTTCTCTGGAGTCTTTTCCTGTGTCTTCGGAGCAGACCCCAATCTGGTCCATAAATTACCTAAGCAGGTGAAAAACAAACATTTTAAAAAAAACCAAAACAGACAGGACTGAGAGGAAGAAGTTGTGGAACCAATTCTTAAACTCACAGCAAGTCTTCAAACCCTTCCTACTCCTCCCACCTTGATATTTGGCAGGGAACTGATTATGCTTTGGAGAGTAATTGAAATTAAGCTGCAGGAGGCTCAGGGCAGCCTTGTTCATTGTTCCCCACTAGCAGAGGATGTTTAATTCACACCTGAAGTGCCTCTGCATTCCTGACACGTTTCGCTGCCCACAGTTTGAAAGCAGTCCTTGATCTTCAGCACTCCTCCAGAAAAATCCTGCTCCCAAAATCCCCCAGATCCTCCCTACATGTATTTAGATTTCAAAGCTCTGAAGAAACATTTGCTAATTTATCCCGTATTTCATTCAGCTTCACCCCTTCATGGCTTTCTGCTGGTATTTCTCTTGGACTCCAAAACCAAAAGGAAGTGCAGCAGAACATTTTCTGCACACAACTGACCTGATTTCTTCTCTCTGGTGTCAGAGTAGAGGCCTTTTACATCTTGTTTGGGGATTCCCAGCCTGCTGTGCACATCTGAGATTGGTTCTCGACGAGGAGCACAGGTAATGCTTGGAGCTTTGATTTCTGGAGAGTGTGGCCTTTTTCCCAGTCTCTGCCTCACATCTGGGGATATTTTCAGTGATTAAAATGACAAAAAAAAAAAATCCTGTGGCATTTATTCTACCTCTGCCAACTCAGTTTATGCTCATTCACTATTGAAACTAGACAGATTCTCTGTTTTTATCTTTTCTTTAGTATTTTCATTTAAGTCTTCCATACTCAGATTTCATGGAAATTTCTGCAATACAATTCAGCCAGATTTCATTTCAGTTTTGGCAATAAATTTGACATTTCATGTTTTCAGATACCTTGATTTAGAATTCTACCACTGCTTGGTATTTGGCAGAATAAAATAGTTTCAGTCAAAGAAATGTTATTTAAGCTCAGAAATGAATCCTGCCAAATGCAAAACCACCCATATTCATGTAATACACATTTTTATGTGTATTTATGTATATTTTTAAGTGTAGTCAGTGTTTCACATTTGATTTTGTGCATGACCTTCCCTGTATGCTGTTTCTCAGCTGCAGAGAATCTCTGCCTCAAGGAGGGAGCAAATCAGAAAGGACAAAGTAGGGAGAAATTGGCACAGGCAAAGAAAATGGATAGAAATCAACATCAATAAAAAAGCTTTACTAAAATGTACTTTATTTTTACCCCAAAGCAATTCCCAACTCAATCTCTTAGTGAGGACAAACTGTGTGAATGCAGAGTTTATCTGCAGTGGAGCACAGGTGTGAAATAAATATATTTTAGTGACAATTCTGCCCAGCAATGAGTGGTAAAATTACCTGATTTGACAGTGCTGTTTGGCTGCCGTGGCCCAGAGTTATTCTGACGTTTCTCTTCCAACAGGAGCCTCACATCTGCAATTTTCTCCAAGGATCCCTTGCTGCCAATCCTGTTTTTGATGTTGCTGGTGGCTATGCTATCTGCTCGCATGGAATTCCTAAAAACAAAATCATAGATTTTATGTCCTTTAAATAAAATTCAATCTAGTATAGTTCTTAAGTCTTCTTATATGTAAAATTGCATCACAGAAAATAATAATATCAGGACTTCTCTGCTGAGAAAAAGAAGTAAAAACAATGCTTAGAAGCTGTTCAAACCAGAATCCTAAATATAACAGTAATTCTACAAATACCTCAGTATCCATTTCAAGGCATTTCAAAATTGTTGACATTATAATGAGTATAACCACCCAAATGAAGAGACACATGTTATTTTATTCATCTACAATATATACAGCTTTGGTTAGTAAGCCCATAATGAACATTAATTCCTTTTTGTCATCAACAATTGATGGCTATTTTTTTTTCTGAGACAAAGAGAAAATAGAAAAAGAAGTTCTTTTTCCCTGTTAATTGCAGTTGTTTCCATAAATTCCTCTTGATTCTATTTCATTATTATTAATAAGCAAGGATAGAGAGATCTGCAGAAGAAGCTGTATTAAAAAAATGTTAATTCTATTAACTAGAAGTTAGTTTCTATATTTCTTGCTAGAATATCTACTACATAATTATATTAAAATCTGAAAAACAGTTTTAAGTTTGTCTTCAAGCTTCGACAGCTCTCACTAAAACCGGGAAATGCCTCTTCACCGCTGCTTTTAAAGACTAAGAAACTTTTACCTAATATTTTTCAGCTGTGACTCCACCTCATCTGCATACATGGTCATCTTCATGCTTTTTTTGGGCGAGGGGGTGGAAATCATTTTCAGCTCCAGGTCGTAGTCCATCTCATCCGAGTCAGAGGCGCTGGCGCTGGATCTCCTCGCGGCACTGCGCTCCCGCGACTGCTTGAACGCCTGCAGCTCATCCCGGTACTCCACCACCACTCTGTCGTCTTCATCCATGTCCTGATCCTCCTCCTCCTCCTCTTCCTCCTCAATAGGCTCTTCAGGAACATTTACCAAGCCTGCAGCAAAACAAACTCATTCTGATCGACTGAATTTTAGCATCTCTAGAAAGTACTTGAAAACCAAACCAAACAGAAAATCACCTCACTGTAATTAATGATCTACAGATGAGTCTAGTTCTTTTAGTTCTCTCTCAAAGAGAGAGAATATTTTGCAGGATATTTTAACTGGAACCAGTAAGTGGCATAAAACTGCCACAGGACAAAATGTCCCTGGTGTTCACTCCCACAGAGGCCTGGCCAAGCACAAAGCTGGACAGAGTAATTAAAGTACAAATGCCTCTGGTAGAAGGTGCAGTTCTTCCTTCCTGAGCTAAGCACAATTCCCAGGATCTTACAGGGCTTAATGTGCCAGGTGCTGGCTCTGCAAAAATCATTTCAAGTCCTGCAAGCAGCAATGCCAAAAAAAACCCAGGTGTCATTATTATGAATTCATCACAGACACTGATTTAAATAGAAACTATTTCAATTTAGTCATCACCAGTACTCAGACATCTCTTCAGACAGCACTACATGGAAAATCTTCCATGAGATTTGTCACATCCGTGGCTGTATTTTTAACAGGCCAATCACATTTTACTTGTCTCATGTCAGATTTTTACACCCATCATTTTTCTACCTTAGGCAACAGATGAAGCTATTCAAGCCTAATTAACGGAATTTTCTCATCTCTATTGTTCTATATTTAGAGATTGCTTTTTAGAGACTGGGAGAATTGACTTAGCAGCTATAACAAATTGCCAAGAAGGCTGAAAAAGTCCTTCATCCCTTCTCCTGGCCTTTGATGCCACAGTCCCCATGCCTTAAATTTGTACAAGAAAAATGTCCCACAAAAAGCAGCAGCTATTTTGGGAAGCAACGAGCAGAATGAGGTTTCTGCCTCAGGAATTTCCTGTAAACTCTTAAGACGGGATTCAGATTTATATTTTTAAGAAAACTTCCACACATCCCACGGGATTGGTGAGGCACTGCTCCAGATCCTGCCCAGCCTCCATGGCCCAGTGTCCCCCCAGGGCTGTCCCAGTGCCACCAGTACCTGAGTGCCGATGTTTATAGGGAGGAGTCAGGCCCACATCGTCCCCGATCAGCGTCCTCTTCTTGATCACATCCCGATGGATCCGCCGGGAGTGGTACCTCCTCTTCCTGAAAACCAGAGAGGGGTGACATTCCTGTCACAGGAATTATGGCTCATTCAGGAAGCCCTAAATCCTGGATGAAGGATATGCAATTATCACCTATTTTAACAGCAGACACATGTTTATGTCAGAGCTGGTTTGAATATAAACTTTATTTTCATGAGAAAATTTTCTCCTTATAATTCAAACTCACACTGCAAAAACATTATTTACACTGAAGCATCTACATAAACTAAACAGAAAATCCACAAATTAAAACAGTTTTAGATTAGTTTGTCCAATTACCTGCAATGTTCCAATTCCTCTGTCCAACACTCACCAAGAATTGCTAAGAATTCCTTTCATGCCTCCATAATTTGGATTGCCATATTTCATGTAATACTGGCTTCTCCTTGCAGCTCCCAGCTCCTTTTTGTCATCTGCAAAAAACATAATTTATAGGAATTTTTCCCTCTTAGAGAAGAACTCACAGCACAGCATAAAAATAAATAACCACCCAAAGACAGAGAGTGAGACTGAGTGTGCCTTAAAATCAGAATTACTTCACCCTCCTCCATGAAGGATTCAATTTTGCTTACACCTCTGGAATTTCTCCTACCACCACAGCTTTATTTGTGTCTAGAAACTTAATTCCAGGGAGATGGGTTTCTCCAGATCAGCTTAACAGGGCATTACATCCCCCTGTCACTGCTGAAGTTTCCACTCACCTTCCTCATCACCTTTCTTTTCTTAATGAATGTGCCACTTCCTGCGTGGTCCAGAAATTATATGGATTTTCATTTTATTCATAAATAAAATGAGTATTTAGCAATAATTTTTACTAATTCCTCATTGGCATCTCAAGTTGTATCCATATTTATAAAATGTGGAGTTTATTTCTGGAAAAAAGGCATCATTCCTATTCCATGGGATTGGGAAGAATGCCCTGAGCCCAAGACACAACCTCCAGGTACAATAATTTTCATACAGCTTGAACTGTACTATAATTGACACAAGAAATGTAGATTTCTGCCAAAATCTCAACACTTAACAATTAGCAAAAAAAAAAAAAAAAAAAACCCTTTTAAATAAGAAGTAGGCACTTTGAGCATTAATTAGTCAACAAATAAAACTACAACAAGCAATGAATTCAGGGTGCTTGTTAGGGTGGTCATTTACCTTTAGTAGCAAATCTCATGAATAGCTTGTTTCCTTTAGCCAGTTTATTGGCAGGGCGAAGGTCATTACGCAGGAGAGAATCCTCTTCTACTTGGGAGAGGGCATCCAACTTTGGGGGCAAAAAAGGTATTTTGGACTCAAAAATCAAATGACTGTTGAACAAAAATGGGTTGCTTACAGAGAACCAATCAAGTGATTATGAAGAAAGTCACTTTTCAAATGATGTTCAAATGAACTCTACTTTTTTTTTCTTGACAAGCTGACATTAATTTTTCATGTAAATTGCTCTGAAAATTTGAAATATATTCTTCTCTTGCTCCATAACATTAACTCAGGTTATTAAATCCAGTAATTGTCAAATGATTCTGTATTACTGACAGAAATGCAGAAAAAATATAGCAAAACTTGACTATTGAAAAAAATGATTTTTTTTCCTGTTTCATATCTAAATTATCTTATTAACAGGTTCTCATGCCCTCACACAATGGTTAAAAACCTTTCTTTTTCATTTATAGCTGCTTCATAGAAACTCAAATTCAGACTTCCATGATGTAGGAGTGTTCACTGAGCCATTCCTAAAGGAAATCCTAATCATACCTATTATACACTCAGCCAGTGAGGATTAAATTGCTGCCAGGACATCACTGTGTGTGCTGATTCCCACAGATCCATGGGCAGCCTAAATCCCATTGGGCTCTAAGCATTTTCCCTGCTGAAAGGTCATTGCCTTCCATTATTGTTCTTTCATTGCCTCCTCTCAGCAGAAAAGAGAAGCCAGGCTCACTCTTAAACTCTTCAAAATCTATTTTCACAAAGCACTTTACATTGGGATTATCACCACCTCTCACTCCCCAGCTAATTTATTTTGATAATTAAATTGTGAATTGCAAATAGAAACCTAAAATGCTGTGAAAGCTTCACACCAGCCAGAGCAGAACTTCCATAGCAGAGTTTCCACCTCCCCTCTGTACTGACCTCCACATCACTGGGATTGTCATCCTCAACCTCTCCTTCTTCTGTCTCATCATCAGAGCTTTCCTCCTGTTTTTCTAAGGAAAATAATTGGGGGAAAAAACAAAACAAAACCAAGCTCCATTTTAGTGTGTCAGCCTCGTTTGATTTATGATCACCTACATTGTCTGAAATCAGCCTGAAGGTGTTTTCCTTCCTCCTGAGCAGCCTAGGGAATAATCAAAGCAGTGAAAGCCTGTGGAAAAGTGGAGCACAGTGAAATTCGGAGCTCTGTGCCTGCAGCAGCACATGTGCATCATTAATTTAATTCTTTGAAAGCAAATGAAACTGCACTGCCTGTCAGGATTTAGTGTGCTCAAAATCAGAGATCAGCAAGGCCAAGGCACTAAAGGCACATAAAAGCCTTTACTTCCATCTCCTTTTCAAATGCCTGCAAATATCCCATACTAACAGTGTAAACCAGGTTATTAATCAAAAGCTTAGAGAGAGAGAGCAGTAAAAGGAAAAAAAAAACCCCCAACTTTACTGACTTAATTTTGCTGTGAAATAACTAAAAAATAAGTGCATGCTTCCAGAACTGCTAAAATTGTGAGCTGCTTTGATTTCTTAGCTCTTTTAGCTCAGTGTAAGAAAATTCATGTTGATTTTTTTTACAAAGCCCCAGGAAATAAAGTACCGTAAAAAAGTAATGACTGTGGACAGCTATGAAGCGTGATATGCCAATATCATTTGCAAAGATCTCAAAGTACTTCATAGGCCTAAGATTAAAAAATCTTCTCTTTTATATTTCAGAGAAATATAAAAACCTCATCCAACAATACACTTAAAAACTTAAAATAGAGCGTGGCAGCTGTTGAAAAGATCCTGAAAATATTCTTGAGCGAAAACCATAAAGCACAATTAACTGAAACCAAAGAGAGAATTTAAGTGAACAAATTACTCAAATTCAAACCAGAATAATTAAGTTCCATCAGGGAGAATACTCAGGCATTTTTCTCCCTCACAAATTACAAGTTTCTTATAGCACAGACCGAGCTTTTGCTTCCCTAAATGTCTCAACAGCCCTGAAATTCCTATCTAAAAAAAGGAATGTAACCAAGCCAGATGACTCCAGGGTATCTGTATGGATCTCACACCTTAAGATGTAATTGAACAGTCTGTACTTCCCCTAATATCCCACTTTTCCAGAGGAACAGGAGTAATTCAGATGACAGTTCTTATTTTCAGATGGGGTGTAATGATAATAGAATATGCAATTCATAGCAAGCAGGATTAAATATATATGTTTATGCTCCATTTAAGCAATGTCCCTAATCTCCAAAAGTTTCCTAACAAGTCTTACTTGAGGCTTTATCAACATTTGGCCAAAATTGAAGTCATGTGGATGGTTGAGGAGCCACTGCTTTGTGGAGAAAAGGAGCAGGAAAACGGGGTGAATTAGAAGAATCAGTAAGTTTAACAAAGCTTTAAACACCAAATTTCCCAGAAAGGCTTTTGGAAGCACTGCAGATATCTAACAGAGAGATTGGCTACTTGCATTTAAGCCATATACAGAAATTTAAGCAAAATCTATGGAAAAGTGAATAAATATAACATTTTTTTGCTCTGTATCATGTGATAGAGCACCTCCAACCACAGCACTCACAGCAGCCTAAGAGCAAAACTGTCCTCAGGTAGCAAAATGCTGCTTTTAAACTTCCCCACATAAAAGGAAAATAAATTTACAACCAAGGCAGCCAGGTACCAGACTGATCACGACACTGACGTGTACTTTTGCTGCTCTGCTCTTTTATAACCAAGCTTTTAATAACTTCTTTCTTAAAAGGATAACAGCCAAATTTAGAGGTGATACACACCGTGGTGAAGTGATGCACTGTCACGCTGCTGTGAGGGATATACTTGAAGGGTGGTGGTGCATCAAAAAGGGAATTAGCTGTGGCATTTCAAAAATAGGCCATTTTCTCACACCTGCTTTTTGCCCACTTTGCCTGCCTTTGTAGGCACATCACACAGAGCTATTTCTGTGCACATGGCCCAATATAAATACCAGCTCTCAGTATCAGCCTCATCTAACACGTTTAGTATCGACTGAATTACTGCTTTTGGTCTAGCTCCAACCCACCTTTTAAGAAGCAGCTTCTTCAAAAGGTTTCCAAGATGAAAGCCTTTTTTAAAGTGGCAGAATACATTTACCTGCAACTATATGATAGAAGCTCCTTCAGTAATTTAGGTTACGCAATACCCCAGCACAAGTTTAAAGTTTCATTGATTTAATGAGATGATGGCTGTATTTGCATATCTCCATCTACCTTTCTTGGCTTTTTCAGCTGTCTTCTCCTTATTGTTTTCTCTGCTCTTCGTTTTCTCCTGATCAGGCAGGGAACTCATATTTATTAGAGCCCGTGTTGCTGTCACTTCATCAAGCCAGACCACATTACCTGGGACAAACAGAAACACAAAACCCAAATGAATGCAGTTGGTGTCAGCAAGCAGTCACATCTCCCCTGCCCTGCTGGAAGGAAATTAATGACAAAAATTCAGAAATGACAGAAAAAGCCATCAGATCTCTTGCAGGGAAAGTCATGCTCTTTAACACACCTGATAAGCTGAAGGACACACGATTTTCAGTTTGTTACAAAACACAAGAGCTGATCAAAGCCCCAAAATTGCTGAAATGCACAACCATAGATTTGAGAGGCTTCTTGAAAACAGCAAATCAGGGCACTGGACTGGGGTCAGTGGATCCATGTGCTCCCACACAAATGTGATTAAGGGAGCAGCAGGGGGCAGGAATGAAGCCTGGATCTTTTTCCCCTTTGGCAACTTAATAGAACCTTGGACTTTACTGCAGAATTCTGTTAATCTTTTCCAAAAAGCAGGAAAATAGGGGAAATAGGAGACTGCTCCAGCACTTTGCACAGACTATAGAGTACACAGGTTCACAATGTCATTCAGGATGTGCCTTAAGTACCAGCAGATGGTACTAAAATATAACTTATTAGGCCAATTAAAAGCATTTCATAGATGTTGAAATTGAAAGAGCTAAAACTGCTTAGAAACAGGATTAGAACGAAAGCTTTCTGCACTTGGTGCAAATACAGCAACAAATGTCTCTGTTCTGCTGTTAAGCAGAGTGGATTCAGATATTAAGAAAACTGCACAGTGACTCAAAGTAAGACAATCTCTCTTAAATTACTCAAACAGACAAGAATTACAAGGTGAAGAACACCCAGGTATTAACTTCAACGTTTGGTTAATAAATCTACATTTTTTTTTTCAGTCTGCCTCATCTTCCCAACTCCAAATTTCCAAAACCTTCATCAGTTCACGTTCATCAGTTTGGAACACAGAACACTAAATCCACCTCTGCAGTAAGTCACCTTAAGATGTAATTCAGTTGGGAACCCTGAAGTTTTTGCCACAATGCAAATCTATGCTGAAAAGAAAAAGCTTTTTCTTCATATTTTCACCAAGTGTAGCTGACATGGTAACTCAGACACAGCATGAAAATTCACCATTAAAAAGATGTTCAATAACTATAACTGGCTATTGTTACAACCCTGAAGCCTTAATTTTCACATTAATTTACTCATGTAGCATTTAATAAAACAATCTTAGAAATGAAGCCTCAGATAAGAGTTAAGCTGTGCATTTCCAAGCTCATGCATCAGCACAGGTCCATCCAGCAGCTCTGTACTGCAATTATCCACCCAGGGCTCATTGGGTTTCACATTTTCTATCAGCTTGTGCCACTACTTCAAGCTGTCATATACACTGACTTCAAGGTCACCAGTATTTTGTAGAACCCCATCTATTTTGTCTTGCACTGGAACAGAATTTCTTCAGGGTCACTCCAGAGAATGAAGCTATTGATTCTCAGCTTTTAGCCATGCTTGTCAGTAAGTTTCCAGCTGTTTGGAAAACCTGAACTGGCTCCTATTTCTTTTTCTATTATTTCAGGCATAAGGTTTGTATAGCCACATGACAATCTCAGAGTATTGCAGTTCCATGATCCAGCAGCCAACTGTAGCAAAAAACTCTTCTACAGGCTTCAGTGTCAGTGAGGAAAGCAGAACTCTCCACCACCTTTCATCTTGCTGATCTCACTCCCCAAAACAGCCCTTACCACGTGTACCCACATTCCTTTTCCAATCTATGGAAATCACACCCAGCTGCCACCTCCTTCCACCCACCCATTTCTCCTGGAGCATGCACTACACAAATATGACAACAAACCTCCTCCTCCTCCACCCAAAACCATCCCAACCTGCCCAACTGCACAGTTCAATCACTCTCTCTCACCATGTGTTATGTCAAGATGGAAGCAGCACATAATTTTAGACATTTTTCTCTTTCCCCTTAGAGATACAGCTGTGACCAGGTGTAAAAAAAAAAAGAGTAAGAATTACAAATACTCTGTTTACTTACATGAGGTATCATCCAGCCACTCGATATGAGCAGGAGGATACTCTTTGAAATAGGCAAAGATGTCCTGGGTGCTCATCTCATCCACTCCACAAATGTAAATGGTGTCCAGCCTTACTTTAGGAATTGCTATAAAGAGGAAAAAACACAAACCAAACCTGGTACTTATTCCAAGCTTTCAGATTAGTACCATATGAGTTTAAAAAGCAAATACTTTAAATAAACTAAAGAGGAACTAACTGAAGTGAAGCATGACATAGACTGTAACTTAATTTATTCTTCCACAATGTAAAACTTTCAATAAATTAAGAATTAAAAGAGGTTACAAGCACTGGTAGATACAGAGACTGCACAGCAACCGAACAGCCTGAAAAACATTTTTTTCCTCTTTGAATACTGCCAAAGTGCTATCATTAAGTACTAAAGAGCCAGAACAAAACAAGGCCCTGCACAAAGCACTTCCACTCGTATCACCTGATGGGGAGCTGTTCCAGGCCACAGCTTAGCAGGTCCAAGCTGCCAGTTGGGAAAAAAAGCCTTGAGAACTAACTGGGTGCCAAAAGCACCAATCTGTTGTGCACACATCTCCTGGCTTCTGTTCCAGCTTGCCGTCAGTGCAGCTTCACCGTGTGTACAGCACAGAGTCTGATCTCCCTGTGCACAGGACACAGAGTCCTCCACGTGCACCCACACAGTGCTCCAGGGTTTTTACAAAGCATTTAAAGATTCTTAAAGCAGCACTGATCCAGAGGGTGAATCTTGGGCATGTAGCACTAGTAAATAAGGCACACAAAAAATGTTGTCTTTGTGCCGGGGTTGGTAAAACAAGGAGTGAACTGGCAAGTGTCAAAGAGGTTAAAAAATAATGACGTGCAAATGAGAAGGTGGAAAAACCCCAAAGCAATCCCTTTCAGCATTAATCTGGCAAAACCTCTGGGAATGTAGAGAATACTGCAGGATAAATCAAGTCAAGACACTGTGAGGAAGTAACTGAAGGGATCTTTTCTCCTGACTGCTGGATGAACTCGTACCTTTCTTCATCATGTCCCGGTCCAGGGCCACGTTCCTCTGGGCCAGGTTCACCTCAGCCCGAAAATGGAAGCGTTTGGCTCTTTGCTCCTTCTTCTCAATTGCTTCCTGCAAAATGCAAACCAATGCACTCAAACAGGAGTCAGGATACTTAAAATCTACCAGACAGCAACAATTTCTGTTAATAATTCTGTTAATTCTGGAGACACCTGTAGGTTTCAGAATGTAGAAGTAATTCACAATAATATTTCTGTGTCACTGAACAGTTTTTGTGTAGGCCCAGCAATGGGAATCAGGATGCATGGGAAACAAGGTGGCTTGGACAACACAGACTCCATCATGGAACAGGAACATTATCTAATCATTACTAACAAACGTTAAATAAACCCCCTCTTCTAAAAGAAGCCTTTCTACCACAGGTAAAATTAATCTTTGGAGATTATATAATTTTTCCCCTGGTTTTTTAATATATACAAAAGTGTGAATTTGTTTCTCTGAGCATGAATTTAACACTGGAGAGCTGGCTCCAGAGAACTTTTTAGACTGGCAACTCAGGCTCCTCTTATGCAGCTCATGAGCAACAGCCTGTCTGGAACTTGTGCAATTTTGGGAACTGGCTGAGAAGCTCCTTGTTCTGAAGATTTTATTAGGAAGCACTATAGGTTTTTGGATCTTTGGAACATACACTGTGATTCATACCAGCTGAATCACCTGAACACCAGGCTAAGCCTTTGTGCATGTTGGGAAAGAAAGAAATGAAACGGTTCCAGCTCTCCAGTGGCAAAAATGACAAAATGTTGAAGAGCCATAGCACAAAAATTACCTTGGAGGTTACATCTATTCCAGTGATGAAACTTCCAGCTTTGTTTTCATATCTCCTACTGGTGTCCTGAAACGAAGCAAAATGGTGATGAAATCTCAATGAGCACTGAAAGCAACACACTTGTTACACTGAAAAAACCCCACCTGATCATTTCTACAAGAAATAGATCCTCTTTACCTTGATCCAAGCTACATCCCTGGACAGAGAGGCACTCTCATGTCAGTGACAGCAAAAGCACATGAACTGAACCAAATATCCTTCACTGTAAGGATTCTTTCCTTTGACAGAATTTAGTTTCTATGTCAGCTGCTGCCAAGCTTTTACTCTCTCAGTAATACAGGAAAAGTCATCAAACATCTTTCCCAAGTAAGACTTCCACAATTTTGGGTTTGGGTATAATTTCCTTGTAAAACATGAGCAGATTTAACAGTGATACGCGACTACTGAATGAAATGTCAGTTTGCAGCTTTTAATCTCAGAAAGTGAAAACACCAAGCCATATCCACAATGAAACAAGTAACTTTTTATTTCTATCATTATTTCAACCCCAATCCAAATTCCAAGGTGAAACACTACTGTTTTGATACTGAGAGAGGGTAAAAATGGAGAATGAGGGGAAAAAAGATTACAGGTTTCCCGTCCATCAATGAGGACTGCTGAACTCAGAGAGGGACTAAACCCCACAGCCCCTGGACCAATGACCCAGTTCGGTGCCCTCCATTGTCTGCATCTGTAAAATGGCACCCCTTCATTCTGACACCCTAAACTGGCAGAAGCTAGGAGCTGGAAGAACACCTCTTGCTTTCTTTAGGAGTAAACATGTTCTTCACACTTGTGCTGCAATAATTACTTTGGCTAAAGGGCCATTTCTAGAAGTAGGTTAGTCTCAGTTTAGAAAGACCGAAGAACACACGCAATCCAACCGCTTTTCTTAGTAACAGCACCAAAATTCCTCTAATGTTGCCAAATGGTCAGAGTTACTAGAAAAAGAAAAGCAAAATAAACATGATTTTTAAAGTTGAAACCCCACACTGTCTGAGGTTGACTCACAGAGCACAAGGAAGTACAGCACGATGCTGTCTCTCAGGCCACATGTCGTGTAAAAGCACAAGCACTCTCATAGACCAGCTAATTAAAGATTAGCTTCCAAAAACAATTTTCACCCAAGTTTTGAGAGCAAAAGACTACTCAGGATTTTAGTACTCTGATCTATTTTTAGTTGTTAAACCTAATCCTACTAAAACTTGTACAGGAACAATCAGCGAGAGTGAAAAAGGGCAGAAAAACATCGGGAAGGAAGCCCTCAAACCCCGCTCGTCAGAGCCCACACTCGAGCTCTACTATCCCGCGGTCAGCCCGTTCCCTCTCCAAGTATTCCCTGTGTTCCCGGCATCAAACATCCCCTGTACACCCTCCCACCCACAGCCTCCTCCACAGCCCGACACTGCACCCCAAATCCTGTTCTCCATCGCTTCCTTTATTCTATTCCTTCCCAAGCACATCCCGCCCGCTTCCTTAGACTCGCCCCCAGTCCCCTCACAGCCCCGCTCCCACATCTCTGCTTT
The DNA here is from genome assembly GCA_013397155.1 of Irena cyanogastra. Classification (NCBI taxonomy): domain Eukaryota; kingdom Metazoa; phylum Chordata; class Aves; order Passeriformes; family Irenidae; genus Irena; species Irena cyanogastra. The sequence goes on along the minus strand of VWZV01004171.1, from coordinate 754,965 downwards.
TCCCAAGAACCCCCCTAAAAGCCCCCACAGAGCGCTGAGACACCTCCAACCGCCGGACCCAGCCCCTCTTCGCCCACACCTCTCGGCCCTCACCGGGATGAGCTCCCGCAGCGAGCGCCTCACAGGGATGGTCTCCAGCTCTCCCTCTTCCACCTCCATGGGCTCGGGCTCGGTGCCGCGCGGCTCCGCCGTGGTCGTGGTCGCCTCCGCCTTCACAGAGATCCGCAGGCCCCGCACGGCCGCCATGGCTCCGCCAGGCCCGCCCAGCGCGGCCAGCGAGACGAGCGCGGGGCGGCACAGAGCGGCGGGGCGGCTCCGAGCGCGGAGAGCGGCCAGGAGCGCCGGGCGGGCGGAGCGCAGCGGCCCCGAGCGCCGCCCGCAGCACGGCGCGGCCCGGCACCGCCGTGCGCCGAGCCCGGGGCACCCCCCGGAACCGAGCGAACCCCTGAGCCCAGCACACCCCGAGCCCGGTGCACCCCGAATCCAATGCAGCCCCGAGACCGAGTGCACGCCGAGCCCGGTGCACCCCCTAAGCCCAACGCACCCGGAGCCCAAGGCAACGGGAAACCAACGCACCCCCGAGACTCGGCGCACCCTGAACCCAACGCACCCCTGAGCCCAGCGCACACCCTGAGCTCGCCACAACGCGAATCCAGCGCACCCCAAGCCCGGCACATCCCGGGCCGGACGGAGCCGGTTCAGGGCTCAGCGGCTCAAGGTGGAGAACGGCCACAGAGACCGGGCAGAGCGCGGCTATAGCGGGAGAGAGGGCGACCCTGCCGTGTGCCCGCGTACCCCCGGGCCCGGGGAAAGGCACATGGAGAGCGGACAAACACAGAACTTAAGTCCTTCCAAAAAAAAAGGTTTGTTTTTTTTTTTTGCTATCTGAACTCTAACGTTCGATTTTCCCATCCATACTAGCGGAATGTTACGCCTCTGATGAAATCAAACTAATTCTCAGCTCGCAGTTCTCCACAGTGTTGCATCCCATTGTTCTGAGGCTCAGTTTTTCTCTTTGTGCCCTTGTTCCAAGGTGTTCAGGTTGTTCCAGGAGAGCACCCTTGGCTCTTCTTGGACTGAATAAACCACATACTTTCAGCAGTCCCCGTGAGACAAGTTCTTCATTCCCCTAATGACACCATCAGCTCAATTTCTTCACACACAGCAGACCAGAGCTCTGTTCTGGCTGAGGAGCTGCTCCTTCCTTGGCATCATTATTTCACACCANAATAAACATGATTTTTAAAGTTGAAACCCCACACTGTCTGAGGTTGACTCACAGAGCACAAGGAAGTACAGCACGATGCTGTCTCTCAGGCCACATGTCGTGTAAAAGCACAAGCACTCTCATAGACCAGCTAATTAAAGATTAGCTTCCAAAAACAATTTTCACCCAAGTTTTGAGAGCAAAAGACTACTTAGTATTTTAGTACTCTGATCTATTTTTAGTTGTTAAACCTAATCCTACTAAAACTTGTACAGGAACAATCAGCGAGAGTGAAAAAGGGCAGAAAACATCGGGAAGGAAGCCCTCAAACCCCGCTCGTCAGAGCCCACACTCGAGCTCTACTATCCCGCGGTCAGCCCGTTCCCTCTCCAAGTATTCCCTGTGTTCCCGGCATCAAACATCCCCTGTACACCCTCCCACCCACAGCCTCCTCCACAGCCCGACACTGCACCCCAAATCCTGTTCTCCATCGCTTCCTTTATTCTATTCCTTCCCAAGCACATCCCGCCCGCTTCCTTAGACTCGCCCCCAGTCCCCTCACAGCCCCGCTCCCACATCTCTGCTTTTCCCAAGAACCCCCCTAAAAGCCCCCACAGAGCGCTGAGACACCTCCAACCGCCGGACCCAGCCCCTCTTCGCCCACACCTCTCGGCCCTCACCGGGATGAGCTCCCGCAGCGAGCGCCTCACAGGGATGGTCTCCAGCTCTCCCTCTTCCACCTCCATGGGCTCGGGCTCGGTGCCGCGCGGCTCCGCCGTGGTCGTGGTCGCCTCCGCCTTCACAGAGATCCGCAGGCCCCGCACGGCCGCCATGGCTCCGCCAGGCCCGCCCAGCGCGGCCAGCGAGACGAGCGCGGGGCGGCACAGAGCGGCGGGGCGGCTCCGAGCGCGGAGAGCGGCCAGGAGCGCCGGGCGGGCGGAGCGCAGCGGCCCCGAGCGCCGCCCGCAGCACGGCGCGGCCCGGCACCGCCGTGCGCCGAGCCCGGGGCACCCCCCGGAACCGAGCGAACCCCTGAGCCCAGCACACCCCGAGCCCGGTGCACCCCGAATCCAATGCAGCCCCGAGACCGAGTGCACGCCGAGCCCGGTGCACCCCCTAAGCCCAACGCACCCGGAGCCCAAGGCAACGGGAAACCAACGCACCCCCGAGACTCGGCGCACCCTGAACCCAACGCACCCCTGAGCCCAGCGCACACCCTGAGCTCGCCACAACGCGAATCCAGCGCACCCCAAGCCCGGCACATCCCGGGCCGGACGGAGCCGGTTCAGGGCTCAGCGGCTCAAGGTGGAGAACGGCCACAGAGACCGGGCAGAGCGCGGCTATAGCGGGAGAGAGGGCGACCCTGCCGTGTGCCCGCGTACCCCCGGGCCCGGGGAAAGGCACATGGAGAGCGGACAAACACAGAACTTAAGTCCTTCCAAAAAAAAAGGTTTGTTTTTTTTTTTTGCTATCTGAACTCTAACGTTCGATTTTCCCATCCATACTAGCGGAATGTTACGCCTCTGATGAAATCAAACTAATTCTCAGCTCGCAGTTCTCCACAGTGTTGCATCCCATTGTTCTGAGGCTCAGTTTTTCTCTTTGTGCCCTTGTTCCAAGGTGTTCAGGTTGTTCCAGGAGAGCACCCTTGGCTCTTCTTGGACTGAATAAACCACATACTTTCAGCAGTCCCCGTGAGACAAGTTCTTCATTCCCCTAATGACACCATCAGCTCAATTTCTTCACACACAGCAGACCAGAGCTCTGTTCTGGCTGAGGAGCTGCTCCTTCCTTGGCATCATTATTTCACACCACAACTGCCAGGCTCCACAGTCCCATCCCATTGTCACTGTGTGTGACACCACTAAGAATTCTTAAAGCTTCTCCAGCTGCAGGACCCCTCCCTCTAGCTCAGGCTGCTCCACGCCTCATTTCTGCACATTACAAATAAACCTCCTCCAGTCCATCCCCTGTGACATGTCACTTTCCCTCTGAACTGATGGTACTTCCCAGGAAAATTCAAATTTAGACTTTGTCACAAGGACATTTCCCAGCTGGCAGCATAAAGGCTCCTCCCCTTACACAAAATCCAGCAGGATCAAGAGATCATTCTACCCATCACTCATTCCAAGATTATTTATTCTCAAGTCTTCACGCAGAGCTGGTTACACAATGGCTCATGTGACTGTTCACCAAAAGTGCTACATTTGGCACTGACATCCCACAGCAGCACCTGGCAGGAACTTCTGACACAGGTGACACTTCCAAGCCAGGTGTGAAGCCAGGTTCCAAGCCACATGAGGTGAAGAAAAGGAATAAACAGGACACAGGCACCTCCTGCGAGCAGCTGAGCCTGAACAATTTGCAAGAGGAAACATTTCTGTGGAAGAAATGCTGTTTCTTCAGGTCACAGGGAAAAGAAAGCAAGAGATGGAACTTCTCCTCCTTTAGTTTTAGTTTTCTAAGTAGGACACAGTATTGCCATGTGATGTAGACCAGCTTGACAAAGCCAAACCCTTCAAGGAGCAGTTGGGACAGGGTTATGTGACACCAGGTCACCTTGCACTGCTGTCAGCAGAGTGCAGATGAACCTTGGGCTGACCCAGGTGTTTCCTGATTTTGTTTTAACGTCGTTTGGATGTCACCTCAGGCAGAACACTGCTGTACTACAGCCCTCGTTACTTGGCACCTTTTCAAGATTCACTCACTTCACTCAGCAAGAAACTTTTTACTGATTGACTGTGGCTTTAGATACACTGCCAAAATTTTAGAGCTTCTTAGGAAAAAACAATCTCTGGCCAACTGGTAGGGACAATAAAATCAAGAGAGGGAAACCAAACCTGGGTACTAATGGAGCTTTTTACTGCCAGATGGGTCAACAGAATGTTTTCATAATATTTTGTAATTCCTTTCAGGATCTTGTAATTAACAGGGAATTCTTCAGCATTTCAAGCTGATTTAGTTTTATTCTTCTGAGACTCTGTCCCAGAGCTTTGTTTTTCTTTCACATTCCTCTTTGCAATCCCTCTGCCTGTGAAAGATCACCTGAATTCTTACAATGTTCATTGTTTTCAAACTTGTAGGAAGCAGGTTTGGGCAGAAAGGCTCTGCCTTGTTGTAGCCTTTGTGCAGCAGGGATGGGGCAAGGGTAATAAACTACTGAGGGATGCAGCGTTTAAATAGGGGAGGAAAAAGAAATTTGGGAAAGGGTACCAGTCGTTTTCAGAAATGCTAAGTAAGGAAAGGCTTTTACAAATAATGAAGGTGATAAAGTGGCTGTAGAAGAGAAGCTGTGGATAACCTGGAAGTGATCAAGGCCAGGTTGGGTGGAGCTCTCAACAACCTGCCCTAGTGGAAGGTGTCCCTGTCCACGGCTGGGGGTTGAACCTGGATGATCTACGAGATCCAACCCAAACTATTCCAAGATCCTATTAAATCATACCAGCATAAAATCACCCACGGGAGCGATTTAAGGTAGGAGCGTTATTGGTTTCCCGGTTTTGACCACCAGAGAGAGCTCATGCAACAGAATTCCCAACGTAAACCAAAACCTGATGGAAAACACCAATTCCTGCAGTTGGGGGATCGGCTGAAAACAGGAGATGGGGACTGGGAAGGGAGGGGAAAATAGAACAGTCCGTGGACCCTCAAAAAAGAAGACTTTTTTGCAGTGGTCTGGCAGGAGTCAGTAAAATGGTGAATTTTGTCCTGATAAAGTCTTGGTTGATTTGTTTGTTTGTTTGTTTGAGGTCTGTGAACAGTGAACAGAATGGACACGTGTTCCTGCGGATACGATTTAACTCTCCTGCCATCCTGGGCTCTCAACAAGGATTTGCAGCTTTTCTAACCTGAGAAAAACCCATGGAAGTGTGTGTGCTACTCCTGCAGCTGGCCAGCAAACCCCACACATCACCACGGAAACTGGGAGTGGCTTCCAAATGGATTAGGGCTCGCTCCTACCTCCAGTCCATCTGGAGAGAGAACAGCATCAGCAGAGGAAGGATGTTCATTTGTGAGGCTGAAATCAAGCACCTGGTGTTTTCCTATGGATTTGATGAACCACGTGCTCCCCACCTGTAAGAATATTTTCTCACTGGGATATTGTGGAGGATAGTACAACCCTGGTAACCTGACACAATGTCAGAGTTGCATCCAGGAGACAGCTACAGGGCCCTATAAAAAAAGCAGCATATTGGATGCAGGGAGGAGCACAGCACCCTCTCAGTCAGGGACAGCTGTGTTCTAACATTGTTTACACAAGTGCTGCCACAGGGAGACCACACAGTTGAAAAAGCACATTCCTTTCTGGAAAAAAGCTCACAGAACTGAGCAGAGCTGGAGCAGAATTCTACACACATTGACAGATATTACTCTGGCATTTAAGAGATCTTGGAGAACAGTCTAAAAGTGGTAAATATTGCTTTGTTCTCACAAATGTAACTCTTAATTTGTGCGTGCCCACACACACATGGTTCCTCTGTGGCACCAGTGGAACTTAAGCTTTTCCCTCTTGCAGACCTCTGTGGCAATGCAGTCAGTGAACTGCCCTGAATAAAATGAAACTTTTTCTTTTGGAGGGCTATTTTTAACCCAGAACAGCTCATTGGCCCAATTCAGTGTGTAGTCCCATGAAAAGCAGCTGTGCTGGCACAGCCATGGGGTGGGAATATGTGGCTGGCAGGGAGGATGAGAACAGAAGCTGTTGGCACAGCCCTGAAGGAAAATACAGTGAGCTGCAGCCTTTAATGTACAGATGAAAATATACAGAATATCCTGAGCTGGAGGGACCCACAAGGATCATTCATTCCAACCCCTGGCCCTGCACAGACACTCCAGCAATCCCACCCTGTGCATCCCTGGGAGTGCTTTCCAAACTCTCCTGGAGCTCTGGCAGCCTCGGGGCTGTGCCCATTCCCTGGGCAGCCTGGGCAGGGCCAGCACCCTCTGGGGAAGAAACTTTCCCTGCTATCCAACCACAACCTTCCCTGGCACAGCTCCAGCTGTTCCCTCGGGTCCTGTCCCTGGTCACAGAGCAGAGGTTGGTGGTGTCCCTCAGAAGGTTGTTGAAGACCACAACGAAGTCTGACCTCAGTCTCCTCTTCTCCAGGCTGAACAAACCAAGTGATCTCAGTCCATTCTGATAAGCTTTCTCTCCAGACCCTTCCCCATCCTTGTAGCCTCCTCAGGCAAGGAATGGTATGGCAGCAGGGGAAAGGGGAATCCTTCTGGCTCTCCACAGCTGCTAGAAAGGAGGATGGAGCCAGGTGGGGGTCGGGCTCTGCTCCCAGGGAACAAGGGGCAGGACGAATGGAAACGGCCTCAAGCTGTGTCAGGGGAGGTTAAGGCTGGACATCAAGAGGAATTTCTTCCCAGAAAAGGTCATTAGACATTGGAACGGGCTGCCCAGGGATGTGGAGGAGTCACCGCGCTTGGAGATGTTCAAGAAACGACCGGACTCGGCATTATGATCTGGTTAACAAGGTGGCGTTCGGTCACGGGCCGGACTCGAAGATTTCCGCGGTGTTTCCCAGCCCGATCGGTGCCGGGATTGCCGGGATTACAGCGCTGTTCCCGCCGTTCCCAATCCCTACAGCGCGTTCCCGCCTCCCTCTCACAGCCCGCCCTCACACCAACTGCCCGCCCTCACACCAACCCCCCGCCCCGCCCGCGCGGGGATCTGACGTCACGCCTCCCCGTGTGAGTTCACGTCCGGTAGGTGAGGTCAGGGCCGGGGCCGCCATTTTGAGCGGCTCCGCGGGCGGCGGCGGCCGCGGGCGGGGGAGGAGCGCGGCCCCCATGGCCGGGCAGTTCGACTCCGAGGACCGGGCGAGCTGGTACTGGGGGCGGCTGAGCCGCGCCGAGGCCGTATCGCTGCTGCAGGGGCAGCGCCACGGCACCTTCCTGGTGCGCGACTCGGGCACCATCCCCGGCGACTTCGTGCTGTCGGTGTCCGAGAGCTCCCGCGTCTCGCACTACATCGTCAACAGCCTGGGGCCGGCGGGAGCCCGGCGGGCCGGCGGCGAGGGCCCCGGGGCCCCGGGTGAGTGACCCCCAGGGCTGGCGGTGCCCGCAGCCCCGGGCAGGGCAGCCGGGGCGGCTCCGCTGGGCGCCCGGGCGGTGTTCGCAGGCGTGGAGCGCTTTGTGGTGGAATTAAGCCGTGTTCCGAGCTGGGGCCGCTGCCCGAGCGGAGCTGCCTGTCCACACCTGCTGTCCTGTGCCGCATGAAATTCAGCGTCCTGGAGCTGGACATCCCGCGGCTCCAGCCTCGCAGCTCTTTGTTTTCCTAACCCCCTTAGCGATAATTCACAGATTTTCCGTGTTATCTCAGCCGGGAGGTGGTTCTGTAGAAGTGTCATCCCCAAAGTCTGACTTCGGACAAGGCAGCTTTGTGTTATCAGGGAGGCTGAGTTCGAGTGGGGAGTTGGAGTGGTGGGAACTCTCCAGGATGTAAAGGCAATGGTTTCTTGAAATCAGGTGTGAAGTTCAGTTTCTTTCCCCTTGAAAGGAGAAGTTTGGTATTATTTCTCATCAGCTGAACATGTAATAATGAAAACAACACGTTGAAGTGTAACACTGCAAGTGCAGAAGGTGCTGATTATTCTCAGAGGGAGAAGCAAAATTTTTGCTGTTTAGTTCAACTAAACCCCAGCAGTGCAGAACCCTTGGATGTGTCAGAACGTGCAGTCCAAAGGCACTGGTGTCCCTCATGTGGGAATAGTGAAGTTGGTGCTGGAACTGCTCGAGTTTGGATATTAATGCTTGCAAAATGATGTGGGTGTGTGATTGACATCTCTGCAAGGAACCATTAGATAATATTTAACTATGGTAAACCTGTGTGATAAGAGATTTGGTGAACTTATTTGGCAGAAAGTAGACAGAGATGCTGTGGTGTAGGTCTTTGCGTGGAATAGAAGACTGGTGTTGGAAAGATGTAACAAGACTTGTTCTATTTTTCAGTCTCTGCACGGAGTGGTTGACTAAGGAGATAATCTGAGAGAAACCAAAATTAGTGCCAGTAGGTTTGCATTGTCATATAGGGGAAGCATTTCAGGTTGGAAAAATGGGGAAAGTAAACTCATCCTGTTTATGCCTCCAGGAACCTCCTGGAGCTGCACAGTGCACTCAAGTTAAGAGCTCCACAGGTAGAAGTTACAGGTGGCTGAATTCAGCTGGAAGTGGAATTGTTGCTGAATGTGGTGGGTTCCTGTTGTTTCCTGTGTGTGCAGACAGAGGTTTGGTGCTGTAATTGCTGACAAGGATGGCTGGTGTTGTGCAGAGCAGAGTCAGTCACCAGGATGCTTTGTTGTAAATCCAACCTAATTGGATTTTAAAGACAGTAAAAAACACTGGGTCATGAGTGTCTGTCACTTCTGGGCAGTTGTTTTTTGGGGAGCAACTCATCTCTGGAAAAAACAGCAGCATCACTTCAGTGCAGCCATCCTGACTTTTTTCTTGTGTTATATCCTAAGCTCAGTAACATTTTCTAGCATTCTGTGGGCTGGCTTTGGTTAAAATCATGAAGTACTTTGTAATTCTCTGTTTTAAAAGAGTAGCTGTGTAAGCTGGTGGCACAATAGGCTTAATATATCTGGAAAAGTATAATTATGTTTTGGTTGGTCTCCTTTTTATTTGTCCCCTGGATGTTCTCGGGAGGGGTGATGCATCACTCCTGCACTACAGACACTCCCACACTGATTTTAATAATTTTAATTAAATCATGCCTCCATGCTGATAGTGCTGTCTTCACACTCCAACCAAAGAAGGTGCTGGGGAGGTGTATATTAAATTATACTTCAAGTGTAATTAAGGTGCTCTTTCAGAAAAAAAAGTAAGTGGGAGGTTGTTCTGCAGTGGAAGGGAGGTGAAAACATTAGAAGAAGATTGAAGATAATTCTGTGTGTGGGCAGGGAAGCTAATGCAGTAAAAATAATTAAATGTTTGCAGATTGTCCTGTTTGTTTATTGTGGCCAAGCTAAAACATTAGGAAAAACAAAATCACTGTGTTTCAGTATAGTACAATTTTTTTTAGCTATTTATTGTTTGGCAAATGCACAGGTCTCTCTGGGAAATTTGAATATTCCAGGTTGGGTTCTTGGGTTGATTTGTGTTGGGCTCAGTGTCTGTGAAATTCTTGACTGCTCTCAGGGACAGGGAAGCTTCAGCACAGAATGAATGAGATGAGGAGCTTTGGCTTCCCTAAAAATCACAATATCACAAAAACATAATACTTTCTTTGATTTCTGAAGTATAAAGTAAACTTGCAAACTCTTCATTAAATTGACCTTTTGACTGATGCTGCAGTTTCTAACTTCTTGTAGGTGACTTTTCAATGCAATGAAGAAAAAAGAATTGAACAGAACTTTTAATGTCTTCCTGGAATGTTTTAAGAATGTTAAAAATATAGGATAAATCACTGAATTGTGGGAAAGAAAAACATTCTGCTTTCAGTGGAAATGGGTCATTTGTGATGAAGTATCACAGTTATGACTAAAGAAATCCCAAACAAAAAAAGTGCTCCATGCAGGCATTAGCATGGTGATGGACAGCAGAGGGAATATTAAATATATCATGCAATGTGACATGGGGGCTTGGGGTAAAAATGTGTGATATGCACTAAAAAATGCCTGAAATACCTAAAGATAGCAATGCTCTGTTGAGAGTGCAGCATTATAAAGATAGAAGCTTAATGTTATTAAATTTGTTTGTCTGAAGTAGGCAAGGAGAACAGATAAAATGCAGAAATTGATGTTTTCATGTTTATGAGTTTTAAGAATATGATTCTGAATTGAATGCTTCTAAATCACTTCCATTGTGACTGAACTTCCTGGAATCATAGAATCCTTACAGAATGATACCCACACTCAGCCCTGGATGAAGTGGCTTTAGCCATGTGTGAGCACAGTGGTTTAATTCTGATGCTTGGGTTTTGGTTTTGTTTTCATTTTTATATTGAGATCAAAACATATTTAAATGCGAACTAGTTGCAACTTTAGAAAGTTCCTGTATGAGACATCTGCTCTTATCCTCTGATGATCTGCAGAAACGAGTGTCTAACTCCTGAGTGAATGCTTTCCTGGTGTGCTCAGAGCTCTTCCAACTCAATAGAGTTTTATGTTTTTATAGGGTGTTCATGGGATTTATTTGTTCTGCTCAGCATGAGTAGGAAGGTGCTTGAGAACAAGGAAAAAAAGGTGGGGGAAGCACAAGGGCTGGAATGTGGTGCCTGCAGAGCCCAGTTCCCATATGCTCCAGGAGGAAGTGGCTTACATCACTGGCGTATCTTACTGGTGCCCTGTGTGATAAGAACAGCTTTTCTGCCCTAAACACACTCTGAATTGGGAAAGGGAGCCACCCTTACAGAATAAAAGTAGATGCAAAAATAAAGACCTGTATTTCTGTGAAGAAAAAGGTTTTCAAGGCTTGATAATAAAGAGAAAACCTCCCTATTGACACTAACAATTGGAGTGAAGAGAGAAATGCAAACCCCCTGAGATGTCTGAGAAAGTGAGAAGTTGCTCTGTGGTTTCAGCACCTGCCCAATCAGTAAAATATTGGGTGGTTTGTAGCCCTAATTCCCCAGGATCTGGACTATATTTAAAACATACACAAGCACTTTTTCCCAGACTGACACAAAAGCAGCACAATGTCAGAAGGTTGTGACAGGAGGGAATATGCATCATAAACAGAGAACTGATATGAGCCAGGTTTGAGACTTTCTTCAGTTGTGGGACTCTTTGGATTTTAACCGTTTCCTCACCTTTTGTGGCATCCTGAGATGGCTGGAGTTACAGTTAGTGGAGATGGAGTAAGGAAGAAAGAGGATACTCAGCCCTTTGTGCTTCTCATTCAAAAAGTTAATCTTGTTAGCTGAGCAGTGCTGGTGGTGAAGGTACTCCCTGAGCAGCTCTTCTTCAGCTGTGCCAAGCTGCAGAAAGAGAATTTCCAGTACTCCAGTGTCCCAGTTTTCACAGGAAGTGACTAAGGTTACTCCAGGAACTGGACTCACCTTTCCACGCTTGTGCTCTTCCTGGGATCCCTCAGAAGATGTGCACACTGTGCTGCTCAGGCTTGTGCCTACAAGAGAAATCCGAGGATCATGAAGGAAAACTGCTCTTATTCCCCAAAAAACCCCACTCACCTTGTTGCTGTAACTTTTTCTTGTGTTAGATCTTGCCTGAATTATTCCATTGGCCTGCAGGTTTGAGCAGTGTCACAGTTCAAACAAGAGGCTGAAGAATTCCTCTGAGCCTGAAATCTGTTAATCTTTGAATTTCATTGGATCAGGGAATGACAAAACTTAGGAGCCTGTAGGGAGTGGAATAATTTCCCTACTCCATGTGAGCATCACTTAGTTCATTGTAGCTGAAGAAGAGGATCCACAAAAGACTTAAACTGATGGAAGGTTTTCCACTTGCTTGGGAAGGTGGAGTTGTATTTTATTTCCAATCTGCATTTTACCAACAGTGACTTTGAACTGTGTTGTCCTTTTTATTCCTGTTTTAAGCTAAATTTTACAAGTCTTCTATTTAAGTTGTCCAGACGATTATGAGGTCGCTGCCTTTAATTTAGATTAAGTTTGTAGATTTCTTATTCTAGATCTTCTGTAGCTGCCTTATATTTTTTTAAAAAGAAGAACATCAGATATGCATGTGGTTTTCTGGCCGTCTGGTCTTTGGGAGGGTAACATCTCTCTGATGCTTTTCTCTCTGTCCCTTCAAGGAGTGCACTGATCTTTCTTATCCCAGAACTTGGAGGGTCTGTGTCCTCTGGCTGTTGTTCAGCTGTGCAAAACACCTCTTAGGATCTGATTTTTCAGGATACAGTACAGTGATTTCTGTCACTCCTTCCCTGTACATAATGTTCCAGAGGACTTTTCTTCTTAAAGTCCCACTTGTATTCAGATACACTTGGCAGGTCCCTCAGGCTGTTGTGCATTAATTCAAGAGGGTGAGCCTGTTCCAAAAGAAAAAAAAAAAAGACACTCTGAAATACCTTGTTCATCCTGGTGAAGATTGAAGATTGACCAGGCTGATGAATGTCACTGATGAACTGCTCATTCCCTGTGACCTGTGAAGATTTTTCAGTGAATCCCACATTCCTGAGACAGAGCTCAGCCCCCTGGCTGAGTCAGCTTGTAGCAGGTTTCACTGAGGTAAATTGGTATTTCAGGCTCTCTATTTCTGTCATGTGAAATGAGTTCCATGTCAGTGAACTTCCCTGAGATTCAGCCTTCTCCATATGGCTGCAAAGAGCTTTGCTGCCCTGCTCTTAAATTTCCCATGACTTTTTATTTTTACTCAAATGCTAAGCCTTGATCTTTAAGGGTTTATAGCTAAAATAATGCTGGATATTTGCACGTGTTTCTGTCACCAGGTTGGTCTGAAACCTAATGTGCTTCCCACTTCCATCTCCAGTGGAAGTGCAGCATTCCCAGATCCCATTTTACACCGAGCTGTTCTGAAGTGGTGTGGGCATGCTGCTTATCCAGGCAGAATTCATGTCCTGTGAGCCCACAGAGCTGACAATACCACTGGGATGAAATTCCAAGGTTCTGGCCAAGTCTACAGCTGGAAGTTGCATCTCAGCAACAAAAGTTGATGGGCTTTTGCATCCTCTCAGCACTGCACTTTGGGAGAATATGATGGACTCTTAATTCTTTTCTCGTACTGGACTCCCCTTTCTCACTGATAATTGCATTAACTTCCTTTATCTCTTGGTGATGCCAGTTTGTGGGGGTTTTTTTGCAGTTTTTCAAGGCTATTGCTTTTGGGTTTTGGCTCACTGTGTTTGTATTCATTTCTTTTGAGAGCCTTTCAGGGCTGTTAAAGCATGCAAACATGCATTTTCCAATGACTTAGTTCTGCTCCTTCCAATTTCCTTTAACCAGCTCTACTAATGCTCCTGTTCCTTCAGGATACTTCAGAACTCATTTTTCGGGTGTTGGTCTTATTGAATCTGCCCTTTTCTCTGTTAGAACCCCTTTCTGCTCTCCTGAAAGAACTTGTTGTAGCATTAGCTTTCCATGCTGACAGTGCTACTTTGCAGGGAGTTTTGGATCAGTGACAGCTTGAAAGATTCTGCTAGCTTTGTACTCCAGAGCTAAGGCTTGGGACTGTTAGATATTCCCTGCAGAGAAAACAGACTTGCAAAGTAAGCATCTCTTTCTTGCTGAAAGAGTTACTCATTAAAGTATAAATCTTTTCATCTGCACTCCCTTCCCCCAGCCTTCCCCAGTTTTTCCCATAACTGATGGCACAGGGTATGGTGGAAATAGAACATCATGTGTGTGTTTTTCCCCAGCTGAGCCTGAAGAACATAAAATGGAAAAAAAGGCACAGCACACAGATTGGATATGGATATTCTGAGCTTTGATGCTTGTCATGACTTGGATGTGAACATCATCTGTATTCCAGTGTATTTGAGGTTTGGATTTATAGCTTAGGCTCCATCTGACAAATGTGGCAAAGAAGCTACAAGACTTGAAATTAAAAGGCTGAGTCATACCTGTTATGAAAATATATGTTGTTGCTTTGTGTTGCATAGAATGGAGATAATTTTCTTTACTGGTACCTTTTATCAAAATGAAAAATAACTTTATTTGCTCATTGACATCACTTGTTTGCTGCCGTGCAAAGCAGTTTTCTGTCGTGTCCATGTCTTTAACCTAAGATGTTACAACAGGTAAATAACCATTATTGCAGTGTTGTTCTTTGGAAATAGATCTGAACAGCAGAAGAGAGTTTATAAAAATCATTTCCTTGAAATGGTGCCAAAATTTACTTCCTATATTTAGAGTATAAAACAGGAGAATTGTACAGGCTCCTGAGAAACCCTGATGTACTGAACATTTTCATCTCTTGGATCCATATAACATTGAAAGAAACAAAGATATTTTTACCCTAACTCGGGAAGTTTGGCGGGGCCAAGGAATTTCTCTTTTCCTTCCTTGACAAAATCTTTTTAAAAAAACCTGTACTCCTGATCATGATAGTGCTGCCTTTGATTGAAAATGCTCAGAAAAGCTGAATACGATGTCAAGGTGATCAAATTGGCGTTGAAATACTTCTGTTTAAATGTATTTGTCTGCTCAAATGTTTGATTTGTAATTTTAATGCTCTCTGACATGTTGCCTTCTCTTTTCAGGGTCGAATCCCACCAGGTTTCGAATAGGTGACCAAGAGTTTGATTCTTTGCCATCTTTACTGGAATTCTACAAAATACACTATTTGGACACTACAACCTTGATAGAACCCGTTTCGCGCTCAAGGCAGAATAGCGGGGTCATCCTCAGGCAGGAGGAGGCCGAGTATGTGCGAGCTCTCTTTGACTTTAATGGCAATGATGAGGAAGACCTCCCCTTTAAGAAAGGAGACATACTGAGAATCCGGGATAAGCCTGAAGAGCAGTGGTGGAACGCAGAAGACAGCGAAGGGAAGAGGGGAATGATACCCGTTCCTTACGTCGAGAAGTATAGACCTTCCTCTGCTTCAGTCCCCACTCTGATTGGAGGTAACCAGGATAGTTCCCACCCACAACCACTGGGTGGGCCGGAGCCAGGGCCCTATGCCCAGCCCAGCATCAACACTCCGCTCCCTAACCTTCAGAATGGCCCTATTTATGCCCGGGTTATCCAGAAGCGAGTCCCTAATGCCTACGACAAGACAGCCTTGGCTTTGGAGGTACATAATGGGCAAAAACTTAGAAGGAAGAGATCTGTTCAAGGGATTTCCCTTTCGCTCACGTGGTAGTTTTGGAGGAATGAGAAAGGGAAAAGCTTTGTAATAATGGTTTTATGTTGTGATTAATAAGTTATGGATAAAATGAGTGACTCGAGTCACTTTTAAATTAGGTTATTGTTGATTATTATTAGGTTACTGAACCAGTATTGTGTCTGTTGTCAACCATCACTAACATAAGTGTTTCCCCATCCATGTTTTCAGTTCTGAAATGTTTTTTTGGGGGGGTGGGGGGAGAGGGAGCAGCTCATAAATTGTGTGTCTGAACCTATGTTTGCTGTTGTGTGCCTCACCACAATCTGTACAAGGTGTGCTGGGTTATTTGTTGGTTTGTGTTGTGTTGGGTATTTTTTTCTCCCCAATGTGTCAGCAGTTTTAAAGCAATCAGTGGAAACATTGATACACTTTGAAATTACTTGGACTGAGATGATGATCACACATAGAATTTAATTGTAACATCACCTCAAGCAGATTACTTTGGGTTTAGGTTTGAGGCAGGAGCATTTTACAATTTACACCACAGTTTGTTAGGTGTGGTATAAAGCAGTGACTGATGGAGTAGGGTTGTAGTAAAGCACTTTGTTTTCCCCAGGTTGATTCACTTCCTGACAGGATGAAGTAATTGCACAGGCCCTTCTTGATTTGTCTTTTTTTCCTCTTAAAAAGGTGACTGGAGTGCTCTATCTCTCCACATCAGATAGGTCTCCCCCAAGTTAGATTTGAGGAAATTGAGACTAAGGTATTCCCTGTGGCAGACCTTTGCTTTAGGATATGTAAATTGTATCCTTTAATCTGGGCTTTCTTTGAGCTAGAGGCTCTGGAATTTCCTGATACCTAATTGACTTCCTGTTTATATAACATTTTAAGTACTTGGGAAAAAACAGTTTCTGTGCTGAGTCAGAGCATCTCCTCTCCACTCTCAAATACTCTGTGTAATTGTGCATAGCACAAAAGGCACTCCAGGACTTCAGTGATTTGGCAGCTGTAGGTGTGTGTCTGGTACAGAACTGGAGATGCAGCACATGTTGCAGATGGAAAGTTGATGTACAGCCTGGCAGATGTGAAATCTTTCCCCTGTAGGTAGTAAATGTATTCTGAGTTGCTACACATTCTGCTATAGGTCTGAATATTTTTGGGTTGAGAAGCAGGTATAGAAATTTATGTAAACTCATCAGATTTTGGGAAAATGTGAGGATTTTTACCATTCACACTCTGATAAAGACTAAAATGCTGTCTCTTTCTCTCGTTTTCTCATCCTTTCCACCCAGTTACCCCCTGGAGCTTGGGGATATTCCTGACTGCAGCCTGTTGTAATTACCAGATGTTAGATTGGTTTTGAGCCTCTGGATACTGTTGTGGCATATTTAGCAAAACCTCTTGGTTTTCTTTCTGAATTTTGCATTCTCTTAAGCCTTAACTTCACACTTTATTCCACTAAAGAACCCCATGCTGCTGCCCAGTGCAGGATTTGGGAGCATGGAGTGACATAGGGAGAGTGAGGAAATGCTGCTAATCCAGGCCATAAGCAACTTAGAGTGAAAGGAAATGCTTTCCACACTGGAGAATAGCTTGTGAGTGCCAGGGCTGATCCTAGGTTCGTTCAATCCTCTTCACCAAAACTCACATGATCTGGCAAGAGTGCTGTGCTGTAGGAGGAGCAATTTTGTGGGTAACACCTCTTTTCTGAGCAGCCTTACACCTCTAGAGTCTTTTACTAACTGATGGGAAAGGCTGAGCAGCTGAAGTGTTTGAGAAGTGTCAGCTAAGCTTGGCTGTGTGGCCACAGGAGATTTCTGGTGTCCAGAAATGGCCTTTGTGGGCCTCTTAAAACTACTTAAATATTTCTCAGTTGACACCTTGACCCTCTTGGTTAGGGTGTTATATTCCTGTCTTGCTCTCCATTTAAGAAATGCAATAGCAGTGGTAGTTCTTCATTCTGTAGGTAGTATTGCAAACATTTAATTTTAAAAAGTGAGCCATTTATCACTGCTTCTAGTGGCCTTCAAAGCTTTGTAGCTTTTATCACTTCCAATCACAATGTTACTGAGTTGCTTTCAATGTCTGTACAGGAAAAATAAGCAATATGCACTTCATTTTCTCCCAAGTTTTTCTCCATCCTGTCTATCAAAGTGCTGTTTCTTGTTGTCTTCTTTTTCCACGTTCCCTTTCACTTCATGGTGTTCCTTCTCTGTTTATTTAGAGATCTCTTTCTTAGATAACTTAGTAGAGAACATTATGTAAATCTTACCCCAGACCATTTTTGCCCAGACCTCTTTATAAATACAGCAAGTGAGATCCTTTCCAAATGAAAACTCTTATCCTTAAATCTGGCAATATTCATGGGAGGGGGTGGATCCCACTGTTTCTCTTAGAAAAATAGATTCTTAACATCAAACAGTTTTTGCCCAAACTTCAAGCAGAATATCTGTGCTGTTCTGTTATTTTAAGCTTGACATGCTTTTGAAGAGTTCAAGGAAAGAGGATCAGAGCAGGTGATGTTCTAATAAAGTCTGTGCTCTATTATGGAAAAAAAGATTCAGCAGGAGAGGTTAACATTTATTTTGCATGTAACTGGACCTATGCAAGGAGTTTTCAGTCTATTTTAAGAGAAAATAGAGGAGGAAAAGGGAAGATCTGTGTGGTGAATGACTCTGAGATCGATCGATTTATTTTTTTTCTTTGTAACAGTAGCAGAACTCTGCCACCTTGACCTCACCAAAGAGGAGTACTTGGAATAAAACCACAGCATACAGAAGTCTTCACTTGAACCTTCAGTTTTGCTTTGAAGCATATGGGGTATATTTAGTTTTAAAACTTCTGATGAAGACTGAGACAAACCTGGCTTTCTAGCAGGGTACAGTGTTGTTCCTGAGGTGCTGTGCTTGGTGGGATGATGCACTATGGACTAATGTTGCCATAAATCAATGCTAAAAGTGAGGAGAATTCAGAGACAGCATATATTCCTAGCCTAAAGGTTTTAAAACTTCAGCACTTGTAATAATATGTAATTTTTGGAAAGGTTCTCTGTATTGTCTTCAGAAATATAGCTTACTAGGCAGAGGTTTGAAGCAGATCTAGAAAGATCTTTCAGTTAGTCAGGATCTAATGGAGCCATTTTATTAAGGAGGCATTTGTGAAATGGTCCATGCTTGCTTAAAGTTAGTCCTACTTTGACAGATAAAAAGATATATATATATATAAGAATGAATGAGAAGGTTTATATATATATAAATGAAATGGGAATGAAAAATTGTATCAGTGTGTCTGCTAAATGAAATTACTGTACTGGCAAAAAAGGAGTCTGTGATCTCAGAGGTCTCTCCTCATTTAACAATGACTGAAAAGCAGCTTCCAAGTGTAGCTCTGTATAGTAAGGGGAATTCATAATTGAGTGTCCCTTGGCTGCAGTGATCCTGAAACACCCCTGGAAACCAAAAACCAGCTACAGGATGCTTGGGGAGCAAGGGAGTTTCACAGGCATCCCATACTGTAACTCAGTGTCATAGCTCTGTTGCACCCACCTTTTGTGGGTGAGTTTATTGTAAGGCATCCAAGATAAACCCTAATGAACACTAATTAGGGTGTGATAGCAGAGCAGAGGCCGACAGTCTGAAGACAGCAAACCAGTGCAAGTTGTGCTTTTCCCTTCCCAGTGGGTTGGAAGTTAAACACTGTTCTCGTCAAGGCTGCTCTGTAGATTATATCCAGGTCTGAAATTATCTGGGACATTGTTCTGGTAATGGCTGTGATTAGGAAATCAGATTTTCCACTTCTAGCATTGTCACGTTGAATCTTATCCTTGTTAAATTATAGCTGATGTATTGTTTTGGTCAGCAGTGCATTTTTGTTGGTACAACCCCCCAGTGGTTATTAGCAGTAGCAAAATTATACAAACTGCATTATTAAATTTCTAAATAGCTGAAGCTTGCATTCAGTACTGGAGGAAGGCTTCCTTTTTGCCTGTAGCTAATACATAAGAGGATTTTCTTCAAAATATGATTCATTAAAATGTCTATACTAATGACTACAAAAGGCAAAAATAAAGCTATAGCAGGAGTCCCAATGGGCCTCTCATTATCAGATAAGTAATCATGAGAGGTATGGGAAGCTTAATTAAATGTCCATGAAAGGGGTTGAATTTATGAACTGTTAAAAGCTGTTCTGGCAAATGATTTCAAGTGATTAAAACCTGTAAAGTTAATGGAGATTGCTAACATCTGAAATAGTTTTCCTTGCTCTTTGTTGGCTGCCTGAGAAGTGCAAATAACGAGGTTGAGTTTTGGATGGATTTGGAACGCTGTGATGAGCATCTGTGTAAACTATAACTCTATATTCAGTGAATTTCAGGATGAAGTGCAGAGAGGATTTGGCCACACCTTCAGAGTTTATTTGCAGTATTAGTGAAAGAAAATAGAGTGTATCTATCCCAAAAGCATCCTCCATCTGTGATGTGGGAAGAATTCTAAAACTGTTGTATGTTATTCATAAATCAGATTATTGATAAAATTCTGCAGAGGGGTAGAAAGGGTAGACAGCTTTTCAGTGGTGCATTCATTAAGTCTCCAGTGAGTGTCTTTACAGTGTAAATTGTGCTTCCTCTGGTTGTGTAAGTGCCACTTAATTAAAGTACCCTTAAATATGAAACAAAGCTGGGGACTGATCAGACCTAGGCTTGTGTCCTGATTTGAACTACCTGCACAGCCTTGGGGAAGTGTCTGCTGTGCAGTTTGTCCCTGTGTCACAGGGGGATGATAGATTGATAGATGATGCCTTTGGAATTGGTGCTAGCAGTACAAGGGTGGAGATCAGAATATTCCTGGGCAAGCAAGAGAGAGCATCAGTTGTCTTTGCTATTCCCATGAGTGCTGGACTTGGCAGTGCTGAGTTAATGGTTGTACTCGATGACCCTGAAGATCTTTTCCAACCTAAACAATTCTGTGATTCAGTGGGATTTATTTCTCTTGAGAAATCCATGCTGGGAAAGACTGAAATGCTATCTGGCTTTGCCTTTGGTAGTGGCTGACTCTGGATGCCCAGAGCAAGAGCAGAGCAGCCTTATGGCACTTCTTATGCACTTGTTATAATCTGTGAAGAGAGATCCTCCACTTTCCAGAACTTGAAAAGTGGAATTTAAAAACTGAGGAGCAGTTGAGCTTGCAGATTAGTGTCCACTTGGTCCAGGTGCAAGCCTTCCTTGCTTTACGAGGCTCTGGATGGAGTCCCAGCAGTGTGCAGGCCTCTGTCAGCCCAGCAAGGCACATTTATCAGGATAGCACCTGATGGCAGGTCCCAAGAGCACTTGGAAAGATTGGTTTTGGATTGCTGACTCTTCAGGTAGTTCTCACCTGATCTAGGTACATTTCTTTATCTGTTTTCTTGGAGTGAATGGCATGGGGGCAGGCTGGTATTTCAGACACTGCCAGGACTAAAGCTGCTTTTTGTAGATGTGTATCTGGTGCACATGGGTGACAGCACACCAAGGGAGGGGTGGCAGTTCATCCTGCCCTTGTTTCTGGTTTGTAACGTGTATATTTCTTGCCCCACAGGTCGGTGAGCTGGTAAAGGTCACAAAGATTAACATGAGTGGTCAGTGGGAAGGAGAATGTAACGGCAGACGTGGTCACTTTCCATTCACACACGTCCGTCTGCTGGATCAACAGAATCCTGATGAGGACTTCAGCTGAGTGTGGCTCAACAGTTGCTCTTACAGATGGGAACAGTCTCAACTTGTTTTATTGCAGATGCCATCAAGACTAAGCTCAGACCGACACTGCAAGCGGTATTGCTTGGATAAGCATTCTGATAACCTGCAAACCCCTGGGACTCAACACCACCATTCCTTAAGCAAGGGTCATGTAATTCAGGGTACGACAGTAGCTAACTCGTGTGTCCAGTGGCAGAACTAGGCCATGATTATAGGTTGTAATGCCTGCTTATGTCCATGTGCACGGCAGCCTGGACCTTGCCAGCAGCGGCAGCTGGAGAAAGCAGTGCTGTAGATGTTCAGAGAACATTTATAGCTCTCTCCAGGCCCGTTGCTTATGTTGCTTCTTCCTCAGGCAATGAACATCAACCATAGACAATTCAATTCAATACCTTGATAGAAATTTCACAAAATTAATCCTGGAGCTCTCTCCATGTGTTTTCCATCCTGGGTTCTCTGTCCTAGAAAGGCTCTGCAGTGCTCTGCATGGTCAGTTAGCTGTGCACAGCACAGACTGGTGCAGGGCCCATTGGGGACAGCCTTATGATTTACAGATCCTTACCATTTTCATGGTAAATGACAGATCCAATCAACCTCAGAATTCTAGAAGCTTGTGGACACCAGATTGATTTCTTCAGTACTGTTGATGCTTTAAACATAGCAGCTGATTTTAATTTAAGATTTTTATTAACACACAGTATCTCCTTTTATCCACAAATACAAGGCTTATGGAAGTGTAAACCTCCATATCAGTGCTGAAAAATACGTGCATAGCACTTTAATACGTAGCTTTAAAGCAGTGTTTGATTCACTAAATATACTAAAATATTGACACTGCTTTTCAATAAAATTAAATTGTGTAGGGCTAGTTTAATTTTTCTAGAATTCTTCAGTATTGTACAATACTGTTACAATACAAATCAGTGTCAAACACAGTGAACTGACAAACCAAATATTAGTTTTATTTTAAAGACACTCTGGGGACTCTTCTGGTTTAATTCCCATCTGTAAAATATTTGATAGTGGATTCGTGAGGATTTTATTTTTAATAAACTAATGGAAGATAATTGTGTGCTTCTGGATTGATTCTCAAAAGGCATAATAGAGTAAATATGGCTTCCTAGCTCATGATGAAAATCAGTGCATTGAGTAGGCAGTATTATGCACTGCTTGATGGTTGTTTTTTAGTCTGTTCTTCTAATTATCTGGTTTTCTCTAATATAAATCAGAATGGATTTAGTAAGTTTTGTAAACTGAAATTAAACACTGAAGTAACTCTCCCTTGCCTGTACCCTGGGTTGTTTTCCAAGCACAGCACTCTGGTGACCAAACTAAATTTTGTAACTTTAATTATATTATAGTATAATCCACGCAGAAGGGTTTTTCTAAATAGTATCAAATGGAAACTGTTGGGTTTGGTTGCTTCAGACCCGTGTGACCCCAATGGCTCATGGGTTGCAGGTGCTGCAAAGGCCTTTGCTGCAAGGCACCGACCCTACAACAATACTGGTAACACTTTACCTCAGAACTCTGTAACATGCTGGAAATTATAATATTTCTGTTCTATTTAAGTACTAGTTGTTTTACTTTAAAACTAATCCATCAGCAAGTCTGAGTAATGTTCATGTTATGGGCACTCATTAATTCTGTGGACTAACGTTAATCACACTTGTCCATCGCCAGTCTCATGAGCACTACTGAGGATTATTATCAAAAACTGACAGCAGGGACAGTGGGGTAAGAATGGAAACAAGGAATTGCAGCTCTGTTCTACCTTGGATTGCTATTCTGGTTCGGGTGATGTGCCAGTGATTGTGGGAGCTCTTCTGGCTTAGTACAAAATTTACTTTGAGGGGAAAAAAATTGAGAAACTAGGTTCTGTAACTCATCAGATTCTTTAAGGCTGATTTGTATTTTTCCTCTGATCTTGATATTCACTGTAACTGTTCAGGAGGATTTGTTCAATAGCTGCACTCTGAATAACAGACTTATTGAGTTTTTCAGTTGCCCATATATACTTATATTTTTTCCCAGGTATTGCAAAAGAAACATAATAAACAGTGTGTCCTTAGTGTGACGCTGTTCTGAAGTATTTTTGCCAACTGCAGTTAATGAAAGCCCGTATATTTGTACCTTTCCAATCAGGAATTAAGATACCAAAAGATCATTTTTCTGCAAGTTTTATTATGCAAACCTTGCCTTTTTAATACAAAAGACATGAATTGAATTAAGTAGCAAGTACCCTGCAAACTTTGTAGATGTGGTTTTGGTAAGACTGTATAAATTGTGAATATTTGTACACTTTGAAAGAGCAAAATAAAGAAACTAGAGGAGTCTTAATAGGTGCTGTTACACTAGAATCCCAAGTTCTTGTCGAGCAGTTTTTTTAGCTGACTGATACATTAATGCAACTGTTCTCCACTCTTCAGTTCTAAGCTGAAATGTGATTTTGTTTCATAGGTGATAGAAAGGAGTATGAATTTGGACAAAATAGACATTTCAACTTGTCAGGCTCTTCAAGGCAAATAGGTAGAACCTATGTTCATGAACATGTAGATGAAATCCTTTTGTGGCCTTTGTTTATCCTCTTCTATTTGTTCCCTCCCTGGTCCCTGATGCGTGCAAAAAAATCATTGCTCAGAATGTTGGTCACAATCTTTTGTCTCTTCCTTGGCTGTGGTTTTGGTCTCTTGTGCATAGGCAGGTGTTAGAACTAGAATAATTTCTAGAAATACACCATGAAAGCAGAATGCTCAATTACACTGTGTTCTTCTGGTGCATTTACACGTTATATCACACTAAAAAGTACAACTGGCTGCTATGGTTTTTTAATATATATTTCATTTTGGTAAGCCCCAGCCTTTTTACTAATATATGACCTGGTTAAATCTTGTTAATCTGTTTGAATTGTATTTGTTAATAATGCAAATATTTCTAATCATCTTTAAGAGTAAAACACTTCCTTTTTGTTAATGGTTTTGGGGAAGGATTCTAACCAAACCTGTTTGGAGAAAAATATGAACATGTGCCATTGTATTATAACACTATCCACTTTCTTGACAGTTAAAGTCCTTTTTTATTTTTTGTAGCATGTAATGTATATGTTCATAGTACGTGAAGTAAATAAAAGTATAGCCAAAAC
The DNA here is from genome assembly GCA_013397155.1 of Irena cyanogastra. Taxonomy (NCBI): domain Eukaryota; kingdom Metazoa; phylum Chordata; class Aves; order Passeriformes; family Irenidae; genus Irena; species Irena cyanogastra. Next base: position 731,176 of record VWZV01004171.1, on the reverse strand, counting down.
TTTGACTCAGAGTCATTCTCAATCAGTTCTTGGAGTACTTGCATTTAATAATTAAAAATAGAGTGGGCATGGCCATTTTTAGTTGGATGTGTTAGTATGAAAATAATTAAACACAACACTACAGAAGGAAGACAAAACAAGGTAACTAAGTTAACAGACAATAAAATATGGCTTTTTGTGAAAGAAGATGACTTTTTGTAATTAAATGAGTCAAGGGATTGGAGGAAATGCATGTTCTCATTAAAAAAAAAAAAACTTATGAGGAATGTCAAGATGAGATTTTGTAGCTCTTGCTCTCAATTCTACTTGCACAAGAGTGTCAGGGAACAGTCTGGGGATTGTTAGGATGGGGTATTTGGGAAGATAAAAAAATGTTTATGTATTCTTAGAAATATCAGTGAAAACAAAGTTATACAAATGAATACCAGCAAGAATCTCCTGCAGAAGCCTACAAATGGTTCAGAAGAGCTGTTTTTATATATGGTGATGTCAGAGCACTAACTCAGTGAAAGGCCAAGGTATGCAGGTGCTGTCAAGGGCTGAAGATCAGGAAATCAGGACCAGAATCCCATGGAGTGCAATGTTTGTAATACCAAACTGCATTAAAGCTACATTTACCACACTATTCCTTAAAAACTGCAAGGGAACTGTGGCCCTTAGGCCCCAAGGATAAGAATCTTGATGTGTCACCACACAGTAAAGATTACTCTAGCAGCTCCAGATGGAATAAAATCTTAATTTTTCATAGATAGATGCTCTCAGCTTTGCTCCAGTGCTCACCCATTGCAGAGCTGCAATGCAAGGGTGCCTTTTAATGAGATTAGCTGAGAGAATTTCAGAGCTCCTGTAGCCAAAAGGAAGAGGCTATGTCTGCCCTTCCCCAGGGCCCTGCCAGCCATCTCCTCCTGCTTCACCTTGCCCTGGTGTTTGCAGAGCTCCCCTGAGCTGATGGAGCACAGGCCTCATGCAGAAAACTGAGTTTCCTCTTCCATTCCCTCTCCTCTCAGCTGTGGGTTTTGGCTGCAGCAGTGGTTGAATGAATTAATGTGAAAGTTCAGGGGGCAAAGGGCAAGCAAGGATTGCATCAGCAAATTGTGCTGTATTTCCTTGGATTAGGCTGTTCATTCCTCATGCTTTGCCAAATCCCTGACCAATTTCCAAATATCTCAATGCCATCTGTAATGAGTGCATGCAAAAGAATTTCAAGTATTTAGATAATATGCTATCATTTAGCAAGGGTACCAAGAATGCACCTCACATCTGGCAATTAAATCTGCTTGAAGTGTCCTGATTTATTGCTGTTATTGAACTCCCTGCAACCTGAGTGCCTACTGAACACAAGGATTACAGAAAAATTCCTAAATTGATCCAAATCTGATTTATTGGGCACAGCTCCCCAAGTCTCTGCTGAAAAATAGACTTTTATGGTCAATAGAGTGCAGAAGTGATTTGCAAGTCTTAAAAATTTACACAGAGATAGTGATTGTGCACTACTGGGACCTTTTGAGTGCTTAACTTTGTATCATGTATTTACCAGCAATTCAGAAGTAAAGGTTTACAATTATTCTCAATTTCAGCAAAATCAGCATTTTCTAATCTTACTTCAAATAAATAAAAAAAAGCAATTTCTTTTTCTGGATTTGACGCCTAATTTTCACCTTAGTCACTGATATCTTTGTGTTTAAGAAATCCTGATTAGATGATCCTGATCTGTGAAAAAGAGGGCCTAAATATCCCTTGTAAACAGAGCACTGATTTTCTGAGCAAGCGATATAAAAATAATTCTGTCAAGTTTGTAGATTTAATTGTAAGAAAAGCATAAGTTTATGTTGATCTTGCAGACCCTAAAACTCTTGTTCATCAACTGAAAAAAATAAGACCAGCAATAAACTATTGAAAAAATGTGCTTTGACTGGTGTTCAAGGTGTGTGCCCTCAGTCACCCATCAGGAGCCCATTTCAGTGGGCACAGTACTTTAAATGAGGATACCTGACTTTGTGTCCAGGAGGTGCCAGGGCCAGCTCTGTCTCTGCTTTCAAAACTTGCAAAGGTCTCTGTGCACTTCTCCCATCAGTGAAATGATGGAAGCGCATCTGTAGCCTGCACTTCCAAGGAGACACTGGGAAAAGAGACAAGACTTCATCCACAGCTACCCTGAGCAAATCACAGAATCATGGAATGGTTTGGGTTGGAAGGGACTTTAAAGCTCATCTCATTCCAATTCCTCTGCCATGGGCAGGGACACCTTCCACAAGACCAGGTTGCTCCAAGCCCCATCCAACCTGGTCTTGAACACTTCCAGGGATGGGGATCTTTGAAGATCAAGTTCACGCCAGCCATGCATAATCCCTTTTAGTTTTCTAAAATCATTCTGATTTCAGAAATCGAGGCATTATCTCAGTTATTTAAGTGAATACTCCTTTTGTTTTCCAGAAGTACTGTGTGAGGAACTCGTGAAACATTCAATTTTACTTTCTATATTTTCTAGCCTTTGGAAACTGTGAGATTACCACGTGCTATGCACTGGAGATGATACTTAGAGCAAACACCCTGGAGAGGCTGCAGAAACCTGTATCTGACCGTCAGCCTTTCGGTCACAGATCCACCTTTCCATGTGGAACACACACGGTGATTTGTACCAAAATACCGAGAGAGGGTAACTCAAACAGCGCTGTCAGCGTCTGAGGGCAGCACAAACACGGAGAGATCGAGCCGCACTGAGAGAAACGCCACCGGCGGCCGGGCCCGCTGCCCTCCGCTCGCCCACAGCCATGTCCCGGTCACGGCCCCGCCAGAGCCGGGCGGGGGAACGGCGGATTCATCCCCGCCATCGCCGGGCCGCCTCATCCTTCACCCCGCGTTATTCCTCACTCATCCCGCCTCACCCCTCACTCCGCTTCATCCGTCCTGCCTCACCCCTCATGCCACCTCATCCCTCGTCCCGCCTCACTCCGCTTCATCCATCCTGCCTCACCCCTCAGGCCGCCTCATCCCTCGACCTGCCTCATTCCGCTTTATCCCTCACACCGCCTCACTCCTCATTTCGCTATATCCCTCACACACATTCCCTTTATCCCTCACCCCTTTCACACCCCTCATGCCGCCTCACCCCTCACGCCGCCTCACCACGCCCTCCGCCCGTTGCCAGGGAGCCGCCGTTGCCATG
>VWZV01004171.1:651305-716691 GCA_013397155.1 Irena cyanogastra | reverse complement strand
AATGTTTGTTAAAAATAGTGGGGAAATTCTCTTGATTTAGAAAGGTAAATGTCCACAGCTTGAAGAGATTAGAGGGATGATTTAAAAATGTTCCTGTTGCAGGAAGGACTTGCAATAATCATACAATTGATTATGCAGAAATTCCCACTGTTGCCTGGGTAACCTGGCCCTAACCTGTGTTTCTCCAAGTGTGTAAAGGTACAGGACTGTTTATTGCAGAGTCATGCTGTCAGGTTTGGAAGGGTTTTGACTGCACCAGCTGTTACAAACCTCGCACAAGGAATAGCAGTATAATCCTCTGCTTTGTCCACAAAATCATCATCGAGCCACTCTGCAGGTTGGATATTATTTGTTTGGGGTTTTTTCCCTCCTCTCTCTGTTGATTGTCTTTACTGGGAATCCACCTGTTAGGTTCTTTATGCTCGTTTGTGTAAAACTTGCATATTGTGATAAGGAATGCTTCTCATTTGTGCTTGAATTCTGGTCTGACCCTCAGAACCAGTTCAGTTCTCTAAATTAGAAGCAGGATTATTTTTTTTTTCCCCTGTGAGTAGTTGTCTGAGCTGGTGACCTGAATGAGCCAGTTGAGAGGTCAGAGGGGTGTTGAGCTGGCAGGAGGGAATCAATAGGGATGGGTTCAGCAGTCTCTGGATGCCAAACACAGGATTCCCTAAGAGAACAGAAAAACCTTACGCAGGCAGTGTCATAGTGTGTTTAGAGGAGTTCCTAATGGATGGAAAGAGAAGCTGGACTTCCACTTGGTTGAATTTAGAGTTCGTGAGTGTAGGGAGTAGGGTGGCGCCTGCTGATGCTGGGTGGAGATCGGTAGCTGTGGGAAATGCAGTCTGTGGGCAATAATCTGCACAGTTACATTCCTCTCTTACTGAAGAAAGCACACTGGCCCCTATTTCTTCAGTTCTTCTCATGTTTGTTCCTAGGAGTTTGCTGCTGCTAAGCTAGTACTTCTTACTTGCTTCTGTTTGTGTGGCTCACTCAGAAATGTAAGCCTGCTTCCCAGCACAGATCTCTTCCACTGGTGGGCTTTCTCTGTTCTCAGTATTTGAGTCTCACATTCATACCCTGTTTCCTGTCTTTCAGCCAAGTGTTTATCCATGTGAGGATTTTCCTTCCTATCCCATGGCAGTTGAGTTCCTTAAAGCACCTTGGGTGAGGGACCTTGTCAAATGCCTTTGGGAAATCCAGGTAGACTATTCCAATCATGTCTTCCTTGACCCTGTGCTTCACTTGTTCAAAGCATTCCAGTAGATTTGTGAGGCATAATGGAAGGCCATGCTCTACAGTATAATGATTATGCATATACCCACTTATTCCAGGTTTTTTTTCTAAATGTAATTCCCATTAACTTGACCCCTAGTGAGTTCATGGTTGTGTAGGTCCCCTTGAGTGTCTGCTGGAACCCTTGTCAAATGAACAGTGTAAACCACTTTGTGTTTGCTGCTGCTATTAAAGCCCTGACTGAGAGGTTACACACAACAGTTCAGGGTCAGATACTTCAAGTTCTTGTAACTTGTTCCTGATCATCTTTTGTTCATTGCAAGAATGAACAAGTACAAGGCTAACACTTGTATTGAGTCTTTGAATACTGCTCATGGTGTGTGATCATCTGTGGTGGACACAAGGGAAGACTTGTTTTTTCTGCTGTGTCTTCCACCTCCTCACAGCTCTCAGGATGCTCATTTGCAGCTTTTAGCTCCTGAAATGCTGAAGTAGGTACTGGGCAGCACCTTAGCAGCTTGAAGATCCTGGTTTGCCTTATTGCCCTTAGATAAGGGCAGTAGAAAACGTTAAACTTAAAACACAACTTCCGTTTGCTGATATTCTGCTGCTACTAAATAGAGAATCAAGACAGTGCTTCTGCTGCTCTTCATTGCATAATATATAAGAATTCTACTTTCTGGGTTCTCTTAAGGTTCATTTCGATTCGAGTATGATGACCATTACATCATCTCCATCCCACCTTTACTCAACAAGTTATTTTTCTGTTCTTATTTTAAGAAGCTTTCTTCTCTTAAGTAGTTCCTCTTTTGGAAGAGAGGCCCACCACTCAGATTTTCTAGCTCTTGTTTTTTTCCTGTGGTAACATTGAAATTCTCACAGTTTATGCATGTGTGTGGAGGCAAGGGGGAGTTACTCCTGCAGTAAAGTTGAAGTAGATCCTGTGTATTGTTTAAAGTCATAAGGAGTGCCCTGGTTGTGAACAAAAAAAATCGACCCTGTAGAATCCTGGTTAGTGAGACTCAGGCACTGAACAAGGGGTTACAAGCACTGTAGAGTTCCCTTACCAAATTTTCATTAGTGCACCAGCCTATGGTTAGGCCAGATGGTTTCTGTTACAAGCACAGATTTTGATAGAACTGCCAGATACATTTCCGTACCTGGGTATATTGTAGTTCCTCTGGGTTTTTTGGATTTCTAGAGTTTAAGAAGCAGCAAATATCTAGATTATCATTCGCCTCTGGTCAAGAGGGAGTCAGCTGCGCCCTTTGTTCTGTGGCTTGGCCCCTAAGGATGCTTCTCAACACTTGTAAACTTCCCTATGGCTTTTTAGCTTAGAGTAAGGCTTATTCTTTGTCTTTCACTTTAAAGCCCAATCCCAAGCCTTGCACCTTCCTGTTCCACAAACCTTTCGTAGGTGGTCACCTCTGTCCCAACCGTCTGTGCTTTCCACGCTTTGCCTGTGTGTCCCTCCTGGTGGCTGGAGGTGACTCAGCAGGGTTTGCAATGGGGAGCCAGCATTTTAATCATAGTAGTAGAATATAGGAACCTGAAAAATGGCCTGGGCATCATTACAGTTTTGTAGTATCTTAGGCAGCTGTTTGGAGTCTCAGCTTTTCCATAAGATTATCTAAACCTGATCAGACAGTGTCTGTGTGTTGTGGTATTTCTTAACCAACAGCATGTGCTGGGGGAAGGATCTAAATGTAAGGCGAGCATGTCATTCTCCAGAATATTACCCTCTCCTTCCACAATTTACATTTTTGGGATTTCATGCTCTGATGGTGGCATGATCTTACAGTAGCATAATAAGGTGATAGCCACAATCACCTGAGAGGCTGGAACTTAACCACTTAAATAGAATTGTCTCTCTGAATCTGCATAACACTACTTTTTCCATAATACAGTGTGAGCCTCTCTGGATTTTGTATGCAATGAGTTGTCATTACTACAATAATCCTTCTTAATGAAATGTAATCTCAGGCTTGTATTTTGTCTTGAATAGTCTCTGACTGAGCTTTCCACCTCCTTGTGGTAACTTCTAGATAGGTAAAACTGCACTTAAAATAAAAAATAATTTGCTCTGTTGGTTGGTGTAGGTGGCTTTATTTTTGTTTTCTGTTGGAGATACAGATAGGCAGTACAAAAGCATGGGGACAACCTATGTTCTTAAGATTTTTGATCAGGTTTAAATTTTCAGGGCTGGATTACGGCATTACCATGGAACACCAAGGTATGTGCATAATATTTTGTCTTGTTGAAATATCAGCCTAGATTTTTGCATTTGTGAGTAAAATTGGGCTCTTTACTAAACTAGAAACCTTTTTCTCTAACAGCTTTGTGGAAAGACTGATAAATGTTTTCTCTTTGAGTAGGGCAGTTGTTTATGGGTGGGATTCTGATCTGTGGTTGTGTGGTTATCTGGTGACAGGATTAAGGAGACCTTTCAGTTCCTGTTGTCAGGGTGTTGGGAGGTTGTGTACCCAGTATGAGGGGTGCTGAAGCTGAGGGTTTTGTGCTTCAGAACAAATGGAGGAACCTGAGGTGCTCCCCCCATCCCCCAGCATCCTGTTCCCAGTGGCTGTCACTTGTCAAGGAGTCTATTTAACTTACTAGCAACTCAGTCATAAAAATGTTGGGGTGATAAGGGCTGTTTACTGATAAGGAGTAGTTGTGAGCAGCTGTTTTCCTTTGGCTCCTTGTTTCCGTGGTTGTGGCTGCAGGAGGGTGGTTAAGAACCTCCTTTGCCAACAGACTGAGATGCAACAGGGCTGAAACACTGACACAGGAGCTCCTTGTAGGGCAGGGTTTTGGGTTTGGCTTTGTACCAGCTGTTGCTCAGATAAATTGGGTTTATCCTCCAGTGCACAGAGGTGTTGAAACCTCTGTTTCAAAGTCTTGTAATTCTTCAGACTGGCTAAAATCTTGCAGAAGCCAAGCAATTGATTAAATTGATAATGTGTTTGAATGTACACTGAAAACAGCTACTCATTTACAGGAAACAGCAAGTGTTGTGTACAGTTTTTTATTTTAAATTTTCACACTAGACAAATGTGCTTCTAAAGAAGAGATTTTGAAGGAAACCTATAGAGCAGTTGATAAAACATGCCCTTTTTGCCCCAGTTGTTGCAATTTCCTGATACAGGGCAGAAGATCTTGGAAGCTGTTGCTGTACATGTTCCTCAACCTCCACACTTGTGGACTAATTATTCCATGTATATCACTGTTATGTGAGATAAGTGTAACTAGATTTCTGTTGTCTTCATTAAGAGGCAGGTTTTCTCTAAAAGCCTTGTGTACATCCAGGAGTGGGACTGAAGTGCTGTGTATTTAATCCCAGTGGATAAAGCACAATAATAGATACCCTTTAAAAAAAAAAGGCAGCATCTTCTGTACCCTGTGGATTGCTTCTCTGAAGACAGTAAATATTAGGCTTAAAAACAAGACCTGCGTTTTTTGCTGGAGCTTGACAAAGATACCCAGGTCATGGAGACTGCAAGTCTCAATTCCTCATTGTCATTTTTGTCCACAAGAACTGTGAGGCATCTTATCTTGAGCATAGCTGTGCTGTTTAATAAACTTCAAAATACGAGATGGCTTAATTTGCATAACTTTAAAAATTCACAGCTTTTAAGTAGATTCTTTGTATGAGTGGGATGGTAGGGTCATCCTTCAGGAAATAAATCACAGTACTTGCTTTATTTAAGTAGAAAATTGCCTGTAACTTAGCTGGCATCAATTACTTAATTATGTTTATGTTAATATTAATTGTGTGAACATCGAGTGTTCTAGGGCAGCTCTCAGATGCTACGGCAAAAGCAGCTCATCATTTTGCAATTGCAGGGTGGTGTTTTCCTCAAGTTTTATCAAATCCTTGGTGGAATTTTTTTTTGTTACTTTCTGTGATTTGGAGAAGCAAAATCTGATAAAAATAGAGTCATCATAAAATTTTGTCCTCCACATATGGTGACCTGTTGGAGACTGATAACACTGTTCCTGCCAGGGAGCCTACAGTCCCCATTGCTGCAGTAGCTTCTGCCTGTTTAGGTTGTGATTTTGACATCTGAAGGGAAAAAAAGATAGTTAAGCTTCATTTGTATATTTAGCACCGTTCTTCTAATGTGTCTTGAACAATCCCAGTGTGGTTAGGTAATGAAAGGGTTATAACCTTCCTTAGGTGGTTCAGTCTTTGCTTCCATTGGAGTGTAGGAAAGCTGGTTTTGGTAATGATTGTTTTAACCTCAGGTTTAGAAATACTTTTCAACAGGTTTAAAATACAAATAGATATTAATTCATATTTTGTGTGTTACTTTTCAGTGTAAGTGGCTGCTTGGCGTGGCTGCTTGGCATGGCTGCGTATGGTTGCTGTGGATACACTCAAGATGACTTTTTTGTTAACACTCCAAGCACCAAATGTTTCGTTTGGAGGTTTATCTTGCAGCTTTGACTCACTTTCCTAGTAACAGTACTCATGCATCTCTACATGTATTCAGATCTGGATTTTATTTTTTGTTAATTACCACATTACACTGTGTTCCAGTTGACAAATCAGTAGAGCATCTTGTAATTCCTCAGTTTTATCCTGATTGTGTCAAGAGCCAGATAACATTTGCTCATCTTCTCTCACTGTTTTCTGCCTTCTCCAAAGCGCTCTGGAGAACACACACTCCTGCAGGATTGTGCTGGTAACTGTTATGCACTGTGGAAAAATGTTCTTACGGCTACTTCCTTTTTGTCTGTGTGTTAAAAAAAGCAAACAAACAAAAACCCAAACCAAAAGCTGAACTACCTTTTAAGAATTTTTTGATCCCTTGTAAAATACCAGATGAATATTATATACTTCCTTTGTGTATGTGTTGATTGATTTGTTTGAAACACTCTAGGGTAAAAGTGAGGAGTAGCTGGATTGAAGGAGGAAGAAGTCTAATTAATTTCCTAAGCTCTCATTAATGTACAGCTTGTACTGAATTATTTGAAAGGTGCTTCAGGTGTGAGAATAATTGCCTGACCTTTTCCTCCTAGAAATGGTTGAATCAATGAAGAAAGTGGCTGGAATGGATGTGGAGTTGACAGTGGAAGAAAGAAACCTGCTTTCTGTTGCATATAAAAATGTGATTGGAGCCAGGAGAGCTTCCTGGAGAATAATCAGCAGCATTGAACAGAAAGAAGAAAACAAAGGTGGAGAAGACAAATTAAAAATGATTCGGGAATATCGGCAAATGGTAAGATGGAGTTGGTCTTACAGCAAAATGTCCTTTAGTTCTGGTCCCCTTGCCATAAACTGCCCTGGTGTTCCAGATTGCCTGTGCTGTGCTGCCCTGGGATAGGGTGACAGCCTTGGAATCCAGGCTGGAGCTTGTTCCTTATCTGGAGAATAAATCTCTTGGTGAAGGGGAGAGCTGTGGTGTTGCTGTGTAAACACTCCGAAGGGCAGCAGGCTCAGGAAAGAGGGAGGGCTTTTCCCTCAGTGCATCAGCAGCTCTGCCAAGCACTTGAACTGCACTGGCACTTCCCTGCCTACTCAGGTGTGAGGCTGCACCTGCTCAGGAGCCCTCATTCCTTCCCCTCCAACCTGACTGACCCCAGGCAACTTCTTTTTTTGATTAACCCTGTCAAAAGAGATGTTTCCCTGTTAAGCTTCCACTTCCTATAAAAGTTCCTTTGGATCATACAGTGGCACTTTCTGTGATTCCAGTTCTCTGTCCTAGAGAGTTCAAAACATTAACACTTGAAATGTCCGTGGGGGAGGTTCTTCAGTGCTCTTCTTGCCTCCTTGTCTTTTGTCACTCCCTGTTTTTGGGGATGTCCTGGTCATCCCAGCTGTGAAACTTGCATGTATAGCAACCTCCAGGTCCTTGCTGTTTCCTCTCTCTGGAGAGGGAGGGAAAAATTGATCAACATAACTTCATGCTGACTTAGTCAGTGTCTGCAGCTTTACCTAAAATGGAGAACTTGAAGCAAGCTCTGACTTCCATTGGTAAGGGCTAATGAAACCTCCAGCTCTTAGTGAGCTGTTGTTCCCCCTGCCCTAAATGATGGTTTAGCACGGAGCAGGCATGCTCCTGTACTATTTAAATCCCACACATTTCTGCAGAGACCTCATCTCCATTATTTGAGGACAAGTGCTTCCACATGGTTCACATCTTCACTTCCAGAGAAACAGTGGAGTCTGTTATATCACCTGGCACTGATTCATATACCAGCAATGGAAATGATCTTGGCTTGGAAATCTTCTCCCAGGAATGGCTCTGGACTACTTTCTGTTGACTCACAGGGTTTCTGTTGCTCCATGGAATTGTTAAAGTTGTGAGTTTCTAATTTTATGCTGGCATGCTGATGGGATGAGACTCTGCCAGTTACATACAGTCCCAAATAACCTTTTCTTGATGGGTGTCTATAATCTCCTAAAAGAACATAGAAAACAAGACAACAGCTATCCTGTGATTAAATTTGTTTTACATTGTGTGTTTCCAGGTTCTTTTTCACAGGATTTTGTGGGCGGTTATCATCTTCTGCCAAAGATCCTTTAATGATGAAAAGACTTTTCTCCTGGTTTTGAAAGGACTCCAGAAATAGCCTTTATTCTGCATCTCTTTTTGTAAAGGAAATGTGCCATTTGGGATGCACTGGGGTGCAAGAAGCACAAAGTTGAAGTGCTTGAGGTGTCTGAAGAGATGGAGAGGCCACGTGAAGTCAGTGTCATGCCAGCCGGGTGTTCAGCTGTTCAATCCTGAGAGGGAGCAGCTTTCACAGCTGCACGGGGAGGAGCAGTGCACTGAGCACTGTCACTGGTTCCACACTGGAGGAAGGGTGCCTGTGTCTGCCCAGCTCCACAGGGAGTTTTACAAGAGCTTCCTGAGCATCATCTGTAGCTGAAAGCCAGATCCTGTTAGTGTTAGTAGCTGCTGGGAGACTTAATATGGATTGGCATCTGCTCTGAGTGTGTGAATGGTGGCAGGATGGCCTGGGAGCAGGAAGGGCCTGAGGAGCATGGCACAGGTTTGGATGCCGCTGCTCACTGTCACTGCTGAACAGTAGCACTCTCCTGCCCTGTTGTGCTCTGTGCTTCCCTGAAGAAACAGCTTCCAGCAGAATTCTGCTCATTATGATTCCCTTGTCAACAAATTCTGCCTATTGAAGCGTTTTCCAGAGTAAGTTCAGTGTTGGGAAAGCCTTTCTCAGACTTGAAAGGCTCTGAAGAAGGAAAAAAAAACAAACAACCAAACAAACCTTCCTCTCCAACTCTCAAACCATGTCTGGAGGCCAACAAGGCCAAATTTAAAGCACTGGGGAGGTGGAGAGAACCAGCATCTTTAGAAGACACGTCTCTCACCTACCACCAGAAGCAGCTGTGACCCTGCTCAGCTGTAGAGTGCTGCTCCAGTAGGAATGGAAAGTTTCTGTAGTAGTTCCTGTGAAAGTAATTCTTTGTTGGGTTTGGTGTATGTCAGTGTTTACTGTAATTCCGCTTATGGCTCACATTGGGAGATTTTTGAGCTAGTGGCCAAGCATGACTTGGGGCAGAACTCTAGGGGTGGTGGTGTTGGGAGGGCAGGGCTGGGCTGGCTATGTCTGAAGTGTGCACTGGGCAGTAGTGAGGGATGAAAGACACCAGACTGTGCCTCTTCCCAGACCATTTCAGCTGAATGGAACCAAACACATCCATAGCCATGAGGGAAAATGCCTTTGTAGACAGGCCACACAAAAGCCCCTGAATTTCTCATCTGGCTGCATCTCTGATGAGAGCACACTGAGGCTTGTGCTCTTCATCCTTGAGAGGCTGAAGTGGTGTGTGGCTGCACACAGTGCAGTTCCCTCCCTTGCAGTCAAACCAGATCCATTCTCACACCATAGCACAGGTATTGACCTTCCCCTTCTGCTCTGGAGATGTGGCACATGGAAAGTGTGTTTCCAGTGCTCTGACTTCCAATCTGGGCTGTATTTTGGGGCAGCTCTTCTCCATCCCTCCTTAGAAAGTGCTCACTGAGCCACTCTGTCTGGAACGGATCCTTTTTGTACAAGAGCTTTCAGTTTTGTTATGGGGTGTTTTTTGTTTGTTTTACTCTTAATCACCTTGATTTATATTAAATCTTTTTAAACTAAGCTTGCTCAGGACATTTCCATTGCCCTGGACAGCAGCTGATCTCTGATAACTGTGACTGATCCTTTAAGCAAAGCTAGCTAAGGTCTGTCTGAGATGAAGTAGAAGTTTGTACATGTATGGTTATTTAACTAAAGAGGATTAGAAACTGATTTAATTCTTTGCAGTTTTGCTGAAGATCTCTCTGCAAAAGAAGTCATTGAAAAAGAGGATCAAGAGGAAAGAAGTTTGCAGGAACTGACTGCTGGCCAAAGGTTTTATAGCTTTTGTAGCCCAAGAATATATGAAGTAGATTCTTCTCAAGTGACCATATTTTTTCAGCACCTTTCTTAAACATTTGTCACGTAATTAAGTACAGCATCTTATTCTTCCTGTGAATGTCAGGGCATTCTGACATTTGTACATGAAATTTGCTGACAGTTAATTTACCTAAAGGAACTTTTGCAAATCTGTTACTTCGTACAAGTCAGTATGTGTGTGTATGTATGTGCCAGTTTATCATTTATTTTGAATCTGTAATTTTAACGCCTTTTGGGTATAATTGCTGTGGTTATAAACCCAGAGAGTTTTAGAGCTGTGTGGTGATAAAAGGATTACATGGCAAGGAGAATGCTTAAAGGAAGAAGGAAAGCAAATGTTTGGGTGGGAGGATAGGAAGGGATGATGGGCTGCTCCTCTGATCCAAGACTTGCAGTTCATGGTAGTTTCTTTAATGCATTTGCTTGAAATCTCTCCTTCTTATGAAATTAGCTTGAGCCAGAGTTCTCTTCAGCTGTAGCTGTGAAAGTTCCTGTGAAATCATGAAAAAGCAGCAATGGATGGGTGACTGTGCATTAAACCAACCACTCCTACTGGACTGACCCAGGGGCCCAGAGCCCATCTGGTTTGAGCAATGTTGATGTCAGAGGAGGGATTTCAGCTTTTCTGAGTGTGCTCAGTTTCTTTGCTTGCAGGTGTGAAACTCTCTGTGGTAAACCCTGACCTCACAGACTTTGCTTTATATTTGGAACTGGAAAAAATGAAGGTTCATGTGGCTGTTTTCAGTTGAGACTATTCAAATCCAGTATCTGTTTTTAAATAAGGCTCTGTATACTGTATTTTTGGCCACAGATTTCACTGCCAGTGTTGATGATTTCTGCTTTTTCGCTGAGTTGCTGCGCTTTCTGTTTTTCACCTGCTCCTGGAGCTTGTTTTCATCTTGTACCTGACCTTTGTTTGTGTGGCACATCTTGATTCTGTTTGACACTTCATGTTTTTTGTCTTAAGGCTCTATTTTTAGAGCTTTGCCTCCAAGGCCTCACTAGAAACTGTTTGGAAGGTGCCATTTAACTCTGGGGTGTAATGGAGTTGAGCTGATTTGTGTTAATTACCCTCAAATTGTCCCCTTTGCTGTTGCCACTTTTAGGGCAGCCTTCTGGGATCAAAAATGGAAGGAATTGACTTGTGCAAGCCTTGCAGTAAGGAATTACATCCTGAGACAAACTTAATGGAATGGTCTAGCAAGATGTCTTCCAAGGAATTTACAATTCCACTGTTCAGTTCCACATTTCATCATCCATCAGTCCCTGCCTCTTGTGCGTGCCAGCTAAATGTGCAAAACTGTTTTGCTTAATGCACCTGTGGAGCAGCTGCATTTTATTTATTTTTCTTCTGTCTTAACCCTCTTTGGAATTTCATATTACCTGTCTGATATTTGGGTACTTTTGAAAGCTTTTAGGTTTAAGTGCTCACCTCAGTCCTTCTTCTAATTTTTTGTTGTATTTTTATTTTTCCTTACTAGGTTGAGACTGAACTGAAGTTAATCTGTTGTGACATTCTGGATGTACTGGACAAACACCTCATTCCAGCAGCTAACACTGGCGAGTCCAAGGTTTTCTATTACAAAATGTGAGTACCTTCTTGAGAGGAAAAGCCTGAAATAGAGACAGAAATTAAGTAGCTGTAATGAGAACTTAAAATACACTATTGTGCAGCTCTTAGATGTAAGAAACAAGAATTTTAATTGAGTTGCTGATGTAGAAATCACATTCCTGCTTGAGTTTTTTTATTTTGCATGATCTGAACACATGTAAAGAGAAGAAAAGGTGTGTCCTGTAGTGATGGTTTAAAATTCCCTCAGCTCCTGGTGCAGTGTTGTGTAGACAGTAACTGAGCAGCAGAGTGCTTGGTGTGTGAACATCTAAACACATTTTAATTTCAGTTGTTAATTTAACGATTGGTGGGCAACAAGGATTACTGACTTGCTACTGTTTCTGTTCTCAGGAAGGGGGACTACCATAGGTATCTGGCTGAGTTTGCCACAGGAAATGACAGGAAGGAGGCTGCAGAGAACAGCTTGGTGGCTTATAAAGCTGCTAGTGATATTGCAATGACAGAACTCCCACCAACACATCCCATCCGCTTAGGACTTGCGCTCAACTTCTCTGTATTCTACTATGAAATTCTTAATTCTCCTGATCGTGCCTGCAGGTAGGTGTGACTGGCAGAGTGGGAATATGGGAATGTTGTGTGAATACCAGACAAACCAGGAGTGTTGCTCCTTAGGTAACTGCTTTTCCTGCTTTCTTCCTGCTGGTGTTTGCTCTGGTTGATGTCAATTCACTGGGAAGATTTTCAGCATCACCGTTTTCTTTGGAGTCCAGAGTGTTTGTGTGGGGGTCATGGTGTATGAGAAGCAGCACAGTGATAACTTTGAATTGATCAGCTAATGGCAGTTCATTAAATTCTGTGCATGCCCTTAAACTGCCCAAAGTGTGAGGTGATTTAACTTGTCTCGCACAAGCTGGAAGGGATGGTGGCACTGATTTCTGTGACCTGTGAGCATGTACAGAGTGGCAGTAATTGAAGCAAATACCATTTATCTTCTGTCACTGCAGGTTATACTAAGTTTTTAGCAGCCTTTAATCAAGATGTAGAAATGTTTAATGAAACCAATATTCTTGAGTAAAAAGTTTCTTAAAGCACATAAAAGTGACTGGTGTTAAATTGTGCTTCTGGATTGTGTTCAGCAGTATTTGGTAAATCTCTGTTGTGTCATTGCAGGTTGGCAAAAGCAGCTTTCGATGATGCTATTGCAGAACTGGATACACTGAGTGAAGAAAGCTATAAGGACTCTACACTTATCATGCAGTTGTTACGTGATAACCTGACACTATGGACTTCAGACATGCAGGGTGATGGTGAGTCCTGCTGGGAAAGCTCATCCTGGCCCAGGGAACAGTGTGGAAATGGAGAGGCTTTGATGGTTTACTTCTGTCTCTCCTAATAATGACCCTCCTGTCCTACCTTAATGCTGCATCAGGTGATAGGTGAAGTCTTTTGAGCTCTCATTTGAAGGAAGGAGGTGTGGAATTAGCAGCACTTGGTTGTTTTTCCCTCCCCATGTGGCAGCTATGATGATTGTAAAAGCAGTGACTTCATTTATTTTGTCTTTTCTTTCTTTATGCTTGTCATGCTCACATCTGGCTGTCGTTCCAAGCAGATGTGAACCTCCAGTGCAGGAGGAAGCACTGCAAATGCTTTAGTTCTCCTTCATTCCAGGTCACTCCATATTCTCACTGCCACAGCAAATGCCAAATGTTCCAGAGCTCCATATTCCCAAAGAGCAGAGCCTTTGAACAATAAGTCAGTAGTGGCACAATGAGCAGTTTCCAGGGGGTGGGAGAGGCTTGGAAAGGGCTTGTTCTTTGGCATTAAGCTTTTCCCTGTTTGCATTTCAGCCATGTAGGGATGTAAAGCCAGGCATGACCCAGCTGCTGCACTCTCATCCCAATCCCTGTAGCTTTCCCATGGCCCAGATGACTGTTGAGTTTATTTCCACGCTTGTAATGCCATCTCCATATGATTCCTGTTCTCCCCTTCTTTCCTGCTGTATAGATTCCTAAAGGAAAGTCCAACTGTTCATTTCCTAAAAACTCTACTTTGTAAGTCTCTTGTCATGGCTCACTGGAGTTTTCAGTGTCAGTTTTCTGTCACTAACAGTGCCTGCCTCTGTCACCCGCTGCTGACAAACGCTTGTGTCTCTGCTGCCACTCGTGTGGCACCTGTCCCCCTGCCTAGGGATGATGTGCTTGACTAAGATCCAGAGTACACTCACATGTTTGGGAATTGAGCTGCAAACCTGGATGGATAGAAGAATATTTGGGCATGGGAAGTACTTGACAGTGGCCTGGTAGAGGAGTATTTGCTTAAGTGTGTTGGTTAGAGCATGCTCAGATCTTCTAATCTGGCTTAGGGCCTCTGCTTTCCTCTCTTACATGAGCTGGTACAGAATTCTGTCTATAAACTGTACTGTTGAATGTCCTGTGTTCCAAGGCCTCCTCTTCCAAAATCTGCTTCTTGTTGTACCTGGTGGTAATCCTGAATCTGGACATGCTCTGAGCAAACATTCTGGTTATCTGCTGGAAGTTATCAGTCTCATTTGATTGGGTTTTATTGCAAATTAAGTTTTTAATTACTAGTTTCTATTTATTGCCCTTAAGAGAGTCCCATCTGATGTGGTTACAGATAATTGTAAGCATTTTTTCAGCCTCCCTTACCAGTTAAGTGAATCGTGCATGTGTGATGGCACCAGCTGCGGTACCTGGAACAAGCCCAGTTGCAGCAGACTTTTGGCAAAGCCCTGCAGAGGTGTTGCAGGGAGCTTCCTGGGGCAACTGGAACGTAACCAAACTGCAGGAGTCTCGTGGACAGACCCCATTCCACTGCATGGCACAGCCTGGTTGAACAGAGACATTAATTTCCACAAGATGTTTTTCTTTAATAACCTTAAACCCAGGGTTTCTTGTTAGGCTGGACTTGCAGTAGGGTGTTTCTCATACCTTTGGTAATTCCTGCCATCAGTGTAACTGTATAAAATTGCCTGAAGTACTTTGCTGTTGAGGCTTGAGTGGGCTTGGGCAGAAAAAAGATAGAGATGAGAGTTTGGGGCAGGGATTTCCTGATGCAAGGATTTTGATCCACAGCTGTTGCCATGGTTTCTCTCTGGGCTGTCCAGCCCTGGCTCAGCAGGACTGCTCACCTGCGTGGTGTCAGTTTTCAGGGCTGGGTTTGTTTGTCCTCACATGTTCTAAT
The DNA here is from genome assembly GCA_013397155.1 of Irena cyanogastra. Classification (NCBI taxonomy): domain Eukaryota; kingdom Metazoa; phylum Chordata; class Aves; order Passeriformes; family Irenidae; genus Irena; species Irena cyanogastra. The sequence continues at coordinate 702,281 of VWZV01004171.1, read as the reverse complement.
GGCCTGGCTGCAGTTGTGTGTGAGGGTGCAGATGATTCCAAGTGTTAATTTCCATGGGAACGCTTCACTCCGGAGCTGGCAGTGTGGAGTGGGAGAGTGAGTGTGTATTGCATGAAAATATTAATCTCTAGGTGCTTGTTAAGCTGTTCTGCAGCTCTCAGTTTTAAATGGTAACATTTTCCTTCCTTCTTCCCACTTCCACAGGTGAAGAACAGAATAAAGAAGCGTTGCAGGATGTGGAAGATGAAAACCAGTGAGACACAAAGGCCAACAAGAGAACCCATCTCTGACCACCCTTCCCCTTCCCCACAAAAACCCTCAGTGTCACTCTGAGAACCACCAAATCTGACTTTTACATTGGGTCTCAGAATTTAGGTTCCTGCCCTGTTGGGTTTCTTTATTTTTATTTTTTTTACACAGTTTAAAAGTTCTTAAAGGCAAGAGTGAATTTCTGTGGATTTTACTGGTGCCAGCTTTTAGGTTCTTTAAGACACTAACAGGACTGCGTAAAGGCGCTTTCAGCATTACTGTATTGTCTCTGCCAGCTGTGGTGACATTGCCATCAGACCTGGATGTGACACCTGAAGGCCATGTAGGGAGAGATTGGTCCTGGCCAGGTAGTGCTCATGTGGTGGCATCTTTCTTTTTTTATAACTGTTTAAACTGAATTTTATACCAATGTTTCAACTTAATTGGGTGTTTAGCTTGAAGTTGCGAGGTTGCATTTGGGACATTTATTGTAGTGGTTTTACTGTATAAAAACAAAGTTTCCAAACTGCTGAAATGTTGCTGAAAATCATGGTGCTGGTAACAGTTCAACAATCCGTGGCTGCTCATTCTTGCCTGTTCTTTACTTTCCCTCCAAGCAGGTTAGCATTGAAGGTGGCATTGATAAGCCTGCATGCGTGTTCAATATTTTTTCTTTTCTCCCTCCCCTCTCCCCATCTCCCTTCGCTCGCTCAACCTCTTTTGTTCAGTATGTGTAACTTGAAGCTAATTTGTACTACTGGATATCTGACTGGAGCCACAGATACAGAAATCTGTATTGTTCTTACTGAAACACAGCATGGAATTAACATTAAACTTAAATAAAACAAACCTAAATTAAAAATGCCAACCATCACTATGAATTTCTTTTAGAAGAATAACTTTCCTTTGTTGCTTGTACTAGGAACAGTTGGAGGGGGAGAGAGCAGCAGGAGCAGCCTTGGTCTTCAGACAGGAGCTAAGGAAGATTTGGTCTGTGAGTTGTGCTGCTGGGAACTGCCCTTTTAGCCAGTCTTTCCCTATATAAATCCCTGGGACGTGGTTGGTGAATTCCTCTCACCTGCTGTTCCAGCACTTCTCATGCAGTGCGGTTCCATAGATGGAGAGAAGGAACACAGGTTATCTGCCCTGCTGGGAGCAGCCTGCTCCATGGAATGGACACAGGGCTGGGCCTGGGGTCAGCCTCCCCCTAAACCAAGAAAGGAAACTGCACCAGAGACAAGGAAGGGGTTGGTTTTTCTGTAAAAATTTATTCAGCGTAGTCTGGCAGAGGTTATACACCAACATCTGCAGCGTGCTCTGCACACACTGAGCACAGCTGGGGATGGCCTGCAGTGTATCCCACATTCCAGCCCACAGCAGGGCTGGACAATGGCATCATGTCAGGAACCAGAGCAGGAGATGGAGCTGAGGCTGTGAGAGGCAGCAGTGGGGAGAGGCATTCAGGGCTGGCTGTGGCTGCAGCAGGATGGAGGGGAAGGATGTTTGAGGCAAGTAGAGCAGGATGCACAGGCTGGGCTGTGGGGCTGTGCCTTGGATGCAGCAGGAATTCCCAGTGCAGCTGTGCACCCTGAGCTGTTTGGGTTAAAGGAAGGTGCTGAGGAGGAACCTGTGCTGCAGCCTGCACCCAGCCCCTGTGTCCCTGGAGCTGTGGGGCAGCAGCAGTGCCCAGCCCTCCCTGGTAAGGCAGCACTGAGGCACTGTATAAATACTGTGGGCATCAGACTTCCAGTTACAGCTAGGAACAAGAGGAAAAGCCATTTTTCCTGAAGGTGCTGCTCTGAGCCTGTGGAGCTGTGTGGGGAAGGGGCAGTGGGGACTCCCAGACAGGGAAAGAAAGGCAGGGGCGAAGCTCATGTTCATCCCATGGCCAGCCCAGAGCAGTGGTAACCTCTGCAGTTTGTATTACATTGTATTTGTGTGGATATGAAAAATTCCTATGGTATAAAAATAGAGAGCAAGAAATAGGACAGCTGACTTCAAAAAAAGATAAAAGTCTCTGGCTCCTGATGGGTTTTTCAGGTTATACCTTGTAACCGTAAACTAAAACCAACAAAAATTCCAAATCTAAAACATAAAAGTTTCCACATCAACTCCATCTCTCGTAGTGCATCTCATCCTTGGCTATAAAGTATTTACAGGTTTTACTCATTTACACAATATGGCTTCACTATATTTGTAACACAAAGCATTAAAACATCTCCGAGCAAAATTCTTCATAAAACATTCTGAATAAAAAGTTTGGCATTTCAGTGACTTGGCTGAGAAAGCAGCAGAGTTACTTGGTTTCTGATGGTGCTTTTTTTTTTTGATGACAAGCACAAATTTTGGTCATTTCCATCAGGGCTTAAACTCTCCCTCAAAGCCCAGCTGAAGATCCCAAGCTGTGTTTGCAGGGATGCTGTGCTGGACCGGGTAAGGAAGAGAGAAGGCCTTTGTTTGGGACTTTGAGAGTAAGACAAGAGAGCAAGGATGTATTTTGTGGTTGTTCTGAAAGTGCAGGTCTTTGGTAGTAACAGAAAGAGCAAAGCGAGGAAGGGGGGGTTTGCTGGGAGCAATGTTCAGCCAATTCCATGGAGGGAAAGGTCCTGGAGCAGGGAATTTTTCATCATCGGGAATTCAACCGAGGAGCGACCTGCAGGAGAAGGACAGGTTTGAAAGTGTGTTCAAAATGCTGCAAAAGTTTTAATTCCTGAACGTGCTGAGGCTGTTCTGAGCATGGGCAGCCCTCTGGTCCTAATGGGAGCTCTGAGCTCTGCTGGATTTGTGCTGGATTTATTTCTGAATAAGCTGGGGTCTGACAGCATAAATCAGCTGTGGGACTGATCAGACTGCCAGGATCACCACACACAAGCTGAGAAGGGGAGAGGATTTTGTTTGAGTTTTTAGATGTATTTAAAATTTGATTTGCTATGGGGTAAGTGAATCTTGGAGGTTGGAAGAAAAAAGTGAGGACAATCCCTTACTGTTGAGTTTGGCAGCCCCTCAGGGCTGCAGGAGCCCTGTGCCCAGCTCCAACTAGGGGAAAGGCTGGGATAGCAGGGCACTGCCATTGGCAGGAACATCCCATGGCCTGTGTCCCATGTGTCCCATGGCAGAATGCTGGTTTGGAGCCAGGGTAAGTGATCCCCAGCCCACACTCACCACTGTTAGATGCCCGTTCTTGGCTTTGGCTATGAGCAGTTCTGATCCCGAGATGAAGTCGATGATCCCTTCTTTGCCTTGTCCCACTGTGAACTTTATGCTGTGAAGAGAAAGGGTGAGAACAGCCCTGGTGAGCATGTGGGACTCTGCAGGAGCTGGGTGTTAACAGAGCTGCAGCAGATGTGCTCTGGAGCCTTGGCTGAGGTACAGGTCCCTGGTGTCACTCACCTGCCCTGGTTGATGTTGACATTGTTGATTTTGTTGGCCAGAATGGCTGTTTTTGTCAGTGTCTCAATCACGTGGTCACTCTGCAGGACAACGTCTCCCTGGGAGGAGAGTCCATGCTTTAGGATCATGGCTTTGGTGTCACTGTACCAAAACTACCCTGCTGTGAGGGACAGGGGACAGGGACAGCACCAGAGGGGGCGAACAAGCACTGCTGAGCCCCAGCTGAGAACACAGGGAAATACCAGTGAAAGAGCTGGCACAAAGTCACACCCCTGTCACCTTGTCACCCCCTCCTCCCAGCTGGATGTGCTCCCTGGAGGAGGGAGGGATGAGCCCCAGGTACCTTCTGCTTGTTGTCCTCACAGTGCACGTGCAGCACGAACAAGTTGTCACTCAGGCTGCTGACGGAGATGCCTGGGGGAGAGACGGGAGTGTCACCAGCACTGCCCGGGCCTGGGGAGGGCTCACAGCCTCTCCCAGGAATGCTGCAACTGTTCCAGCACAGCTGAGGGGCTGCAGGGGGCTGAGGGGAGAGGCTTCAGCCCAAGGCTGCAGGGACCACGCTGCAGCAGGCTGGGCAGTTCCCCCTCCCTAAAAATCCAGTCCCTGTTGGATATTCCAAGGGCCAAAAGCTGCAGCAGTGGCTCAGGCAGCTGCTGTGCAGGAATGGTGCAACTCCCCTGTGGCCAGGCCCTGCAACTGGGAAATCACTCGGGGACGGTTGAGGGAGATGATTGGAGTCATTTTGGTGACGTTTTATGGAGCTTCATTTTCAAAAAACACAATTTCAAGATACTAAAATGGATCAGCCATCCCATTCTTGTCTAGGACAAAGACAAACTGGAGTTTGTAGTGGTACATATTACAGTGCAGCTGAGGAGCAGGGTCAGGGAGGGCCCAGCCCCACTCTGTGCCATTCCCACCTGTCAGGTTGGCGTAGTCAATGCGCTGCTTGATCTTGGACTCCTCCACCACGATGGCCGAGCTCTGGGTGAGCAGCAGCTGCCGTGCCCTCGCCTTGTAGCCCTTCCTGTCGTACTTGACCACGGGCACTGCATACTGAAACACGAGTGAGCAGGGCCAGATCCCACCTGGGACATTGCCAGCCCCCAGCAGGGTTTGGGAAACCAGGAATGCAGAAAATTCTCTGTGCCACAACTTCCCGCTGCCCCAGAGCAGCTCTGGACACACCGTGGTGGCTGCCCTGCCTGGGGACTGGGAAACCCACCCTGGGTGTCATTCTGGGGGTTTCCCCCTTCCCCTCCAGCTGTAACCCATTCAGCTCTTAAATGACATCATTTTACTGCCCAAATCTCCACTTTCTAATCTATGAACTCTTCCCAGTCCTCAAAAGTATTACAAACTTAATACAATGTAAAATTCTTGTTGTTCTGTCTTCAGAAATCTAATCTGCCCCTCTGCTGAATAGCTGGGAGCTTGACAAAAGTATTGGGACACATCTCTCACCTTAAGTGCTTCATTTTCTAATGCCTGAAGGACTTTAGTATTTATTTCTTCTCTACCTGTATTAAAACCAAAGATGTGGGGGGGGTCAGAAAAGAACTTCCAGCAAGAAAAGAGTTCATTAATCCCCCCTTCCTTCCTTCCTCCTGTTAAACTTGGCAACCCCCACTCACCCAGTCGAGTGTTGATGAAGAGCCTGGGAACACTCTGAGGATAATTGTCTTTTTTACCCTTGAAAATCTCACTGGCAATTACTTTTTGTTCCAACTGCAAGGACAAAAGAAGTGTTCTTATTTAGTATAAAATTTCTCCTCATTAAAAAGATACATCTGTGTTAGAAGAGATGTTCCCTTTGTGGTTTTATTAGCAGTCATAATTTAAGGAGTCACCCTAAACTTTCAGTCCCTGGAGGTGGCAGAGCTCCAGCCCCTGTCAGTGACCTGAGCCCTGGGGTCGTTAGCTCCAAGAACAAACCAGGGACTGGGAAAGTGGGAAATCCCCACTGCTGTACTTGGGGCCAAGGCTCTGACACAGACAAGGCACCTGGGATGATTTACAGGGAAAAATGAGGATAAAAGAGGCTTCTTATCAGTGAGTCTGGTTTGCTGGGGGAAAGCAGCAGCTGAGCTGAGTTAATCTCATGTCCCTAATCCCAGGCTCAGCCCCAGCCTTTCATTCCAGGTGTCCATGCACTGCAGAAGGTGAGAGATGGTGCAATGAAAAACCTTCATGGCAGTTACAGCCAACATCTCCTATTATGTCTCTTTAGTGAGCTTTTTTTTTTATAATACAAAAACTCCCTCCCCCTACCTTTCCATGAGATGAATCAAATCTCAGTACCGTTTTTATTCTTTTTAGCTACAACAGAGCAGCTGAAATGGTTCCTGTAACTTCTCTGTTTGGAAAATGACTGGGTTTGTGTCTGCAGGATTCTTACTCTCTACTTTACATGGTACAGGCAGAATAATGCAGCTTCTTATATTTTTAGCTTCCTTGGACAGAGTAGCAAGGCTTTTCAATAGAGAAATTATGTGGGGGCTTGGCTCCACAGCCTGTTTAAATAGTATCTATTGAAATACGTATAGAATGGGGTCTCTTCTATGCACATTCCAGGATTTTAGTGTTTTGTGTCTAACCTAAACCCAAGTCAGTGGCACTGTTGCTGTGGCACCCCAGAAAGCAGCGATTCACAGCTCCCCACTGCTGCCCTGGGGCCCAGGGCAGGGCCCCAGCCCTCCCATCCAGCTGCTCCTCTCCTCCATTCCCTGGAGTTCTGCCCTTGGCAATGTCAGGGAAGCCCTGCAAAGGTGCCCTGTACCTGCTGCTTCCACTCAGGGCTGATCCTCTTGCAGTAGGTCCAGACCATGTTCTGCATGCAGAGCCTGCGCAGGAGCTGCGACGCCTGTGGGGAGCCCAGGGAGAGGGGACAGGTCAGAGCTGGGGACAAAGCCACAGGGACACAAACCCAGCAGCCCAGAACCAGGGACAAACCCACAGGGACAGAAATCCAACAGCCCAGAACCACTGACAAACCCCACAGGGACACATCCAACAGCCCAGAACCACTGACAAACCCCATAGGGACACATCCAACAGCCCAGAGCCAGGGACAAACCCACAGGGACAGAAACCCAACAGCCCAGAACCAAGGACAAAGCCACAGGGACACATCCAACAGCCCAGAACCACTGACAAACCCCACAGGGACACATCCAACAGCCCAGGACCACTGACAAACCCCACAGGGACACATCCAACAGCCCAGGACCACTGACAAACCCCATAGGGACACATCCAACAGCCCAGAACCACTGACAAACCCCATAGGGACACATCCAACAGCCCAGAACCACGGACAAACCCACAGGGACACATCCAACAGCCCCCAGAACCAGGGACAAACCCAATAGGGACAAACCCAACAGCCCAGAACACTGATAAACCCAAGAGGGTGAAACTTGAGAGGGACAAACCCAACAGGGACAAAAACTCAACAGCCCAGAACCACTGACAAACCCCACAGGGACACATCCAACAGCCCAGGACCACTGACAAACCCCACAGGGACACATCCAACAGCCCAGGACCACTGACAAACCCCATAGGGACACATCCAACAGCCCAGAACCACTGACAAACCCCATAGGGACACATCCAACAGCCCAGAACCACGGACAAACCCACAGGGACACATCCAACAGCCCCCAGAACCAGGGACAAACCCAATAGGGACAAACCCAACAGCCCAGAACACTGATAAACCCAAGAGGGTGAAACTTGAGAGGGACAAACCCAACAGGGACAAAAACTCAACAGCCCAGAACCACTGACAAACCCAACAGAGCAGCAGCAGCTGCAGAAAATGCACTGCTGGCTTAAAAAGCTGTTTCCTGACCAAGAATTAAATAATAAATAGTTGATTTTTTGCCTTTCTCTATGAGGGTTTGCCCTGGGACTTCTCCAGCTGCTTTAGAATGGGGAATAAACACCAGGATCCCTCCTCTCTGCACTGCTGTGCCCTTCCTTCCTTCCTTCCTTCCAGCTGTACCTTCAATCCAAAAAATTCTTTGGATAAGGTAACTGGCATTTTCTGCAATATTTTGTTTTGAGCAGATAGACCAATTCAAGCAGATGCAGAATAATAACAGCAACAGAGGGAACTGAATTTGTTAAGAGAAAATTGAAGGGAATTTCAGAAACGGATGAGAAGCCCAGGAGAAAACGGTGTTGCAACAGCACCACGCTCCAAGAAGCTGCAATCCTCTAGGCCTGGATTCCCCTCCCACATCCCAGGGCTCATTCCCACCTCACAGAGTGATGGGGGAGGAGTTGGCCACGATTTGTCCAAGACATTTTTTGGTAAGTTCCTCTTGAGGTTCATCAGGAAGGAGAATCGGATGTAGTCCAGGAAATACTCGTTCTCTGGGCACCGCGGGTGGTTCCGGTAAATGAAGCCCTTAATGAACCTGTGGGTGTGGGAAATACTGTTAGAAAATTTTAAAAGTCATCCAAACCAGTGGTCTTTAAAGGTTCTGTTTCCTGGGTTTTATTTAATAGTTGTAATTTATTTAAAAAAAAAATTGTAGTGACAAGAAAGTTTTTTTTAGCATCTTATTGTTATGGAATGTGATGTTTGAGGGCTTGGGCTGCTCTTGACACACCTCCTGATTGTCTCCACTGCCCATTTCCTCTTGGCAGCTTTTCGGCGGCCCAGGGTTCCCCTCCACCAGGACTGGATGATGATGGCTAAAAATAACACAAAGATTTTGCATTAAGGGAACTCCTTCATCCCCAAACTGACTCCGCACAAAACTGGCACCAAAAATGCTCAGGAAAACCCACTCTGGAAATAACCAGTTTGCAGTGGGCATGGGGGCAAGAATATGAGTTTTTAATAACATGATACATGGGATAAATATCAGTAAAAAGATGGGAATTGCTGTGGGAGCTGCTGGTGGAACACCTCTCCCTCCTTCTGTGTCTCATACCTGCGTGTTTCATGGTCAGGAATTTCTTCCGGCGGTAGAAACCCCTCCACGTCGCCTGCATTTTTGTGGCTGGAATTGCAAGAAAAGCAGAAATTTTCAACTGTGACCAAGCACATTTTGGTAGAAAAAGACTCAACTTTTAAAATAGAAATCCACTGCAAGTGTGAGTGCCTCACCCAGACTCTGCTTCCTCACTTCCAGAGCATCTTCCGTGGCAAACAAGGTCTTGGGAAAGCGGATAAAAATCTTTGTTCTGTAAATAGAAATGCAGAATTACACTTTGCACGCTGGGGCAACTTGCTTTTGGCAACCCCTTTGGGCTCTGTAATCTTTCCCTCCCCCATTATCTAGAGAAGCTTCATTTCAAAGGGACAACAGAGACATGCAGTGAATCATAACCTCAAACTGAGAACACAGAACTGACCGTCCCATTTTGTATTCTTCTGGTTTGTAGCCAAGATGCTTCACCAGCACAGCCACCCCGTCGTAGGGCCGCCCATCCCACGTGGGCCACGTCTCTGGACACAGGGATTTGTACCTGGGAATTGGCAGGAGAGGAAATCTCAGGGAAAGAAGTGCAACCAAGGGGGGAGAGGGGTCGTGGGAAGGGAGAGAGGTAATGGGAAGGGAGAGAACCCAAGCTTCCCACCCCTCTAGGTGGTAAAGCTGCCCCTGTGCTGTTCAAAACAGCTCCTAGCCTCAACACCAACGGGATGAAGCTCAGGGAGAGGGAGCAGCAGAGGAAAGAATTTCACCTCTGCAGGAAAACCTCGTATTTTCTGCGGTAGGCGAAGCCGGCTCTGCGCACGCGCAGGTTCTCCATCAGCCCCAGGTACTTCACCTGGTGGCGGATCAGGACTTCATCAAATCGGTCTGGGCAGGCCATAGAAAGGGACAAACACCATCAGTGCACAGCTGCCCTTGCTCTAGACAAGGGCAATGTTCAGCTCTTGTTGTACCTCACAGGATTATCTTTATCCTCCAGTGAATCCTCACAAGTCCCACAGAGTTTTGTGTCTCCTGCCTTCCCCCCTCCCATCCCTTTTTAATTATTTATATCTAGCTCCAAAATGAAGTTTTCCTTTGGGATGTTTTATGCACAGAGGAACCAAAACTGAGGGAAGATAAGGTCATTATAATGGATTTGCACAGGTCAATAACTCTTCACTTTAACCACCACCTTCCCCTACCCAAGACCAGTGCTCCCACTGCAATTCCTGGCTGCTGGCACTGCCACTCTCTCCCTAGAGAAGCTCAGGCACAGCCCCAAAATGAACCCAAAATCATGCAGGGCTTCATGTGGCTCCTTTCTGTGCCCCCCTGCCTGGGATGCAGTGCTCTGCCTCTGTCCCAGGGCCATACCAGCCTGTTTGGCATCGTTGGGTTTCATGCAGCGAATGTAGGAGGGCTCTTTGGACATCAGGATTTCCATGAGTTTGGAGAGGCTGTTTTTGAACTGAGTTGCTGCCTAGGAGGAAAAAAAAGAAAACTGCACATGAAGGGATGACTTGGAGCTGGCTACAAACCAGCAGAATAGAATGTGAGGGGTTTGCATTCAGAGCATGTCAGAGTTCATGTTTCAAAGAGGGAACAGCCACAGTCTCCTCCAGCTCTCAAGTTCTCACCGTTTCAGGTCTCTTTTTGTCTGTCAGCTCTGTCCTATCAAAGCACTGGTTTATGATGGGGTTCTCTGAGTTGCACATGGTCTGCAGAAAGAGATGTTTTCAGAGATGAAGTACAGAGAACTACCAGAGAAATGAGGACAAAACTATTCAAAATAACAAAATGAACATTGGGATCTCAATCAGTCTTTTCAGAGCACAGCCCTGTGGACACACAGCCTCCAGGTGGAGTCTAGAAGAATCCTTTCCCACAGGTGCCACCTCATTTTAAACCCAACTCCTCATTCTGTCCTGGAAACCTCTCTCCACACTCACCTCCTTCAGGTTCCGGAAGAGAAGATCGTTGTTTTTATCTAGAAAACCTGGAAGACAAACAAACCACTCAGGCTGTTCCACTGCAACTTCGAGGCAGGAATTTGAGATTTGACATTAATCTGGTTGATCCAAGGATGTGGGGATGTATTTTAAGCCCAGATTTTTGGTTTTCCTGTGTTACCTGCAACACTGTAGGTGACATCCCCGGCGTAGTGTGAGAGCCGGAACTCCTCCCGCCCCAGCGACTTGCGCGTCTTTTGGTCAGCGAGTTTGTGCCTGGGGAGGGAGCAAAAACCTTCAGGAGAAACAAAATCCTGCAGGATTCACTTCAAAAAGCACCAGGACATTCAGTCCTGGAGCAGGACTGTGCAAAGGTGAGCAAGGAATGCAAATTTGGCTTGGTGATTTTCAGGGAAATAAAGTTATCAACCAGCACGCCATAGAAGTGTCATTAAATGTATTTATGTTTAATTAAAAGGGGAATTTTAGTGTTCCTTGCAGAGTGGTTCTGTGTGCACATAAGATGTAGACATCCTAAACTGAGCATTCAGAATAAAAGCAGAACACTCAGAATAATACTCAGAATAATTTGGAGCTCCAAAACTGCAGTAAATAATCTGTAAGGTGAGAGGTGAGTCAGTAACGAGAATTTTGTTGCCCCTATTGCATTCTGAAGCTCAGTCAGGCACTTAGTGTTGACAATCTATTTTATATTATCTTAAATATCAATCAAATCTCTTTGTAAAAGAAAATTGTCATCTTTTACGTGGGACCCAGCACAGTGAGGATGTTATTCACACTCTGGAATCAGCTGAGGGAACACTCACGTGAGAAAATGAGGGTGGTTCTTCACAGTCTCCTCCAGTTTCTCCAAGAATGTTGTGTCTGTGGCATCCCCAGGTCTCAGACACTCCTCATCCTACAAACACACAAATTCCAGGGATTTCTGACTGGGCTCTGCCTCACTGAAACTCTGCCCCAGTTTGGCCTTTCCACAGGTAACCTTTAGCTCAATAAATGAAGAATTCTTGAGCTGAAAAGGAAAACATTTCCCTCCTTCAAGACTGCCTGGACTGGGAGCTGCTTTCCCCAGAGCCCATGGAGGTGATGCAATGACTTTTAATGGTGTCACAATTCACTGTATTATTGCTCTTCCCACCTACTCAAACACTTCCAGCATAAACTGATTTTTTCCCATGTTTTCCCCCTTGTTTTCCACTACACTGCCTGAAATTTTTCATTCAAAAAGATGTTTTCAACTCACCAAAATAGAAATTATGCCTTTGAATTTCTCTTCCACCAAATCACAAATTATTTTGTTATTGAAATACTGAACTGGTTCCCACTGCAAAGACAAGAAATCACACTTAGGTGAAAACAACTCTAGACTGGAAAAGAAACCTGTAAATTTCAGAACATTTCAGAGAGCACCTGATTTAAACAATCTTCCTGTCAAAGCTTTTTCACTCATCACATTTGTTTTCCTAACATTGCCTTTATTAAAATCAGGGTAAAAGCTTGGGATGGCATTACTCACTTCCAGCTGTCTCACACAGCTACCAGGGTTTCAAAAAGAAGGGAAAAAGGAAAGTTTTTTAATTCCTTGCAGGAGCTCTGCAAGGGGAGGGAAGGGGATTCGGGCTCTTACCGCGATGCCCTCGGACTCGTACTCCTCCTGCTCTGACTTCAGGGTGAGCTCTATGAAGAGCTGCTGCAACTTCTCATTGCAATAATTAATACAAAACTGCTCAAAGCTGCAAAGAAAAATCAGAAAAATAATCACTGTTTGTACAGAAGGAGGTACAAACAGTGGGAGCAGCAGGGATACAGTGAACCAAGAGAAATAGATTTTCGTGAAGTGTTTATTTACTGACTGCATGCATTTAGTAAGTTTATTGTTTAGGGAAACTCAAAGAGTTCCAGAAGGATGGAACATGGAGGAACACAAAAACCTTGAATAAAGGCCCAATAACACTGCAAATTTGAGAGTCTGGGTTCAGTGCTACCTGCCAGGAAGGTTCTAGACTCTGCCAGTCCCATCCCCTAGGCTGGAGAGCTGGACAAAGGCACAGCTCAAGGTAAGGCATGAATACACCCAAAAACAACAGTTTATTTAAAATACCAGGACCATTAATAGCTGTAAATGCTGATTATTAGCTGGATGTCTCAAGTGTTAGAAGCCCTGTGATTATCACTTTTTCACCTGATGTCCTGACATTTAAATGCCACCTCTTTTACTAAGAAATGGAATAGAGCCTTGTTTCACAAGGGAGAGAAAACACCCTAAACTGAATAATGTAATTCAGAATTTATCGAAACAAACCTGTTGTGCTGGAAAACCTCAAAGCCATAGATGTCCAGCAACCCTAGAACTGTTGTACTTCTCCAGCCTGGAAACTTCTCTTCCTGCAACAGAGCAGAAAACAAATGCAGGTGTTTACTCACAGCTGTGATCCATCCCTGGATCTCCATCATTTAATCCCAGCGCTTACTGCACAATATGGAAAACAAATTAATTTAGAAATGACTAAAAGCATGGAACTTGATTGCAGCTGAAAGATTTGGAAATTGCTTTCACCTTTGGCTGGATCTCAACAAGCAGAAGGTTCACTTGCCTTGTAAGCCAGGGATTTGTTGACCTTGCTGACCAGCCAGGAGAAGGTGCGGCCGTAGACGGCCTTGGCGAGGGCGTCCCTGGCGTAGGCTGCCTGCTCCAGGTTCAGAGGACTCACCAGCTGCAGGCAGGAGCAGAAAAACCACTCAGCAGCCCCCAAAGCAAGGGATCCCCTTTTCCTGCCTCATCATCATCACTAAACAGCCACTTGAAAGCATCCTGCTTGTGGCTGAACAGTCACCAGTGGGACCCCTGCAGTGACAACCTCCTGAGAGAGGTGACGAGAGAACTGCTGGCAGAGCTGATTCATTTAATCCCATTTGCCTCCCAAATCCCCAGGGCCTGTTCTTACCTCCTCCCCTTTTGCTATGATCTTCTTGTGGATCAGTGCATCCCGAAGAACAGAGCCATCCACTGCCAGCAGCTGCATGCAGGATATTCAATTAATTTATGGAGCTGTACATTCCATTTTCCTAAAATCCCATCCCAGTGAAACAACCCTTTATTTCCCACTCACACTGAACAACCCTGCAGCACCAATCCCTCCCTTCCCTCCTTTCTGGCAGGGATATGAGCTAACAAATTAATTGCCTGGAAGGAAATGACCAAGCAAAGGCACAAAGGTTCTTCTTTAAAACTCTTTTCCAGAGTCTATTCCTACCTCACTGCTCGAAGGTGGAAACCTCAAGGCAGTGGTGGGTCAGGTGGTAAATAGAGAAGTTGTCAATTAAACAGGTTTGATGATTATATTTGCATTCTATTTAGGTGAAATAAAAGTGAAATTTATGAGAACTTTTAAATCTAAAAATATATGACGATACTAAGCTCAAAGTAAGGAATCCTCTACAATTCACCTTTGCTGTAATTCCTCCCTCACTGGTGATACTCACTCTGGCCAGGTATTTAATCTGATTCTCTGTAGTGACCTGAGCATTGCCCTGCTCATCAGCAGCAAACTGGACATTCCCCAGGTGCAGGACACTGGCCACAATGCTCAGCAGATCCTGCCATGGGAGCAAGAGGCAGAGATCAGGATGATGGAATGAACACACAGCAAGGTTTTTGGGTTAATTCACTTTTTAGGAGAGCATTCTGTATCTCTTTCAGGATTTTTGTAGAGAATACATTCACTATGAATTGATTCACTGATTTCAATCAGAAATCCCAAATCAAAGCAGAAAAAATCCTTAAAAGTAGGAAAATCTGTGCTGCTAAACCTCACCTCCACCTCACTGTCATTGAAGCCGATAACAGACAGAGCTCTCCTCATGATCTTCCACTCATTTTTGTCATTTATGGAACTGACCCTTGCACAGTGACCCTAAAAAGACACAGCTTGATATAAATAAGTAAATAATAATCAAAGATACATTATCCATGCTCAGTGCATTGTGTTTCTTTTTACAGCAGTTACCTCAGAGTTATTTCTGAAGTGAAGGAAGGAAATTACAAAGTCAATTACAGATATCCTGGACCTATAATACAATATTTTAAGAATTATAGTTAACATTCACCTTTACTAAATAGTGATACTGCTGTGGGTTTTTCTCAAGGCCCAGCCTCCTCAGCAGGTCCTCCTCCCCTCCTTCCAGCAGCTGGTAGAAGATGTGGAAGTTCCTCTCGCCGTGGTTCTGGTGCACAACGCGGGATTTCTCCAGGAGGTAGTTCAAGATGTGGCCCCCGACAGGAGCCCCCTAAACCAAACCAGACACGTGGAAAGAGTTCATCAACACACAGGAAAGTGTTTCTGCTTCTTGATTGTCTGTTCAAAGACAAGATCTGAAGCAAAAGCCCACAAAAATACAGAAAATGATTTGTCATTCTGTGCCACAAGCTCTATTTCAGCATGATGGTGATTTGAGTGCTAAAATTCCTTCTAGGAATTCACCACGAAGGGAAAGCACCAAAGCTGAGTGTGGAGGGATTAAAGGAGACCTAAAGACCTGGAGGATGGCAGTGCTGAGCTCCTCAGCCCCTGAACTGTGTCCACCTTGCTGCTGTGGGGCAGCTGGGGTCAGAGTGGGCACAAACTCTGTGCAAAGTTACACAGGACAGGGATTATCCTCAGATCTCTCAGCTGGTTCATGTGGATTTACCTGGGCAGTATCCATTGGCACAGAGCACTAGAAATAAAATACCCTAGAAATGAAAGCACTTGATCTCAGTGTCCCCTTGTACAGAGAAATAAGGGAGAAATGAAAGGAGAGTGAGTGCCATAAAACCCTCTGGACCCAAACTTTGCTACCACAGGCTCTGCTTATGCTGTCAGCAAGGAAGTGCAAAGACTCACTACACACACACAACAATACAGGAACACAGAGAACTCCTATAACTGGGACCAGTCCTGACATATCAAGCAGATTCCAAGTTACCCTGTAATCAAACTGCACATCCATGTACTTCCCAAACCGACTGGAGTTGTCATTCCGAAGGGTTTTTGCATTTCCAAAGGCCTGAAATGAAAATGATCACAGAAAATTAAATTAGTACCAAGTCAGATTATTTATAAACACTTGGTTGGAACTGCCAGTTATTTATTTACAGCCCAGGATTTTCCTTCCTGGAAACCCAGAAGGAAACAGATTGCTCCATGAATTCTAACACTGATCTTTACACCCCGTGCAAGCAGTGCAGATGGAACATCCTCTGAAAACACTTCCATCCCCCCTGCAAGCTGATTTTAATGCCAGTCCACTGCTGGCAACATATGTCACGTCTGACAGCTTTCCCAAGCCTCCTCTGTCACCACAGCCCTTTGTCACAGCTCGATGCCAGAGGGGCTGCAGGGAGCTCACCTTTCCTGGGACACAGGGCACAGGGATCCAGGGACACAGGGATGCAGGGCACAGGGACACAGGGATGCAGGGGCACAGGGACACAGGGATGCAGGGACACAGGAATACAGAGATGCAGGGGCACAGGGACACAGAGATGCAGGGATTGAGGACACAGGGTGCAAGGAATCAGGGCACAGGGATGCAGGGACGCAGGGACATAGGGCACAGGGACACAGGGATGCAGGGCACAGAGATATCTCAGGGCACTGCACACAGCCAGGGCTGGACACTAGAGGACACCACAGCACCAGAAAACGAACCCAGCCTTTCTGAGCTGCCCACTGGGTTGTGCCCCTTTGCAGTGACCCAGAGCTCTTCCCACACCAAATCCCCTCTGTCCCTACACCCCATCCCTGCCATAGCTGTTCCTGGAGGGCTGGGAAGAGCCAGGACTGCATTGGCCGGGACTCAGAGCAGGACTCCCTGGCGATGTGCCCACACAGCACTCCCAGGACACGCTGTGTCACCGCCCCGTGGGGTCCCGCTGTCCCCAGCGCCTCCGCTGGGAAACGGGAGCATTCCCAGGGCCGGGATTCCGCGGGATGGGAGACGGGAGGTACCTCCAGGACGGGGTTGGACTGCAGCAGCCGGTCCTTGACGGTCTCGACCTGCTGGCTGGCGGGGCAGGTGACAGCGTAGTACTGCAGGATCTTCTTGGTGGCCTCGGTTTTGCCGGCGCCGCTCTCGCCGGAGATGAGGATGCACTGGTCCTTCCTCTCGGTGCGCAGCGAGCGGTACGAGTTGTCCGCGATGGCGTAGCTGCGAGGGCACAGCCGGGATCAGATTCTGCCTGGGAAATCCCTCCCGGCAGAGACATCCCCCAGATCCCCCAGGCCGAGGGCTGGGTGAGATCACAGCTCCGGCACGCTGGTGACAACACAGGACAGCACCGACACCTCTGGTCACGCCTCGACCACCGAGCCAAGCTGCTGCAGGGTCATGACACGAGTTGTCAGATTTGAGACTGGTCTTTTGACTTTTTTTTTCTGACGAAAATAGGTAGAAGTCGACTAAATTGTGCAGATCAATTGGCTTTTCTAAATATAAATGATCTCTCAACACTGGTCCCGTGGGACAGAAAAGCTTTACACTCAGGAAACATCTCGTTCTCCATTGGTATTTTTTTTGCTTATCTTCTAAGTGATGACACATTCAAAAGGTCACAAGAGAATTTTGCTGTCTGGGGGGCTCCAGAGCTTCTCTTGGATGGTGGGAAGAGCTGGAAAAGCCACCACAGATTAAAGAGCATCCTGCAGGTCCCCTCTGCCCCAAACACCAGCACTTCCTCTGCCTGCACAGAGTCTGGTCCTGCCCTTCTGCTTCCTCCTTTGCTGCTTTTTCTTTCATTTCTGTGCTGTGAGCAGACAGGACCTCACACCCAGGCACACACACTCCTGCAACAGCAGAGAGCAGCAGGGGATGAGTGACAATGGTGACAACTGCTCAGGGGGACAGGAAAAGGACAACCCACACCAGACAACGTCCCTAACACCATTTGCAGCTCTCACTTGTGGTGCAAGCAGACATCCTGTCTTCACAACCTGACAGCATTTTAGCAGCTTGGCTTTTTAAATTTTCTTTTTTTCCTTTTTTTTTTTTTTGAACTCTCCTGCTGTGTTATTAATTAGAAGTAATCACACCAAAATAACAGCCCTGGCCTTCTCCAGTCTATTAATACTTGGTGCTAAGGCAACACCAATGAGCTCCCTTAGCAACACAACTCACCCCACAAAATACATCATGTCCCTCTCTCCCCATCCACACTCTGCCTCTGGAGCCTTTTGGAAAACAGCTGAATAAATGTAGATTTAATTTGGATTTGAAGAAATGCCTTTATGGGGTGGTTTATGGCCCTAAGAGCTGCAGTCAGGCACAGACAGAATCACTGGAAATAAAGATGTTTATGGTCCCATTTGCAGGCCATAAACAGGACAGGATGTGACAGAACTCTGGGAAAATGCTGGTTCCAAGCCCACAGGGATAACTTCCCTCCTCTGAGCCTGATGCACTTCCCAGAAAACCCAGCTGAACTATCTGACACTGGAGCAGAGATCTTGAAGTGTTTTGGCTTTCTAGAGTCAGTTTAGAAGAGGAGAAAAAGGAAAAAGTTACTGGAAAAGGACAAGCCCAGAGCACTATTGCAGATGGAGCATTTTGATGTTCCTCAGAGGATTTTTAAATGCATATATAATCAAATAATGCAATAAAATAATCAAATAATGCAATGGAATAGCAAAAACAATTAACAAAAATTTCTGTTCTCCCAGTGGGAGCAGCAGTACCCAGGATCATAGCTCTCCAGGGTTCACTTATGAGCTGCACATTTTACAGCTTCTGAAGGGACTTGTTAAAAGGAGAAAGAAAGCCTAAGAAATAATCAGCTGCACTGTGATTTAAGTGGAATTAAGGCACATCTGCTCAGTGCTTTGTGCTATCCGTGAGCATTGTCATCATCCTGTACCTACTGCACACTTAAAACCAGAGCCACAGTCCCAACGATCTTCCAGAGAGTCCCCAAATTCTCATCTAAGGGCACAGAAGCCTTTCCCTGACCACAGGCACAGTGAACTGAGCAGGGTTCTTCAGGTTTAATTCTCCTCCATTTGGGTTCACACAGTAAAAATCATATTTTTGTCCTAACAAATCCAACTTGAAGTGCTGAGACTTTCCAAGCAATGGTGTTTCTCCCCCTCTCTGTGCTTGCAGCACATTCTGGTTTGTTTACTCTCCTGGGCTATGTGCCAGCAATAAGAAACAACCCAAATAGTTTGCTCAAAAATAATATCATTTACTCTTCCAAGATCTCTTAAAAAAACCCAAAACAACAAAACACAACACAACATAAAAAATCCTCCAAGAGGTGCTCAGAATTTGGCCTTTAGTCCTGAAAAAAAACCATTTTGAAGGCATGTGGCCTCAGCTCTCAGTCATCTTTTTCTTCCAGCCTGACAAAAAAATTCAAACGCTTTCAAAAATAACTTGAAACCTCAAACTTTTTTTTTTTAATGGGAAATTGGGAATGCTCACCAAGCCAGACCATGTAAATAAATACATTCCTTGTTCCAACAGGCTGATGGTATCTTAGCAACAAGGGAAATACCAGATAAATATTGGTCAGGCAGTAACAGCAGAGGTAGGAAAGAAACCCCCACACAGCAGAAACTCTTTCCCCTACTTAGCCCCGGACACAGAGACCCCAAATAACCCTGGAACAATGAACTCCTGTCCTGCCAGGGCTGGGTAAGCAACTCTGTTCCTGCAGCCAGGAAGGAACCAACTCCCTTTCCAAATACTGCTCTTGCAAAGGCAACTCATCCTCTTTGCAGAGAGGAACAGGAATAGAAAGAGCCTCACACCACACCCTCCCCTCTGTCCCTAGGATCTCCAGGGCTGCAGCTGGGACAGGGAAAAGTCCTGTTTGCCCCTTTTCACGTGTCCCAGCTGTGTGGGAGTGACAAAACCTGCACTGGCACCCACTCACAGGTGAGGAGAAACTTCATAGAAGCTGACGCCGCGGTAGCGCTCCATGTTCTGCTTGGTGTAGATTTCCAGTTCCTTGTAAGGGTTCACAGACACCAGCACAGAGCCAATGTAGGTCTGGAAAACAGAACAAACAGCAGGGAGCTTACAGGAGGTCTGGAGGCAGAGCTCAGGTGTCTCTGCAGGATGGACACCCATCCTGGAGTGTTGAGGATGCTGCTGAGGGCTTCCAACCAGGCCAAGGGTGCTGAGGAAGAGAACTCTTAGCTCTGGGAAAGTGACACTGCTGGAGCTGTGTCAGCCATGTTATCCCTGCTGAGTAAAAAGCATCTCAAATGGTTTTAGGGTTTCCATCAAGTCACAATACTGGGTTATTTCTGATGTACATTTAGGATTGAGTTTGTGTCTGGGGTTGGTGGGAGTGAGTGAATTCAGGAGATGGAAGGATGTGGTGAGAGTTGGATTTTCAGTGCTGTCAGTGGCACCAGATCTCAACAGGAGCATTGCAGTGAGTCCCTACACCCATCAAATGGCAGCACCCCAGCCTGGTCCTGGCACAAGCACCCATGGCCTGTGTGAGCTGGCAGCACCACCTCCAAACCCCGCTGCAGAACAAATCCCGCTGTGTCCCGTGCAGCAAACACGCTCCAGGTCCCTGAGGGACACCCTGGTGACTGTCCCTGTACTACTCACATAGATGAGGTTCTCCTTGAAGCGTTTCCTCAGGTTTTCAATGAATGCAGCTTCGCTGGTGAAGTTTTCCAGCAGGACAAAGTCCTGCACCCCAACGCGGTCCCGCGCCGTCAGAGCGCTCTCCATGGTCAGCCGGATGCCGTTGGCTCCCAATCCCTGCAGCCAAAAGCACGGGGAAGTTGGGATGGCTGTGGATTTGCAGGCACTTCCCCGAGTCCACAAAAACCACAGTTACCCTTGGATAACCATATTAAAATGAGATATTAAAGTGGGATGTTAAAATAATCCCACTGCTGCTGCTGCAAACAGTGATTACAGCACTTCATCAGTTGCCTGCTCTAATTGCTTTGAGGGAAGACAAGTCAGCATTAGGGAAAAATTACTGCTAAACTTCCAATAACTTAAAGTCAATCAAAGAAACAAACATCTGATAAAGAGAATAAAACTTGGATTTCCTTTCCCAGGCATCCGTTAGCAGGAGGGAGACTGAAATGTGCTCTCTCCTCTCTCTGATTTCACAACGGGAAGCTGCTTCGAGGTAAGGAATCTTTTATGACTAATGATGATTCATCTCAGAAGCAAACAGCTTCACATTGCTGACCAGTTTAAAAGCTTTAGCAAGGCACCCGATGGGAAAATTCTGAGAAAATTGAGAAGAAATGAGAAATGGGCATTTCTGCACCCACGCCACTGAATTTAGACTGCGACACTGACGCGCATTGAGAGACTCCTACCCCGACCCTCCTTTAAAGGTTACATTTCAGTGTGATGGGGGTGAGACACAACCCTTGTGGAAAGCACTCATCTGCTGACTCCTGACTCCTCTGTAAAGCAGGGAGGGGAAATCTGCACCCAGGGGTGACTCAGCAGCTGCTGCTGGGGAAATCTCTACTCAGGGGACAGAGATGGAGAAGATGAGAGGCACCGCAGAAACCAGAGACAGGAGGAACCACGTGTGAAAGCCTCTGCCTCACACCTGCGTGCGTTTCCTTCTCTTCTTCAACCCTTCTTGCTTTGCAAGCTGCTCACAGCAGCACCCTTCTCCTGAACCATTTCCCAAAGCACTAAGTGATATTTTGGGATGTTGCACAAACACCAGAGGGGTCTGTTCCTAAAGCAGGCTCATGCACCAAGAGCAATCCCAGACACCCATCACAAACTGGGAATGCCAGACCCTGCACAATGATGGAGATGACTTTTAGTGACTCACAGAGTTTCTTTCTGCACCTTCCCAAGATGTAGAAGTGGTCAAACCATAGAGACTGCTGATGTGCAGGGAGAAAAATAAACCCAGCCTTGGTCAGGAAGAAAATTTACCTGATGTTTTGTTAAACACTAATAAAAGCAAGAGTCACTGAAGTATCAGTTTGGGTCAAACAGGTGCAAATCCCCTCAGTCTGCAGTTGTTTTGACTCACCAATTCCTTGGTAAATGTTTTTTTGATTTGGTAAATGATTAGTAAATGCAGCTTTGCCTATTTCTGCCAATTCTAATTGGCTTCCTCCCTGTAAGCCTGGGCAGAAGTGATTGCCTGAACCCAGCAGTTTTCAGATAGGAAAATTAATTCCTTCTGGAAATCTCAAATCCAGACCCACTCTAATGGCTCAAACGCCACAAAGAAACATAATTCGATTTCCTGTTTTATTTTTTCCAACTAGTCTCATGGTCTGGAAGGCCTGAGTTCTACGCTTGGAAAGACCCAGCCTGGGAGGAATTTTGCAGATACTCTCATGAAGTAATCATTCTAAAACGGCCAAAATTCTCCAAGCCAAGTCCTTCACAGCTTCAGCAAAATGCTCTGTTGTCTTCTACCCTCTTTGCCAAAGTGAGGAGAAAAGGGATAACCCTTGGAGAAGGAAGGTGATGAGATAAGGCAAGGAAAATCGAGATAAATCACATACAAATAAACTCTGCCCAGAAATTGGAATCCTTCTATCAGAGCAGTGCAATCCCAGAGCAGGTTTTGGCCAAGGTGATGAGAACAAACACAAAACCAAAGGAAAATGACTCCTTTTCAAGTGGGTAAATTTATGACTACAGTCCTAAAACACAGCTGAAACTTCCACCCTCACACAGCTAATCCCAGTTTATATAATCCTGCAGCCTTTCACAGAAAACGTCACTCCAGCAGCTCTTTCATCAGCCCCTCCCTGCAGGCCAGGACAAAGTGATCCCAGCTGTGCACATCCAGGAGAGGGAAGAGCCAATCCATCCCCCTCACAACACAGAAAATTCCACTCCTGCCGCCTCCTCTGGGACAGGCATTTAAGGCCAAGAACTTTCGGTTTCCTCCAGTTTTTGTCTCCTCATTCAACTCCAACCTCTCGCCGTGAGAACAAAATAGCGACCTCAAATCTGCAGCCAGCTTGAAACAAAACAAAAGCCAAACCAACGCGACTGAAAGCAGCTTTTTTGGTGATAATTAAACGTGCCCAGGGGATGTGATGCAGTCAGAGCCTCACTAATATAAACTTCACTCAGTCTTGTACCCTCCCAAGCCCAAGCTGAGTGCAAATATAAGGCAGAGCTGAGCAATAGGCACTGCTCCATGCCAGCATTTTGCTTTATTGCATATGTCCAAGTCTACCACCAGCTTCAAGTGTTAGTGTTAACTGTTTCACTGCCACTGACATCAACAGATGGGCCATAAAAGGAGGTGAAAATAAACCCTTTTTGCAAAATGGAAACAGAACAGTCATGCAGAAGGAAGGAAGTGGGGAGGGAAGACACTACTTAAGAAAAAATAATCACAGCGATGATCATATGTTCCTACTGAATGATGAATGTGAGAGGAAGGTACTGAATAAATTAAAATAACCAAAATGTTGGTGATTTTCTGTTAGCAGGCAGACTCCAGATCTGGTGGCTGTAAATTAATGCTAGAAAACCCAGTCTGGGGGTTTAAACATGGCACAACTAATTAACCATTAAAGCACACTGATTCCCTTGTTGTCTTTGCAGGGGATGAATTTCTTTGCCCCAAACCAACTCTGACTGATACACATTTACAACATCCTCTGCTCCAGACAAGAGATCAGCTCGGACCACTCTGACAGCCCTGTGGCAGGGAGTATATTCCAGATAATTGGGAGAACAAAGGCTGTGAGGGTCTGATCAGACCCTTCCTGGTGGAAATCAGTTTTTCTGGAAGCTGCTAGGAGAGCACAGTGGTAAAAGAGCTGTTGTAACATTGAGGGAGGATCTCTGTACAGCTGCACCCTTTGGTTTGGACTGGCCCAGGACTTGTGCAATAAACCAGGCTGGAAATCTGTCAGAGATTAAAACTAACTCAGATTCTTTTCTTGTTTTAATCCAGGTCATTTTCCCACACTGGTCCCACGTGTAATGACGACGGCCAAGGATAGGGTAATGGGGAACCACAGCAGGGTCAGGGAGGAGCCAGGATTCAGCAGCAGGGCCAGTTCCTGCTGCCTCAAAATGCTTGGGAAACTTCCACCTAAGAGGCAGGTCGGGTTTAGCCTAAAGCTCAGCATCAAATCCCTCCTCCAGACTTTGCTGCCTCCCTGGCACTGGGTAGCACCTCCAAACCAAACCAGTGCAACTCAATCAGCAAAACAAAGACCAGGAAAAAAGAATCTGGTGGTTTTCTCTTCAGGTTTTGAGCTAAATCACCTCCCTGTGGGACTGGGAGAGTGTCAAAGGCAGGAAAGGAGGAGAGGGAACACATTGAATCAGTTATTAGGGCAGCACCATCACGTCCACCTTATAGGTCCCCTATAGGGATCAAAAGGAGGACGTGCCTGAGGATCCCGACCTTTGTAGGATGGAGACACCTAATGCCACACCCAGCACAGGCTGCAAACAGGGAATGGCAAAAATCTGAGCAATCTCCATGAGATCGTGGTGCCTGTGCCTCCTCTCAATCTCCACTTTGATCCCCTGCTGAACCCTCTGTCCTGAGGGTCACTCCCCTCCAGAGTGTCCCAGCTGATTTCTGCCACTCACACTTCCCAAAGCCACTCACACTTCCCAAAGCCACCCCATGGTTTCTAGGGATTCTTTCCCACATCGTTTTAACCCACTCTCTGCTTTTAATGTCTTCTCCAGAGCCTCGAGCACAACAGTGGCTCAGGGCCAGGAAAGGAAAAGTCCCTCTGGAATGGTGGGGACCAGGCCAGTGCAATCACCACCACAGCACTGCTTCCACATGGCTTTTTCTGCCCCGGGATTGAATTTTGGGAAAGACTTTCTGCTGGTGTAAATTGGTTGCTGAATGCAGCCTGCAGAGCCAGGTTTACATTGGCTGGGGTTCCAGCTTTTCTTTGTGTTCATACAAGAGTCAACAAGACCAGCAAATACCTCCAAGCTCCTGGGAGTACAAAACCACTCAAGTACCAAGGAGTTTCCTAAACTGAACTGGGAAATTGCTGACATGGGATTGTGAAGGTGTAAACACATATTTTTCCTTTAAACTCTGCTTAATGCCAAAGCATGATAAAGTTTTTCCTCTGCTCAGGACATGGAGAACTAATACACCTCAGAAATGAAAAACAGGACCTTTTGCTCTGCACAGCAAAATCCAAAGGATTTCAGTCAGCCAGGCTGAGCACTTTGGGGGAATTTGTGCTGGAAGATGGGAGGGCAGCTCTGCCATGAGCACAGGGGTTTGGGGCTGATGTGAGCAGAGCAAGAAACTCCCCCTGGCTTTGTCCAGCAGCTGCTCCGTGGCCATGGAATACCCAACATGGAGCAAGGACTCATTCCCAGGCTTGATTTTCCCAGAGGGGTACTGGAATGGTTTCAAACTCAATTCCAGACACACTGAGGGAACGGGCAGCATCAGCAACTTCCCATGAGAAAACACCTGGAATTCTCAAAATGAATGGTCTCATACAGAGCAGGAGGAAAGTGACAACATAAACAGAATTTGTGTTTCAACCCCTAAAAATGTATCTTGCAATATTTTCTCCTGGCAATGTATTCTTACAGATTGGGTTGTGTCCACTCAGGAGACTCACTGGAACAAGCCCAGGAAGTGGCTCCATCTGGGAAGAGGCAGGCACCTTTATCTTGGTATCAAGTGCAAGATGATTGATCTGCAGGCTCCAGAAATAGTTACAAAGCCGGGAACGGAAGAACAGGCCAGAACCAAATGTGAGTGGGAAGGGAAATTCAGATTAGATTCTGGAAGACAATGCAAGCCTGAACCAAGAAGGAACTTCTCGTGGGGAGGTGGCAGCTAAAAAACATTTGTCTCATGGATAGCTGGACATTCTTCACTGTCATGCCAAAGCTGCAGGAAAGAAGAAAATTCCTTTGATTTCTACTTCATTTTACAGCCTGGGAAAGAGCTTGGACACAACGTGGGCCAGACAGCAGAGCAGACAAAAATCAGCTGTTGTATCCTCAATTCCCAAGGTGCAGGATGGGAAAGCTCCTCTTTCCTTTTGCATGGAGAAAGAACTAATAAGGCAGCAGAGGTGGACCAGAATCAGGGATTCTGCCAGCAAATCCCTGACAGACTGAAGTGCAGCCACTCAGGATCCTCCTCCCTCCTGCCACACTGAAAATCAGCTGCTCATTTTGGACACAACTCCCTCTGGTAGTCAACAGCTGGGTTGGAAAGAAGGTTCCCTGAGAGGCAGCTCTGTGTCTCCCATAAAAATCCCCTGCAAGCAACCACATGGATTTGTCTGCCCTTTCTGAAGCCTGAGATAATAATTGATGAGACACGTATTTGTTTTGTTTGGTTAAAAAAATTAAATAACAAAAGGAAATGTTTTATATTTTGGTTTTAATTATGTAAGGCCAATGAAGTGATTTCCCGAAAGACAGCTTGGGAAAATCACAGGGCCATAAAGAGTCCAGGGTGGGATGCAGTTTGCATTCACAAGGATTTAGAATCCCAGATTTCCCAAAAGACAGCTTGGGAAAAGCAGAACTGTCAGGTGGGTTGGGACCAAAACCAGGTAACAGCTCTGGTGACCCAGAGCAGCAGAATTAGAGGGAACAACTTGAACTTGCAGCTGCCACTCAAGGACTATTTCTTAGAATTACTTTTTATTCTTGCTTCTTTTAGACCAATACATCACCAGCAATGGAATGTCTGGAGTCAGGGAACTCAGAACTTGGTTGTCCCTCTGATACTTCCCATCCTAACCAGATGGAAGGATGGAATTCCAGAATACTCGATTAAAAATATATATATTAAAGAGATAGATATGCTACATCCTTGACTAATTCTTGTAAAGTAATTATTTTGAAGTTTTCCACATTTTGGGTAGGGACAAATTGAAATAATAAGTAGGTAACATTATTTGTTCAATATTTATAACATAATTATACTTTCTAGATTTTACTTTGTGGGGGGATGAGTAAGGAAACAAGCAATTAGCAGTGAAAAGGAAAAGGCAGTTGTAAGAACTGATTTGAAGGACAGGAAAAATGTTTACCATTAAGAGGGGTAATGATATTTCAATCAACAGGCTAAATATAAAAGAGCACTAAGAAAAATGAACTAGGCAAACCAGAAAGATCAGCAGGGCTGGAAAAGTAAATACACAGAATTTCTATATTTAGGGAGCTGACATTTTTGCTCCTGAACAGATGGCACAAGCTGCAGCTGGTTCAAAGATGTTGCTGGTGGCATTTTGCTCAGGAGACCTGTGCCCACAGGCCTGGGCATCCCACTGCAGCTTCAGGGGACAAACAGATTTCAGAAAGGCATTTAAAAAGGCAAAATGTCAGCTTGCTGCCCCTTCAAGTGAGTTTTGAATGCTGATTTCCAGACCAGCTGAGCAGGTGAGGGGTGGCAGAAGCTCAAACATGAAGAGCCAGCCTGTGGCCCATGCCTGCTGCAGTGCCCTGGCAATGCCCTGCTGGTGTCCCAGTGCCAGCCCCACTGCCAGCCCTTCCCCACTGCATTCCACACCCCCACACAGCCCTCCCACCCCACGAGGTCTCTCTGAGAGTCAAACTTTCCAAAGAGAACTCCAGAGCATTCCCAGGGCAAGCCAAGGGCACCTCCACACCCACAGCTCCCTTGGAGAACGTGGGGCACCACCCCAGGCACCACCTCTGCCTGTCACACTGCCACTGCCACCTCTGCCAGCCTTTCTCCAGGCCCACAGCTGGCCAGGGGGGCTGGCCCCAGCACACCAGATGCCAGCAGAAATTCCCTGTGGAGCCCTGCCACCTTCCACAGAGAAGGGCTCAAGAGGTCCTCCAAAAGCTCTGCCCTTCCCTTCATCACTTTCTCAGTGGTCAACGCCAGAATATTTGGAAATCGTGGGGAAAAAAAATGGAAAATGTGGAAAACAGGCAAGGATCTCTGGATTGAGCAGGTATGGGATACACCAGCCCCATGGTAACTCTTCTTTAACAGAGAATTGCTCAAATCTACAGAAGTGACGTTTTCAACCCTTCTCTTCCTAAATTTGGTCACTTTACCAATTAAAGCCTTGAGCATTCTTATTCAGGCAAAAGCTCACACACTTTTTTATAACACTCCCTCATTCTTTTATAACACTCCCAACATCTTCCAGAGTCAGTGAATTCCATGGTCCAATTATTAATTGTATGAAAACAATCTTTGCATCTCTTTGGAAACTTTTAGCTTAACTCAGTGACCCTGTTCAAGTGCTACACAGCACAGTAAAAGGAGCTCTGTGTTCACTATGGCATTGTTATTTTTTTTCCTCCTCCTGTCCTCATCTCTTTTTCCAGGTAACAATCCCAGCCCTCTCAATCTTTTGCCACAAACTCCTTTTCCCAAGCTCGGGGTTGTCCCATGCAGGATGCAGGGCCAGGTGTTCTGGCTGCTGCTAAAGCATGGACAAAGTTTTCCTAAACTTTTAGAGCCTGGAGGAACTGAGTGGCAAGGAATCCTTTAGCAGGTACTTCTTGCCATTCCCTGGGATGGCAGGAATGGGACAGAAGCCCTGGGGAGGACAGGAGCAAAGCCCAGCTCCAGGACAGTCCCTTCACATCCTTGTGAAAGCTCCACCCTTTCTTCTCCCCTAAAGCAGAGCACAGCTTTCCCCTCTCTCTCCCTCTCCTTGGAGGCTTTCTCCTCCAAACATGTATTCTCTGAATTTTTACCTAACTTCACCCCTTTTCACAGAACTTTCCAATGAAGGGATCCTTCTCAAAGCATTTCACTTTCCTGTTGAAACCCTGAAAACGTTTCTCCTCTCTTCTTCTGAGACCAGACATGCATCTGAAAGCTGCAAAGCCACCAAAGGAGTGAAATAAACCTTACCCCTCCTCGGAACTTCATCTCTGCCTCCTGCCAGCTCCCGCAGCCCTTGCAGAGCCTTCGCTTACGCCGCTGCAAAAAGCAGCAATCTGAGGACAAGTCCTCTCTTCTGTCAGTTGCCTTATTTTTTTAATTTTTTTTTTTTTTCATGGCATTTTCAGTGCAGTCAGAACTCCCTCCCTCCCACCAGCTCCTACTGGAGCATCTGGAGAGGGCGTTTTCCAAGGGAAAGGAGAACTCCCCTCCCAGCAGGAGCAGCCCAGGAGAGGCAGTCCCAGGGAAATCAGCTGCGCTCTGCCTGCGGAGCTCCCGCTGCCCAACGACAGGGACAAACGGAAAGAAAAGCAATCCCAGGAGCTGGAAAACCTGGGCCCCAGCCCAGCACACAAACCACAGCCATCAGACAGGAGGAGATGAGCTCTGGGACAGCGAGTTATTGTCCTGGAACAGCAGCAGGGACAGGGCTCCCCAAACACACCAAACACACAATCCCCACCCTGGGATTCACATCACACCTGGAATCACCCCCCAGGAAATCACAGGGACATAAAGAGTCCAGGGTGGGATGCAGTTTGCCTTCACAAGGATTTAGAATCACAGAATGGTTTGGATTGGAAGGGACCTTAAATTTCACTTATTTCCAATTCCACCAAGCCCCGTCCAACCTGGCTCAGCAGTATTTTATTCCAGATTCCTTTGAAGCCATCCAGCACCAAAACTCTCACTTTACCTGGAAGTTCTGAGGTCCTTATTACAAAATCACCTGCATTACCAAGTAAGAGCCTTCTAGAGGATGCAGTGAAGGCACTGCTGCCCTCAGTCCCCAGCCCCTGCAAACAGAAATTGCACATTTTGCTGTCTCTGAGCTCAGCAGTGCTCTGGACTCACACAGAATTATTTATAACCACAGCTACACCAAGAGTGTGAAAATCCCACCTCATTTCCCACCCACCTGTTTGAGATAAGGAGATTCTGACAAAAATACTGCACAGCCTTCACCAGCATTAGGGGAAAGCGAAAGAACAAGAGACAATGGACAAAGCTGGAAGAAGGGAAATTCCAATGAGTTATTGGGAAATTTTTTTCCCAGTGAGTGCTGTCAAATACTGGAACAGGGGTCCCAAAAAGTTGTGAAATTCTGCCCTTGGAGATATTTAAAACTCAACCAGACAACGTCTGAGTGACTTGATCTAAATTGGTCCTGCCTGGAAGTGAGGTTGGACAAGAGATCTCCACAAGTTCTTTCCAATCTAAAATTATTCTAGGATTTTATAAATTATTTTGTTCCTCAATGGACTAAGATGTGCATCCATCCTAAAAGGAGTTATAGGTAGTATAAATAAAGATATAAATCTGTTAGAGAGGATGCCACCCCTCAGGTGTTTCAGACAATTCATGATGTGGGGTGTCAAGCAGATTCTCTAATCATTGAACAAGCAGAGCCATGGAATGATTCCCAAGCTCAGCTGCTGATGTTTCATGACTGGCACTATCTGCACTCAGCTCTGCTTAAAGGGTTTTTTGTTTGCTTTGTTTTTTCCCTTCTTATCAAAATGCATCCTTCACAAATTCTGCTGCAGGAAGGGTAAAGTCGAGCTCTGAAGTAAAAAGATTTAGAGCAAAAAGCTAAAAAGCTTCAACCTCCTCAGAGAGGAGGCTATTTAAAAGCAAACACACGTAGCAGATGTTGTCAGTGGTTGGGTGCAGCACTCCCCTCTAATTAGCTCTGCCCAAGGCAGCGATCCCAGAGATGTCACAGGCAGAATGTGCCAAGGATTTGGGATGGAGCTTGGCTGCTGGAGCACTGCAGTGCCACAGATCCTCTGCCCTCTCAGCCTCCATTTTGAACATTATTTGTGGTTCTTGCACAACTCTGTTTGGCAGGACTTTCATGCAGTTATCTCAGTTGGGTGAATTTTTAACGGCAGCAGCTTCAGGATGTGGCTCAGAGGAGGGTTTAGCTTTGGGCTGGCACTGAAGGTAATGGACACTACTGCAAGCCCCTCTCCTGTGCTCAGGTGAGATCAGAGGTGATATAAACTCCATTTCCCAAAGTGAGCCACATTAGCCATTACTGAAACACAACAGTGAGCCCTGAGCCAGGAGTTCTCCAAGCATAGTTAAAGCTTTGGCTGGCAGCTCTAACTCTTCAGGAGAAGAATGCCAGTGCTCCACCAGAACTCCTCAAACCAGCCTAATTGTTACCAAACAGAATCAGTAAAACTCCTGTTACCATTCTAAGTATTAGCAGAGTTATCTTCACATAAACAACCTCACCTTTTCCCTAGTTTACACCTCCTAACACTTCATAGATCACATCTCATCACTGAAAATACCACATAAGAGAAGAACATGCAACAGCCCAGCAGTTAAAGTACATTTTTTACCTATTTCCCTTGTTTTTTTCATGCAGGAAAACCCTTTAGAACCCTGGAAATACCTTTACTCAAAATTCTTTTTTTCTGCAGCCAAACTACTGCCCAACTTCTCCTGGCAAGAAAAACACTCCTGCATGTGGGTTAGCCTAAATTAGGAAGGGGGGAAAAAAAAAGTTGGAAAGCAGAGATAATTTTACTTCATAAGATCTTGATCCTGGATTATGAAGGTGATAAAACCAGACTCTTCCTTTCCAGCAGCAGAGCCCAGCCCTTGTCTGTGATTTCTGCTGAGGATGGCTGGCAAGGTCTGCCTCACTCCAACAGGCAACTACAGGCCGAGGGATGAATCAAGTTTTCCAGGCCTCACCAGTTAGAAGTGACTCATTTAAACCCTGGATTAGAGCACTGGGATTGCTCTGCTCGTTGCAGATAAGCAGCTGATTCCCTGCATACAATTTCACATTCAAAGCAAGGGGACTGGAAACCTTTCCTGTCAGCCCTGCTCCGACAGGCTCGCAGAGCCCAGCGTGACTCGCTGAGCTACAGCCGCAAGCAGTGGCTCTGCTGAAAAAATAAAGAGAAAAAATAAAGATGGAACACCATCAGTGTTCCCCTCTGCAGTGCAGATTTCACTGAAAAATATAAATCTGGAGGTATGAGATGCTGCCTTGGGTTTATGCTGTTCAAAAATCAACATGGATCACATCTATGTTGTTCCAAAAGGTGTCAAGTTCATCTATCAGTGAGTGAGTTCTTTCTGGATTTTTATAATATTAGTTATTTCTGCCTTGCAAAGAACTACAGAATAAGACATATTCCATAATTAGAAAGCACTTGGCAAAAATACCATGGGAAAGAAACCACCCTAAACAGGCCAGGAATTTGAGAGCCCTTCCTCTTGCAGGTCAGAGGAACGTCTCAATCAAAAAATAGAAATGTCTTTAACCTGTCACATGTGTCCTGCTGTCCAGAGCATCCTGACCTAAAACTGATTAAAATGCCTCACACTCCTAAAACACCCTATAGCAGAAACTGAAGGTTCTGAGGGACATTTGTCCCACTGCTTAGGAAAAACACCCCATGTCTAAGAGAGGATGAACATCTGACTGCAGGATGAGGATAAATCAACGCCTTGCCAAAGAGCCAATGCTAAATATTGTAACAGGTTTGATAAAAAGACAAAACCTCCTCCCTATATTATTAGTTCTGCTAAGAATTGTCTCTTTTCTACCCAGTTTTTGAATTAAAGCATCTCCTCTTCCCCTCTCAAGAGTGCTCCAAATAAGTAGTCATGAACAGAAGTTTGAACACAGGACATTGGCCCCTGGAGATACAACATTCCTGCTCAGTTATGGAACAGCACACCTAGAAAGGTTAAACCAAAAGCTCGTTGTACTCACTCAAAAGGTGCCTCAAGATGATGAAAGTTCCTTCACTTTACTGCAAACTTCATGGCATCACAAGTTGACTGAATTCCCTAATTCTGTGTGAAGGTGTTTGCAGGGTTACAGACAAAACCTCAAAAATAGTGAGGTGTGGCCAAAAGGGTTCAAAAACCAGTAGACAAAGAATATTTAGATTATTATTTTGGATTCTAATTTATGCTTTGTAATGCCTAAAACTGTCAATACTGGTTTTGTTTGTTTGAAGAAGCTTTGTCAGTGAGAACACCAAACTTATTTTCTTCCCAAGGTCAGTCTTTCACAAAGAAATACGAAAAAAAAAGAATATTACAAAAATTGAGATGCACACATCTTCTTGGACTCCTGCACTTTCTCTGCCAGTTCTGTTGCCTGTTTTGATGCCCCTGGTGATGGATTAAAAAGCACATATGACAGCCTTGTATTTAGTTATGGCTCCTGCACACACATAATAATTCTGGGTCTATGACGTGAACGAAAAGAGAAACTGGGTTAATCTAACAAATTAAGATAAATTTTCCTTGTTGTTGCTTTCTGTTGAAGCAGTGAGACAGAAATGGCTGGCTGGCTTTGACAGTGGCCATCAGAACAAAGTCCCACTTTATAATCACCAGATGCCCTTAATGTGATGCCAGTTTGTCTCATGCCCGTGGCTGCTCCTGCTCACGGCCCTGTCAGGGTTTCCCTGATTTTACAAACACACTCCAATCCCAACAGCAATTGTTGCATTGACTCCAACAACAAAGTTTAAACCCAGCAGTTAATTCCCTGGGATTGCTCTGGCCCTGCTCTGACACAATCGTTTGCAGCAGCTCCCCTGCAGTGGCTGCGGCAGGGACAGGGTTTGGAGGGAGCTGGTAACACAAACAGCCTGACTCAGTTCAGCTGATGTGCATTCCTGCCGACTGACTTTCCAAACAGTCACTCCTAGTGGCAGGACCTACATCTTCCTTTTAAGGGGAAAAAATGTTTTCACAGGAAAAATTCAGTGTTCAAAGCCTGTGCATACCTCCCTGCTTCCAGTGACGAGTCTCGCCTTTAAAAATGCATTTTTGTTGCACGCAGAACAAAAACTTCTCCTTCCTTAAAGTTGTTCCTCTTTTTTAACACAGCCATTGGCTGTCTGCCCATCCCTGGCACTCTCAGGTGAAATATCCTAGCACACTGCTTTTCACACAAACCAGCACTGAACAGAGAGTTGGTTTTCCAAAGGAAGGACTCAATCTGATTGAGGAAAACACGATGAAAAAGAGCAGGGAATGTACAGGCTGCAGACAAGACTTTACAGCTCACACTGCTGACTGACAGTTCCTATTCCTTCACATTTCTTTTCCTGCATTTCTGAAAAGAGGCTCAGTGTTAGAAAGGGCTTAAGGCTGGAAAGCAGATCACAACAAAAACTTCTTGTTCCATCCACACGAGATAAGGAAAGAGTGAATACTGGTGCTACGCCTGCAAGTTAGATGAAGGAAACAGGATTTCCCTCTGCTACTCCCTGAGCAAGATCCCAAGGAAATGTTTCTAATAATAGGAAATTACTATATAAGGCCAGATCAGCACTAAACTGTTTGCAGTCTGGAGGAGAAGGATGTACAGGAATCCTGAGGAGGGACACACCAGGCTGCTCACACATCAGGGGAAGGCAGCACACCCAGGGCTCCCCTCCACACAAAGGGACAGAGCTTAACCTGGGACTCCTCTGCTGGGTCCTGTCCTACAGCCCCAAATAGCAACTAAATGGACAAATTAGAGCTGCTCTGTCCTTCTGGAATGCCCTTGCTTTTCTCCATGGCAGGAAAAAGACAGAATAGACTTTGAAATCTATAAAATAACACTTGCAAAGCAAAGCTGAGCATGTCCCAGATTGGGAAAGGGCAGGAAAAGACACAGCCATGCCCTAGAGCAGGACATGGGCAGTGCTGATGCACAGGGCAGGCTGAGAGCTCCCCTTCCTGCCCTGCACATCCATGGAGCACAAACTTTTTGTGAACTGGACAGTTCTTACTCATCTTGGTTTAAACAGCAAAGATATTGGGCACCATTTAAGTTCATTTTTGCAGCATTCCCACAAAATTTCAGGAATTAATGTCTCCTAGGCCAAGAGTTTCAGCAGCTACAGGCAGCTGTGCACATCCCAGCAGAGCTGCCAGGGGCACTGCTGAGGAGCTGTAGCTCCAACCCACACTTTTCACCATCCCTGCAGACACCAAACCTGCAAGCCCAGTTAAAGGACAGATTTTCCTCCTTCTTATACAAATGGAAGGGAGTTCCTGCAACAATGCTCACAGAGGCCTCGTTTGGGGAAAGTGATAGAACTGGAAGGTTTCCCTGGGATTGCCATCAAGGGGTATCTTTCCATCTCTGCTTTGTCTTTGACTAAGGCCAGGAGCTCCCAGTGCAGGGCAGCTTGCTGAGCAAACCCAGCCCCAGAGCTGCCACGGAAATGAGCACAATATAAATTGCTAGATAGATTTATCACCCAGAGTTTTGGTTAGGTTTTTTTTTTTCTCCCTGTCAGCAAGAGATGTTTGTGACAAAATGTACAAACAATTCTGTATCTGTAGCCCTGCCACATCCTATGTCTCTTCTCTGCAGAATGACACAGCTTCCAGGGGAAAGCAAGGCCAAATCCCAGACAACACTTTCCTGTCAGCTGGTGAGAGCTCCTTGAGCTGCAGGGCTCAGTTTGCCACAGCCAATTTTAAGAAAAAACCTTAAGAAGAGAGCCTTAAAAAAAAAACCAAACCAACCCAGGCTACCCTTGTGAAAGAGTCATTGATGAGAGATCAGAGTTTGACAGCAAAGTTCTCTCCACATCACAGCACCAGGAGCTTCACAGTCTCCATGAAAACATGGCTGAGATTGCCAATTATTCCCAATTCTCTCCACTGTCCCACAGGATTCCTCCAGTGTCACCAGGATCTCAGCAGCTGCTTGTACCTGGCCCTTGTCCCCACAGCACCTGGCCAGAAAAGGGTGTGCACTCAAAGCCTTCCAGGGCACGTCCTGTGCCAAGAGGATGTTTCATATTGGGCTTTATCTTTAGGGACATCTTGATTTCTGAGGATTTTTAGACTGACCTTTAATTTTTGTCCTGTTAAATACTTCACATCCTTGAGTGCACAGCAAGGGGGAAAATGAGGCAGGTTTTTCAGAGCTGGGAAACACAAGTGGTTATGACTCTGAGAGAAAAATAGCCCTGAAAAAGCTCTTATTTTAAATGCTCTTATGCCTCTTTACTCATGTAATACTTGCTCCATAACAATTATAAAGCAATTCAGCAAGATGGCTTCTGCTGGTATGGTTTGTGGTCAGTGGTATCTGGAAGTTAAATTTGGAGAAAAACATTTTTGGGAACGAGCTCCCTGTGGATTTAAGTCAGTACAAAGTCTCAGCTGTCAGGCTGGACCCTAACACTCTTGTATTGCCTGTTTATTTTTCATACCAGCTCCAAGGATGCAGTCACTAAGTTGTTTGCTCAGTTTCCAAGTCAAGTCCAGGAGAAATAAGATATTTGTCTTGGCTCTAAAAAGTGAGAAGAATCACAGGTATGAGACTGGGAGACTGAAAGCAGAGTTCATCCACCCCATTAATATTGTATTGACTGATTCCAATCCTCCCCTGTCCCCTCAATGACTGCAAAATTCTCTAAAAACAGGAATTGTCTGTTTAGAACTGCCAGCACTAAAACAGAAAGTTTAAGTTGCTTTATTTTCTTTAGTAGGTTAAATCTGAAGCCTAAGGAAGGCTGCCTGAAAGACATCACTCTTAACTGTGCCAACACACATCATTTTGCACAAGCATAAATACCAAATTTATCTGCTATATCAGACTGCTTTATAGGAAACAATTGAACTTCACTGACCTCTCCTGTCCTTTTTTCTCTTAATTGACAACTTTCACCAATGTAGCTTTACATTAAAACAAACCACACCCAAAATCAGATCATTGGTACTGTGAAAAACAGTTCGAAAAGGAAATACCTCCCTCCAAAACAGCCAAATGAAATTGTTTCTTTTAAGGCAGCACAGAGCTTTTCCTTTTCATAAAGCTTGAATAAAGCTATCGTGGAATTCCTAATTTGTTTTCAAAGCCATGAACTTTTCTGTTATGTGGAGCATAGGTAATATCTAGATTTTATGAGTATATTCAGGCTTCCAAAGTCAGAAGAATAAAGGTCAAATGACTAAAACTTTCCTGAAAAGCACAGCAGAGAGGCTCACATACAGAACCTATTTGCTTAAATTTGGATTTTTTATTAAATAGTTTGTACATGAGTGATACTCCAACAAATAACTAACCCTACTCCTCTCTACTGTTACTGTAACAGCAAAATCCCTTTCTATGGACAGTTTATAGTAGGATAAAGATGTTTATATCAGTGTAATATCTGGGATATCAGTATCATTTGTACCCAAAATATGGGGATATGTTGCTGTGAGCACAATTGCATTTGCCATAAGTTTGTTCTGTGGCATATCCACAGATTCCTTAGGGGAAAAAAAGACAAATCAGCAACCTGCAAGTGTTGGGTGATACCTGGGAGTAACAAGTTCTTATTTTCCTTCTGGTGTGACCCTCCTTTAAAGCAAACGTAGCAATTCTGTAGCAAACTCCAAGTTCCCAAGTGGAGTTAAATTCTGTGAGCACATTGAATGCTTTGGACATTCAAACAAGTGGAGCAGTTTTTAGAGTTTTGATGATTTATAAGTGAAGAGTTTACAGGCACAATTTGTACTTCCACCACTTCTTTTTTTTTTTTTGCTCTCCTCTGTTCCAAACTGACTTCGTTGGCCTAAGGCAGGCAGTTATTTTGGGGCAGTGAAAAGTTATAAATAAGTTCTAATAAAACTATTAGTGACAAACATGAGACTGAACTCCTCTCAAACCCTTCTTTGTAAGGGAACAAAGAGCACTTTACACTGATCGTGATGGCACAAGCCCCCTGAGAAAAGTTTAAGCAAAGAGTCTCAACAACTAGATCATGAACCCAAAATAAGAACTGTTGGATGAGCTGTAGAAATTGCAGATTGTGCTGAAAGGAAGGGGCTGAGCAGTTTGCAGAGGCAGGAGAGGAGGCAGGCAGTGAGGCTGGCCCTGGCAGTGAGCTGAGCACGTGGGCAGATGATATTGCAGCTGATGTCTGAGCTGCTTCCCTTTCCCCTGCCTGCCCTGCTCCTGCTGAAAACAGGGGAAAAGCCACCAGATGAAGGGTATTGTCTGAGGTCATCTCCTCTGCCTGCGCCCCAAGGAGCCTGCAGTGAACAGGCTTTAATGCTTTGGTGAATCTTTTTTTGTCCCAAAACAGATTTAGCATCACTTAACATCCACAGGGGATAATGAGTTGTCATTATCATGGCAAAAGTGTTCCAGGCTGCCTGGAAAATACAGTCATCATTTCAGAAGGATATTCCACGTCCACCTGCATCACCTTGCACTGAAATTCAGAATATTCTCAATTCAGAGCATTGTTTTCCAAGAGTTTAAAAACTGACATTCCTATTGGATCAAAACCACCTTAAAACAAGATTTTTTTTTTAGTGTAAAAGAAGCAGTAATGACACTGATGTTAAAAAAAATAAATAAATTAGTGGCCTGCAACTTAGCCTCCTTTGGATTGTGAGGAATATCTCATCTCCAAGGCAGTTTCAACTCCCTCCTAAGGAGATCTACACAGGCCTGCTCTCTGCATTTTCAAAACTTTCTGCATTATCAGAGACATCAGTTTAATCAGAAACAGAGACACTAAAGAACAATGAAGGAGTCCATCCCTTTGTGGTTCTCAGGAATGTGTGTTGCACATCTGGATAAACATGGGTCTCTGCAGAGAATGGAAACATTCATTCCCCAGCTGTGGTTAGGTCCAAACCCTTTTTCTTTCCCTGATTTACTCTTAATCCTGCATTTGGTGGTTGCAAAACTGCACAAACCCTACTGAGGCTGACACCACAGGCCCAGGAATCTTCCTCATGACCCTTTACACCTACTTTCTAAACAAAACCTTCTTCTGGGCTGTGAGCTCCAACTGAAAGGAGAGATCCTGAAGGAATTGAGAGTTGTGACATTAACAGAAATGCCAACTGTCCCACAGCATCTTGTTCTCCAACAGGAGATGAGGACTGGCACTCCTAAGAGTAAGAGACAGGAAAGGGATGTTTTATTTCTCATACCAAGTCCAAGGATGCAGTCACCAAGTTGTTTGCTCAGTTTCCAAGTCAAGTCCAGGAGAAATAAGATATTTGTCTTGGCTCTAAAAAGTGAGAAGAATCACAGGTATGAGACTGGGAGTCTGAAAGTAGAGCTCATCATCCTGCTAGAAATGCATGGATTTGGAGATCTCGTGGAAAGTTGGGTGTCTCTAGATCTGTTCTGAAGCTGTGTGGGTCCATGGCAGCCAGGAGCACAGCAGGAACTGTCTGAAGGCCCATCCCACTGGGAAGGAAACACCTTTTCTCCTCTGATTTAACAGGTATAGACCCTGTAGCTCCTCTTGGACAGATCAAGGATCTCCCTTTGGGGACGTGCTGCAGGACCATGAGGGAATCTGAGCTCTAACCTGACAGAAGGATCCAAGACTCTCCAGAATAGGCATTTCACACAGAAAAATCAACATTTGTTCTCAAACCCCATCATGTAAGAAATACATATAAACCACAGGCAGCAGCTTTGGTTCATTAGCTTAAATTTTCTGTTTTACCAACTCTCCTAAAGCCAGGGCAGCAGCATCTGCTGTTACAGCAACAACAGCAGCCCAGCCTTCATCAATCCAACAATGAGAGGAGGCTGCAAAAAGCTGAGAGCTGATACAAAATGAAGGGCAAGCCCTAAACTAACCCTGCCTTGCCAAGGTCAGGGCTCTGCACTCAGCTTCAGTGGAGTTGGAGTGCACCTGTGGCAGGAAAAAAGGTTCAGCTCTTTTATATCACTTAAAGGCAAGCATCAATATTTGAGGGTTTGTTTCAGGAGCTGTTGTTTGCACGGCTGAAGTAGAAAAACAGAGACACAGGGAAGTTCATCACTGTAAATTATTGATCTGCTGCTTTCTAGACACTGAAACTGGTAATTAAACAAATGGTAAAAAGATACTTCATCAATTATAGAGGTGCCAATTTAAATTACACTTGCTCCAGGATGAATAAGCCACAGAGGTTAAATGCTTTGGGTACTTCATACCTGCTTCTTGTTCAAAATTGCAGCAATTATTCTAATTCTCACATCCTGCTGCTCCAGAGCTGTGAGCTCTGTATCAAGCTTCACGAAGGGAAATTAGAGCTTTTGTTCCACAAGTCTTATCTCACACAATGTCCAGGAAGCACAGGCCCATGGTCAGGAGAGAGCATTTGGAGCAGATATCATTGGGAACCCCTTTCTGCTCAGCAGGGCTGGTTATATGGCCATAAGTCAAAGCCTTGTGATAACAGCTTTATCCCTCCTCCAAAAATCAAACCAAAAAAAAAAAAGAGTTTTCTCTGCTAACAGCAACTTGTGCAATCTGTGAAGCACTGGGCAGACATTTGACACTGGCCTGATGGTTTTTAGGAGCTATAGACATGCACACACCCTCCCCAACCTAAAATAACACCAGCAAGCTGCTTCTGAAGCAACATGGTGATGACATCAAAGATGTCCTTTTAAGCAGAAATCATGTCACAATCATGGTGATGACTCAAATTTGATTTATGATAAATTTTTATATGAGGGTGCACGCCTTACTGCATGAGGCTTAAGGTTATCTCATTCCACGTTAAATATGTGAATGCAAAAGTACACTTGCTCTAATACTGATTTTGAAACAGAAACAGCAATCAAAGAAGAGCTTGGCTATCTTGAAGTTGCTGGCACAGGTTCTCTAGAACCATTATTACATCTAAATAGATTTCACCCTGGGAAAGCATTCAGTGAAGGCTGAGTTCATCAATTGATTGAGATAAGCCAGGGAATATGAATATTACAGGTTTAAGGCTGCAAATGCAGCAGAAGCAGCTGCCTTAAAGGCACATGCAAAACAACCCTAACAGGTGGACACAGCTGGCATCCCTCATGGAGCAGTGAGGCAACACCAGGGAACCTGCAGCTGCTGCTGGAGCCAGAACAACCCTGGAAGTCAAAGAACTCATCACGGAGCAGTGGGGCAGGAGTGGAGGTGGGAGTTCAGAGAGGAAAGAGAGGCAGAGATGGAGAACTATCAGAATATGGTGTGGAAGCTGGAGATGATGGAAAGCTGCCAGCTTTCAGCTGATGGAAACAGCCCAAGTGCGAGATGGAGGCCGGACTGTAGGATTTCTGTGGAGGAAAGAACACCAGTGCTTGGTAGGGGGACAGGAGAATCAAAGGCTGAGCTGACTCTTGCTACTGCTCCCCAGATAATGAGGCTGAAGCACAAGGAGAGCAAGCTCTGCCACAGGCCTGGTGCCAAGTGCTTTGTGGAGTGTTCCTTGCCTGTTCTGAGGAGAGTTACACAAGGTAAGGCTTTATTCATAAGTGCCTGATGGATCCTGTGTGTGCAACAGCTCCTACCAGCAGAGCAGTGTTTGTGGGAAATGTTAGGAAGAGTGTCTAAGAGAGATAAAGCCTTTGAGCTGCAGATGAAGCTGCCAGCCTTCATTTCCAGCTTGTCAGAGCAAGTCCTTCTTGAAGTCAGCAGGCTGGAATGAAGAGAATCTGGCATTTGTGCATGGATGTATGGCTCAGACAGCCAGGGCGGAGCGGCTGGCTTTAATCAGACTTTGCACAAAGGAGGGGGAGTGGGAGTGGCCAAGTGCAGTGAGTGATGGGCGTTATCTGCTGTACAGCCACAAATTCCTCCTCTCCGACTTCGGATTTCAGGCCTGACCTCCTTTCCTGCTTCCACTAGCCCCTAGAGCTGGAGGGGAAGGGCCATACAGGACTGGAATCAGAGCCCTTCACATTCTCAGAATTGCTGGTGTGTGTGAGAGGCAGCACACACTTGTCTGGTGAGCTGACAAATTCCACAACAGCTGATGGGTCCCAGGAGCAGCTGCATGCAGGTAGCTGCAGGGCTAAGCCCCACGATTCCAAAATTCACTTTTCCAAATGCTAAGCCACTCCAGCTCACCTGTGGGTGACAGCTGGTTGTGAAGTCTCATCACCCACAGTGCACCAAAAAGGAGCAAAGCTCCAAAACATTTCAATCCAGCTGCCTACTACAGCATAAAGAATTCCAGTGCAAACCACTTTTGGTTGTTTTCTACCCTCACAATGAGGCTACAGTCCACTACATCACACAGAGCTTCAATTCCATCTAGAAATAGCCTCTTGAGATCTCTGTTGCAGGATGGCATTCTTAAATTTTGTTTCCTTGTGTGCCACTGCTGGTGGTGACAGCAGTAAGTTGCAGGAACCTGCACGTATGCCCAGAGTGGGCACAGAGCCACATCTGACCTCTCACACAGAAGGTTTTGGCAGCAGAATTAATTCCTTCTCCCTTACCCTTTCTGCCTGTGTCACTCATGGCATGCTCAGATACCACAACACAGTAACCTTGTCCTACTACCCACCACAAATGCCTTGTTAGAGTCCCACAGGGCTCGAAGGTTCCTTGGATCTTTACACCTGGTGAAAAGCAGGGCAAAAGTGGGAATTTCTGCACTGTCACCTGGGTAAGGTACTCCCCATCCTGACCCTCAGTGCACTGGCTCTCCCAAACTCCATCCACGGAAAATAATACTCTGGGAAGGGGAAGAGAGCAAAATATTCCAGACATCACAACTGGAGCCCTGTGCCTTGGGCTTTTCTCCCCATTTTGGACCCCAGCCACTCTAAGGATGCTTTGGCAAGAGGCAGAACAGACAGCAGCTTTTCCTGGCTCCGTGTCCAAGGGCGTGCAGCCTGGAAGGATTTATCAGTGCCTCTCTCTCCCTGATCTGATAGCACATTAAAGGGCACCAGCAGTGCAGGACTCATGGGCAGGTGCTCCTGCACTGCTCAGGAGCTGGGGCTGTGGGAGCTTGAGAATGCTCATTGTGAGCAGTGGAGTGGAGATCGCCTGTTCTGTTTGTAAACCTTGAGAAAGCCAACATTTAGAAAACAACTAATTACCATTTATGTCCCAAACAGCTGGCCTAGCTCCACATCCACATGCTGGGAGGCTTTGGTGCCAATCAGCCCACACATCAGAGCACAAAAGTCCCCCAGTGTGACTGCAGAACCTTCTAGCAAACAAACTTCTCACTAGCACTGACTTCAAGGATCAAAACACAGCAGTGTAAGCATAGAACAGCCACACAAGCCATCATTCCCACATCATTACACTACAGACACTTGTCCGAGGTGAAAAGGGCACAGAAAATGTCCTCTGAGGTGCCAGAGGGCAGTCCCAGGCTGCTGTCAGCTGGCCTGGACAGCTGATGTCCCAGGGACACAGCCTCTGTCCCAGCTGTGCCTGTCCTGGCCCTCTCCCCCTCTAATGGGACTAAGATCCATTCAGCTCTGACCAGACATTTCAGGGAACTAAACAAATAGAAAATGCTGTTTTCTTCATCATTGCTCTCCCAACTTTGTTTCAAAGGGTTAATCAAAGGCTACAGTGAGACTAATTTAATCTGGTTTAGTGAAAGGTGGAACGAGATGATCTTCCAGGTCCCTTCCAACCCAGACCATCCTATGACTCTAAACAGAAGTGATATCAGGACAAGCTTATCTTAGATACTCGGAGAACACAAAAGAAAGGGCATTTCATGGAAGTGACATGGCTGAAGCTCCAAGACTCTCTGGCTGCTTGTTCATCCCCTCCCCTCTGCACACCCTCGTGCCTTGAGCACTGAAATCCTGGAGAAGTGACACAAGGACAGTATCACTCCCAGCAGCCCTGGGGACAAGCCCAGGAATGCCACCAGGGCTGCAGCCTGTCACAGCTGCAGTGCTCCAGGAGCAAGGGAGCAGCACCATAAATCACCTAACCTGACATGTGGGGATCCTGTCCCAGCACTGCTCTGCTACTGCCAAAAATTGCAAAAACTGTCACTTTTTGGCCTTAGAAATGAGGGCTGATGCTGGTGAGTTTTGGTTGCCAGCACACAGGAGAGGAGCAGCTCACTCCACACACTCATCACTGAGCCATTTATCGACCCAAATGAACCTCCCCATATCAATCCAGAAATGTCAATCCAGCCCACACTAAACACTGATTGATTTTCTGCTCTAACGAGCACTGTGTCACATTTGTGTTAACTACTCATCAGTTCAGATAAGTGGTTTGCAATTAAGATAATTTGAGACCAGTGGAAGTGTGGCCTGAAAAGCACTTTCAAGAGTTCAGCAGAGAAATTCACTGCTCAAAACAGGCAGCCAGGTACCAAGCTGACAGCTACTTTTAGACCTTTACACCAGAATTTACCTTTCCAAAACAAAAAGCCTTGTCACAACCTAATTTTTCCTTGGAAGGCAATAACTGGCTCGTACAAAGATTTCTTCCCAGATGTGCACAC
The DNA here is from genome assembly GCA_013397155.1 of Irena cyanogastra. Lineage (NCBI taxonomy): Eukaryota > Metazoa > Chordata > Aves > Passeriformes > Irenidae > Irena > Irena cyanogastra. The sequence continues at coordinate 658,665 of VWZV01004171.1, read as the reverse complement.
TCACCCTGCAGCAACACTGATTTCCTTCCTCTCAGGTGACACCACAATCCTTTCACAGGTGCTCCCTATTCTGATGGTAGGCAAGCAGCATTCCAGCAAAGCTGCACTCAGTGACAAACAGCCAACTTCACTGAAGCCTCCAGAGAAAAATAAACAGTTACAGGAGCACAGCTTGTGAGTTCCATGGCCGTGAGCCTGGACATAGTTCACATTCTCATCCTACACGGAGCCACTTTGTGGAATTTTCCTCCCAGTGCAAGCGGTTTTTGGACACCAGCAGCTGCCAGCCCAACACATTCAGGTTGCAGTTGGAACTGCCCTGTCCCCACCTAGATCCGGAAACTTCAGAGCAGACACTTGGCAACCGCTCAGGTTTCAGTTTGAAGAGAGAGATCAAACAGCCTCCTGCACAAGGCAAGGGTTTTTTGCATAGAGAACACCACATCTCTTGCAACATTTCCTCTTCACATGGAGCCCTCATGACCAGTCTGCCAGAGCAGCAGGGAAGTCCTCACTCCCTCCCAGCACTCACTACCTGCCAGGCTGCCAGCACCAGCCATGCCCTGCTTTTCTCTCCAGGAAGTGCAGCTCATCTTTTTATTTATTTTTTACTCTCCTTTCCTTTCTGCTTCTTCTTTGTATCAAGACACAAATAGCTCAAATCAGGTTAGTTTATATTTGAGTCAAATAACAGCATCTGAAAGCTTTACCTAATATGCAAATGGCTCATAACCATCAGCCCTTGTATTCTTTAATTATATCAGGCAAAGAGAAAAGACACTGTGCTTGTTCATTATATTGTTTTTCTTATAAGTTCTAAGGGACTTTAACACACCTGGTTTGGAAATACTTCTTGCATAAATTACCCCAAATTCTTCCTAGCTTTCTCAAATCCCTGCAAAAGCAGTCATGAGAGTGCTGTTTCTTCTGTGGGTTTAGGGGACACCTCTTTGGTGATCTTAAAGGACAATATTTTTAGGTATTAAACTGACAGGCAGCACTACAGCTCACCTGCACTACTTTTACAATCAAGGCTCAAACAATTTACAGAGCTGCTTTCTGCTGGAAATCAAATTTTTAAGTGCTGAAATTAAGTTCCAACTGAAGTAACACAAGCTCCAAGACAATGGGCATTTGTCCCCAAGTTATTCCATAAAGCTGAGCTTTAGTTTTCTTCAGATGAATAGTCTGTGAGTCCTCTTCTTCAGGAGGATGTGGAGGCCAACAGAGCAAAATGAGATTGATCAGATCTCTGATATGGGCTTATTTTGGCCTCACCACCTTTTCTGCCTCCCACACATCTTTATCTCCATCAAACTTTTCCAGCCTCCACTTTTTGGCCTCTACTTTCCTTGCTGACCTCCCACACCATTTTGGCCTCCCACTCCTTTTCAGTTTCTGCTTTTCTTATTAGTCTCCCACCCTTTCTCAGCCTCCACTTTTCCTCCTGAGTTTTCAGCCTCTGGTTTTCTCTCTGACTCCCACCCCTTCAGCCAGCACAGAATATTCAAACCCCCTGAAGGTTATGAATTTGTAAATTCCCTTTCTAAACAACCACGTTTCACCTTGATGTGTCCATCCATACTGTTTCTACACCCCAGCACCAGAAATAACCCATACCCATCCTGACACCTTGCAGTCAGAACAACTTGGGTTGATGCCCAAGGAAACCTGGTGGCTCTCTCAGTAATTTCAGTCCTGCTAGGATTATCACAGCACTGTACAGTTGTTTTAATGGAAGTATAAAAGTAAAACATGAGAATTTCTGGGATGGTAAAAGCTGATGCTCTAAGGTTTGCTGATAGCTCCATAAACTGCTATTCCCAGTTCCTATCCACCAGATTCCTGGACAGAAGATCAGCAAAATTAAATATAATCTGCATTCCCAGAGAGTGCTATGGCTGGGCACACACAAAAACACACTCTGTACTTTTCTGCAGAACTTGCTTTTGATCCCCTCTCCCACTTACAAGAGCAAAAAAATCCATGCACAAATAAAATGAAGATTTTGCAAATCACATATTTTGTATTTGTCTTCATTACAAGACAAAGTTTTCCTTTCTGTTTTCCAACAAAACTGTGTCCAAAAAAGCTTGTAATTTTGGGGAAAATCAAAAATAAACTTTTTTAATACACTATTTAAAATTAAGCACTTGGTTTACTTGAGAAATGTGATGGGTGCTCTGCTGGTTGTTGCACTTGGCATTGTTTATTCAGGACCCCAAAATCAACCAGGGACACAAACCCTGGCTGTTGTTAAAACCTTTACAGGTGTCATGGGTGGGGAGGGAAGTTTCCTGTAACATCTGTGAGAAAATCCCATGCTAACACAGAAGAGCAGATAATGAGTCAGAAGAGGCAGAAAAGCTCAGAACTGAACTCCAGTGCTCACTCAAAGGAGGCAAAGTAAACATCTGTTTTTCTGTCTGAGTTCCAGTTCTGTCAGAGAGAGAATTCCTGCCTTCCTGTTGCAAAGGTGTGGCTTTCCCTCCCAAGAAGAACAAGAGGCAATTTCAAACAGACTCCAAAAGTCCTGAGAGTGGAAGACAACCTGTTATTTAAAACAACAAGATGTGTGGACACAGAACAAGGCTTCCTTAGGTCTCTAATTTAGAAGGTTCAATAAAAGTCCAGAAAAGCCCAGCACTAATTTGTGCAATAATCTTCCCTCTCTCCAAACCACACTGTCGGACTCACCAGCTTTTACTGCAGATCAAAACCTGAGCTGCAGCAGCACCATTTGTAATGCAGTGCTGTGTGTGTTGCAAATATGCACCAGGTTTTGTTTTTTCCAAAATGTTGGTTACAGTGTGCAGCCTTGTAAAGCACAGAACTGCATATTTTAGTTATTAAACTTCATAAACAAGTCTGGCTGTTGAAAGTCATTTCCCTGAGTAAACAATGACTCAGTGTGGGCTGTATAATGTACAAGTTATTAGTTACTGTTAGTGAGTTTAAAAAAACTCAACTCTATACAAAGGTCTGCTTCAGAATGGAAAATAGTTTTCCTCCTACTTCTATAGTTCCAGTTATATTGTTTCAGTGGAATTTAATTTTCTAAAAAGCTAAACAGATCACTATCTCTTCATTATATAATTGGACATTGACTTAACTGGACCCTTCAGCCATGAACAATAGGTGCAGTGTGAAAGCTGAGTTTACCCCTTTTTCTGTTCTCAGTTTGTCATTATAATGCTGAAGTAAAGCTGATTCTTTCCTGGATAGGAATAGCCCATCTAGATCAGGCATCAGGTGACAATGAAAACAGACATAAAGACAACCATAAAATATTGAGTATACAGTAATGAAGAAAAATGCAATTGCAAGCTCAATAAAATCCTTTGACAAACACTGCTCCCTAGTTGAATTACAGCTCCTTCCATAATCCCCCTCTTCATTAGCAAAATGGCCAAATACACCTGGTGATTGTCAGCTGGCAGAAGGCACCAGGATCACTCTGCCTAATGAAACTCAGCTGCTAAGGCACCAAGGTTTCCCTGCAGCATCAAACCCCCTCCAAAGGCTGTTTTCCTGTTCCAGTGTGCACTGGCCCAGGTTAGGAGCACATCTCTGTGTTACTTTTTGTAAGGGGGAAATCTCTGGTCAGACACCAGAACACTAAAAGGAAATACAGAGTCAGAGCACAGAACAGCCTGAGCTGGAGGGACCCACAAGGATCATTCATTCCAACCCCTGGCCCTGCACAGACACCCCAACAATCCCACCCTGTGCATCCCTGGGAGTGCTTTCCAAACTCTCCTGGAGCTCTGGCAGCCTTGGGGCTGTGCCCATTCCCTGGGCAGCCTGGGCAGTGCCAGCACCCTCTGGGGAAGAACCTTTCCCTGCTATCCAACCCAAACCTTCCCTGGCACAGCTCCAGCTGTTCTCTCCTCCTGTCACGGGGCAGAGGTTGGTGCTGCCCCTCATGAGGAAGCTGCAGCCCCCAGTGAGGTCTGACCTCAGTCTCCTCTTCTCCAGGCTGAACAAACCCAGTCACCTCAGCTGCTCTTTATAGGACTTCTCCTCTAGACCTTTCATCATCTTTGTAGCAAACTCTGTGGTGAAATTTTACTAGAAAAGTGCCTTCAAAAGAAATTACCAAAATAAATGTGAAGGCACAGCTCTAGCTCAGATAGCCCAGCCTGTAGGCTGAGTGCCATCACAGCTGTGTCACTGAGGACTTTTTAGTCATTCATGGACTCTCCATTTCCTGGCAAATATCACAACACATTTTGACATGACATTCTTCACCACCAACAATGACACTGCCCATTCAGTGACAGAGCTTTCAGTGACTGCAGCCTGCTGTACCTCCCAGCCCTGGGACCTCACTGCCCAGAGGGCAAAGACTGCAGCACTCCAAAGGTACTGCCAAAATGTCAAATTCTACGTCCATTTACTATCAGCTGCTGAACTGAATCACAGGAAGGGTGGTGGCCAGGCTGGCCCAAGGTCACTGTACTGGTTAAAGGGCTGAGAGTGTCCCAGGAAAGCTGGACATTGGCACCTGACCAAACACTTTCCTAAAGAAAAAAAGCTGACAGGGAGAGCTATCCATGCATGCATGAATGCCACAGAAGTTCTAAATACTAACCTTAACTGCCTTTCAGCACAGGAATTTAATATAGAACAGACTATGCTGGGGATATATAGCAACAGAAAAGGTACTGGCCCTGCTGCTCCTTGCTGTATTTAAATGTTTAAATATTTAAATAAGGCAGGGCCGTAAGGAACACTTCCACCCCCACAGAACATGACTCAGTTACAACAAATTACTTGAGATTTGTCCACTCCAAACCTTCTGCCATAATGAGCTTTGTTAGCCTTTCACATTGACTTGTGCTGCCTGCTTATACCTTTATTAATGTTTTCTGGAAAGAGCTGGCCACCCATCCCACTAATACATCAACAAGAAATATGCAGAGGAGGGCACAAAATACAGAGCAGGATTTTTTTTCCAGCAGAGAGATCCCTGAATCCAGGTACAGAGAGACACAGCACAAGTGGCTCCCTCCGGGCAGAAAAAGAACTGTGCTACAATCTCAGAGGAAGACAAGGCATGCAAACCTCACCCACTAGAGCTGACAGCAGGTTGGATGGATGGTTTCTAGAGAAGCCAGGGATAGCAATCCTAGGCAGAGCCAACCACATCACTCAGGAGCTGGTTCCACAGCAGTAAAGCAGCGTTTAGCACAGGAAAAGCCCTGGCAGGAGACACACACATGCCATAATTGCAATCACTTTATGCCAGCACAAAGGGCCCAGCTGATCCCAGCCTTTCCTGCCTCTGTGCAGATGTTGTTGTGCTCACACAGGGAGCTGGGCTGTGAAACTGCTCCTCACAAATCACCTGTTTGTTTGGCCTGCTCAGTTCCGGTCTGGATCAGTTCTCACAAGTTAACCACCTCTGGCTGCCACTGATAGAGGTAACCCAAAGCACAACACAGATGGTTTTCCCCAGGGTAACACTTTAGCAGCACACAAATCAGCCTTTATAAATGGTTCTTTAGCCTGTGTGAAAGGACGAGTGATTGAGTTACATCTCTTACAAAGGGCAGTGGGACAGACCAGCCCCGGGGAAATCTGCTGTACTTTGAGTTCCCTCCACCTCCTGTTCTGCAGCACCTGTAACACATCAGCTTTTCCCAAACACACATTTGTCCTCCAGAAGGCACTACTGGTTATCTGAGAATAATGCTCACTCATCAGTCCTTTGAACTGGGAGGTAAAGTGCTGCAGCCCAGTGCTCCTCAATATTTTCCATGCTGGAATCTTTCACACCTGCCAGGTTAGAGCCAAGGGAAGGGGCAGTGGGAGCTGTATTTTATACATTGCCCTGGGACTGTGGCAGCTGCTGCAGTTTGTTTTTCCTGCATTTGGAGCAGACTGTTCCTTTGGACAGGGGTGGAGGAATTTGTCCAGTTCCTAGAAAGTATGTGGTTCCTAATGCAGTAATCAGCAACATGACACTACAAACAGAAAAACTCCAAATATCCGAACGAGACTAAGACTATCTTAGCTTTGCATATAGGCATCCATAGAGTTTGAGCTTATTCATAGAAAGAAACACTATATTTAATGTTATAAAGCATTCTTAGCCCCCGGTTTTTTACTGGCCTTCCTCCAGTGGGGTTAGTTCAAATAAAAAAATAAAAATAGCATGACTCATTTTGCCAAGATCTATGTAAGTTCTCACACAGTTATTATAAATCCTGAAGATGCACTGTAAATCACAAGTTTCTTCACTATTAATTATGCAGAAGAGAATAGAAATTACACACTGTGGATCTTGACTCATGTGGGATTTCCCACTCCTCAGTGTGTTATGATTCACACCTTTTTTTTTTCTCTTTAAAAATAACTCTATCCTTTATACCATGATAAATTAGGACAACGTGTGTTCAGTGTTACATGCCATTGGTCCCTGCCAGGCAGAACACAAAATTCATATTTACACAGCCCCTCCCTAAAACACAGGATTATATCCACTATCAAAACTAAAACCCCTGAAGTGTTATGACAGTGGTTGCCATATCAGGGCCTACTGTGAAAATTAAGAACTCATCAGTTCCATAAGCCTTAGGCAGTTTCTAAAAGTTTTGAAAAGGTGCTGACAACTGGCAATTATCTATTGCTCCAAAAGGGGATGAAAGAAAAATGCCTTTCTCCCCGAGTACTCTAAGATGTGGTTCTGTTTTCATGGCTTGTCCCACCAACCAAGCAAATTTTCTCATTTGTCACTTTTAAAAACTAAAGCAGCTGCTATCCACAAGTAGTTCCGGAGGAGCCTTCCACCCCAAGCAACTGTCAGAGAGAGATTAAATACCAGAATAATCTCTGTATTGTATCTCAGAACCATTTTTCCTCTGTAATCCTCCCAACGACAAGAATGCAGCTCAAGCCAGCTTACTTGGAAAAGTCAAGTTACTAGAATGAGTTGCTCATTCAGGCAGAGTCAGATTCCTCCCATGAGTCACTGTCACTTAGAGCAATTAACTTCTGAATATTACAACTGGGGAAAACTGGCATGGAAAGCAGCACTAGAGCTAGGGACTCCTGAGCCTCAGTGGGGACGCAGACCCGTGGTCTAAATTGGAGAAGTTAAGGAGTTTGACCATCTCCGCCTTTGAGAGTGGGCTAAATACACCGAGCTGTCTCCATGAAGTGCTTTGAGGCACCTGTGCAAGCGCTGGCAAAGAAGGAAGAATTCCTCCAAAGTGCACGTCATGCTGTGCACAGCAGGGCGGATCACACCCAGCAGCGCTCGGAGCTGTAACGCAAGTTCGGGATGTACAGGAAGCCTGTCTTGACAAGGGCAAGCCAAGCCGCCTGCAGCCCGGGCCGTGTCACGGCCACGTCT
>VWZV01004171.1:606364-651263 GCA_013397155.1 Irena cyanogastra | reverse complement strand
CCGGCTCCGCTCGGGCTCCCCGCGAGCAGCGCTCGCCCCGTGCCGGGCGGGGATGCGCGCAGGGAAGCGTTACCGGAGTGCAGCCACCGACCGCCCGGGAGCGAGCAACTGCTCCGGGCAGCGGGAGCCACGGCGTACCCCCGCTAGGCTAGGATGCCGGCTGCTCTACCTCTCTCATTCGTTCCTTCCGTGGAGAATGGTTCGAGTTTCCGGGAAGGTCGGCGGCTGCGGGAGAACGGCCGAGCCGCGGCCGCCCGGGGAGNCTCCGCGAGCGCCTCGGCGCCGACTGCCCGCGGGAGCCCGCGCCGCGCCGCTAGTGAGCATGTCCGAGCGCCGGGCATGCGGGCTGCGGGCCGCTGCCTCCGCCCTCACCTGCACCGGCCCCGCAGCTCCGCCGGGACCCCGCCTCGCCCCCCGGCCCGGCCCGCGCTGGTTACACCGTCCGCGGCAGCGTGATTCACACCTGCAGCTTCTGCAGCGAGCTGCTGCTGCTGCTGCCTCGAAGGGCAGACGCACCTGTCTGCTCCAGACGGACAAGATAAACCTCGAACGCTGATGGTAATTCTACCGGCCCCTCCTGGCTGTGGGAGTCATCAGAAGTGCACGTTCTTGGGAAGAACGCAGGCGAAGTTCGCTCCGGAGTGATTGCACCGAGCTCGGGTAACCATCAGCTGTGAGCAGCAGATTGGCTCATCCCACACAGGTGTGAAATACCCGAGGCAGTCTCGTCAGGATCCACGGGAAATTCTACACACTGAACTCCAGCAGCCCGAAGCGCTCTGAGCTGCAAGAGTAAAAAAGCTCTGCTCTTGCCACTCCTGCAGCAGTGTGAAGTATCTTAAAGTTTCTCTAAAACCACCCCTCTCTGCCATTCATGCAGCACTAACACTGCTTGACACAAAGTAGCAAGTTACCATTTATGGAATGTTAATATGTGTTTAAAACTTTTAAACTTTTTAGGAAGTTGAACTGATACCTTTTCTCTCTTTGACGTCTTCCCCAAGACCCCGGCACACGCTAAGGTTTAAAGGAACATTTCCCCCTGGGAACAACAATTCGGTCCTGTCAGTGTCCCCTGTTATCCCTAAAAACAAGTCACTAACACTCCTGCAAACCAAAGAACACCAGAATTGCCATTGTCTCCTCTCCCAACAAGGCAGAGGGAGCTCTCAATTTTTTCTGAAGTAAAATGACTCTACCTGACAATTGTGTAACCACACAGTAAATGTCTCAGCTCATTTTCAGATTGAGTTTCAGATTAGTCACTAGAAAGACAATGCTAGGAAACAGCAGCAACATGCACAGATGTGCACTTCAGTACAAGATGGCTCTACCAGAGCTGAAGATCTGTTACACAGGTTTTAAATAGCTATGACAGAGACAGAAGTTGCACTTAGGTACTTCCAAACATTTTATATTTTACACAGTTGCTTTTCTTTAGACTCCTTTAATTTAAAAATATACAAATGGAGATAGAAAATATTCTGAAGCAAAACACACAGAACAGCCATTGATCCAAGAAAACTGAAATTATTCTTAGAGAAGTACCTTCTTTCTCAGCTGTTTGTGTCAAACCAGAAAAGATCAGCTCATGGATTTCCATTTGCTTACATACAAACCCTGAACACAAGTCAATAAAGTCTCAAGTTAACAGAATAGTCAGTTCCTTGAGATATTTATAAGTATGTTACTATGTGCCTGTACCATTGAATTTTCCATATGTGAACCTTCCTGTAACATTCAGGGCATGAACCCCGTGACAGCACAATCAACACAAAAGGCACAAAATAACTGTTTCAAAGCCCTTTCCCTTCCTCTGCAGTCTGAAAGTGCTCCCAGAATTCTGACAGAATTCATACACCCAGGCCAAACACCAACTTTGGTTCACTGCAGTATCTCTACAGGAAATACATTTTAACAATTTTCTAAACTCCCACTCACTTCACTGCTACTAATTCCATCCCAGAGAGAAACGACTGTTCACAACGCAGCTCCAGTCACTCCAACGACCAACCAGCTTTGCAAACCCTTCCATTCTTACCCTGGAGTTGCTCAGTTCAAATCTGAGTTGGTTTTTGTGTAACCAACAGTACCAGAAGGGGACAGAGAATAATAAAAGCCAGGCTTACAGTCCTGCGCTCTGCCTTGTGGCCGACCACGCGGATGATTTCTCCTGTAGGAATACGTTCAATCTGCAGCTCCATTTTCCCAAGGAAAGTCAGCAAATCCCTCTATTCTTTATGGATAGCTCTGGTTTCAGTGTGCAGCAGTAGCAGCCAACATTGACTAAGAGCACCCTTTGGTTTGGAGCCCTGCTATGAGAGGAAAAGATGAACCTCTGTATTTATACCAAGTGTTAGGTGTGAGCTGAAACAATGAAGTTCAAGACTGGTTTCCACTCGTTCCAATGTGCCACGACAGTTCCAAGAAGCCTAAATTTATGTTTGTGTTTATTGCCTCCAACTTTGTTGCTGTTCCATTTCTGTCCCACTGGGCTCAGAAAAGTCAGGTCGCTGCGGATGCTGTTTCAGAGGTGTTGGCACGAAACAATCCCATGGTGGAATTCAAAAATCTACCAAGAGATTTCGTGCAGAAAAAATCTTTCATCTTTGCCTCCAAGAGCAAGCAATAGAAAACCCTGACTGCTCCCATGGTAACTACAGGAAGTTCTGCAAACTGCTGCAGAACGGAATCATTATTAATTGAGTCCCTGAGCAGCTAACTAACCATGGCAAAGGAAATTAATTGGCACGTTACTGCATGAAAATTCCTACAAATAGGAGAAAAATAATCTTGTGAATGCTGGTTTAAGTGCAATTACAGAGCTTCACAATGATCATGCCATCCATTAATGGAGTGGCCAGACCTACCACCCTCCAAAAAATGATATCACATATCCTGCCTGTGACTGGGGGAAAAAAAAATCAGTCTAAATTTCAGGTATTTTAAGATTTGCTGAGGAGATAATTCCTTCTATCTTCTTGGAAGAGCCAAATTTGAATTTTCAGGACTACTACAAACCAACTGCAGTGATAATGCTTGCCAAGAAAGCATTAACAAGATTAATTAATAAGATTAACAAGCACTGGCCACTCCAGAGCAGATACAGGTAACACTGTTCTGTTCAGCAACTGCAAACAAAGGTTCTGTGTTCCATATCTGGAATTATTCTTATGCTTCCTTAGCTGTTATACACAAGATTGTATACACAACAATTGTTTCCTTGAGCACTTACTTCCCAATACAGAGTTCTACTAAAAAAATAGATTTTATCACATTTAAAAACCCAGCACTGTCACTTCCCCAAACAAACCCACCCTACCCTCAGTAATAAGGAGCAATACCCAGCCTGATTTATCTCCCCTTTCTCTGGAGAGAAATCACAATGGTCAGAACACCAAAGCTGTGTTAGTGGAATGGCTCCTGTGATGCAGATACCAGAATTATGTGCAAAAAAACCTTCTGAAAATCAGCTACAAGTGAGCGGTAAGAGGGGAAAATAAAGGTAAAGACAGCAGAAAAAGCTGGAGAAAAAAAAATAAAAGAAAAAACAAAATAAAAAAGGGCACAGAGGAACAGAGTGTGGTCTCTGATGAGCCTGAGCTGTAAAACCACAGTTACAGTGCAATTAGAATGTGACAAATGATGCTGAAACATTCCCTACCAGAGCTGATGTCTGTACTTGAGAACTGCCAGTTTCAAAGCACAGTTTGCAGGTTAAAACATTTGCTATTCTATTTTTCATCCTTTTGTTGCACCTATATTCATATTTTCTGTATTTTTCCTGCACCTCTGCATTTCCTCTTGTCAGTTTGCATCCCCAGATCTCACACTTCACTGTTTGACTCCAGTGATTCTCCCAAGCTGTGTCCAACTCTTCCCACATAGATTTCTCTTGCTGCTTTCTAGGCTGCACAAAGTTCTTCTTAATTGCAGAGACCCTGCAAGTGGAAGATGACAGTAATAGAGGGAGGTGGGATGTACAAACACAGATCCATGATGTTCCTCAAATTGAAGCAATTAAACAAGTTCAGGGCAGTTCCTGAGCAGACAATTTTCCAGAGTAACTGTATATTAAATAGAAATTGCTTCGTGTCAATCACGTGCAAACAGCAATCCCTAAATCCAGAGGCAGAAAGGGCTACAGGAAGTTTCCTGTTAGCAACACAGAGCTCTCAAAAAAGGTATCATTTCCTCTCTCAAGGAAAACCTAATTCCAGCTTTGTTCAACTGGCCTTTCCACTGCAGTATATTAATCCAGACAAGTTCATCTGAGTGTCACTCAGTGTCCAAGAGCAGAGAAGGAAGCAGTGGTAGTAGAAACAATGGTCTTTATCAGAACGTATTTTTAGGGTCTCACAAACACGCAAGACATCTTAGAAACATTTCCTGTTTACACAGAGCTGTACTATCTGTGTGCAGTGATACACTATACATCCTGAGGTTAGCCAGCAATCAGAAATATATGGGAGTTAAGTGAGGCTAGACTGCACAACATTCCTTGGGATATATAGTTCCCATTTGAAAATCAATTCTCCAACAGCAGGGAGTTATGAAAAGTTATCCTTAGATGGAAATTGAGTGCAAATTTAAATTAAAATATACAAAATTTAAAATACGATGCATAACTTTAATAAAGGCAAAAGAGACACCTCAAATCACACCATGAAAAATTCACTGTGAAAATGTGAAATTAGAAGAACCTGTTCTCAAAAATTAAGAAACCATGTCAAGTGGTCTGGGCATTTTTACAAGGAAAATGTCAAAACCTCAATGAGGAAGAGGGACAAAAAATGCAAAACCACAAGAGCATTTAATACTGGAGTCATTGAAATAGGGAAAAAAATAAGATGAATCTGCTTCGTCCAAAGGAAAAATAGCATTTATCCTTGCTCTTCTTTTGCAGCCCAAGCCCTACAATAGGTTGTTACTGATTTCCTTCTAAAATACTTTGTATCTGTGCATTAAACACGACCAAAACAAGTTCCTTGGAGAAAGGTTACAAATTAATCCTCCCACCCAAACCACTCTGCTCCTTCTCAAATTAACAGAGGCCATGCACAACACTTCACTGCCAGGATTTATTTTAGAGGTACATGAAAAGAAAAACACATGAGTATAAAAACATTTCCAGTGATTATAACATCCAATTAAAGGTGTTTTAAGAAAAGATAAATTTCATCAGAAATTGCATCATTACAGGTCATGGAATAGTTTGAAAAGCTACCATAGGTAACAGTAGTAAACAAAAGTGCCTCTGTGTGCATAATACTGAAGAAAAAAGTGAAGAGTTCTGTGCAGCATCCTCCTTAAGCACAAGCAGCTCCAATCCCAGCTGCTGGGGGCATTTTCCGGGAAGTCCCGTGGTTCAAAGGATCAGTTTACAAAATGCAGCTTCTGTGTCCAGTGACAGAGGGTTCTCAGCTCCCACAAACACGAAGGATCTCGAGTGTCTCACCCCTGTAAAGAGGCTGCATGGATCTCTCTGAGCTGTTCCTGCCCAGCAGATGCACCCTGCTTAGAAGGAACTGGATCTTGGTCCACAGTAAATTGCCAGCTGTGGTCTGGAATTCAAAGCCCACTGTTCTTCAGGCTCTCCACAGAATCTCTGTGCGTGGAGAATGGTCAGAGAGCTACACGAGTGAAACCAGAGACAGAGCACAACTCAGGAACTGCAGAAGGTACTGCAGTTCAAAGTAGGGGTTTGTCTGATGCCCTAATTGCCATGAGAAGTATCATATCTGAAAGATTCAGTGCAAAACAAATTCTTGGGAGACCAGTATAAATGGGAAAACTGTTTCTAATGTGGTTCCAAAGTGTAACAGGAATGTACAAACTGTAAACCTCAAGGCAGTGTTAATCCATGCAATGAACACAGTATCCCCTGAACCTGCCCTCACTACTCACAACTGGGAAAAGTTCCCAACACCAGGCATCAAGTTGAGATACAACTAAAACCTACAGAGGCCAAGTGTTCCTAAAGCCCACTGCAACTACCTAACCAGAAACCTATGTCAGAGCTTCAACAGGACACAAAGACACTTGGACCTCAAAAGGTTTTATACAGTGAATCATAAAAGCAAAACAAATATCCTACCAAGCTTTCTATCTCAAAACAATCCTGAAATAAATAAGGCTTTGAGAAAAAGAGCAAAAAGGAATCCACTCAGTTCTGAAGCAGAATACCAGCATGAACATCCCAACACCTCTTGCTCTTCCACTTGAACCAAATCTGCTCTTTCCCATCCCTGTGCCAGGGAGGAGTGACGAACTCTTCTCACCACACCTGGGAGGGAGCTTGGATACAGAACATGGGAGACTCAAAGAGCTCTGTCCCAGCACTGCACTCTGAGATTCTGTGGGATGTTGGTGCCCTTTCCTATCCTTTCCAAAGATCTCTATTTCCTCATCAAGAAACAAGACCCTTTCAGAAGCTAACTACCTTTCAGGTTCCTAAAGGTACAGGAAATTTCTACTCCATCTCCACCCTCAAGTGCACAGGATACAGAAAGGTCTGAGCACCTCTAGAAAAACAGGAAGTTTGCAGACTGATTGCTATAAATTGAAGAGATTTACAATTTTCAAAGATTATGCCAAATCATCAACCATGGGCTGCTTACCTATGCTAAAGTATTTCTCAACTTCTGCAATTTCCCTCAGAAGTTGTGGGATCCTGGCTCACTCTAAGCCTGGGATTGGTATAAAAATGGGTTTATTATACATTTTTAATGAGGGGGGTAAAGGCAATAGGCAAATTGCTTAATTGTTTTACAAAAGAAGAGTTTCAAAAATCAGGAATAGTGCAATTTGATAAATGTATTTCAATTTGGAAGAATCAGAAATTCAAAATTCTACCAAGAGTTCTTCAGTAAGGCATGAAGAGAAGGATCTACCAAAGGTGACATTACACACTCCAAAGATTTTGTTTTTCGTGTGACCTGTTGTCACTGGTGTTTCCCAAAAGGTAATTAGCTTACATCTGAAAGTCAAATAAAATTTCAAAACAAGCTAACTAGCTGTATCTAATAAATAATTTTTAAATAACTTCATTTAAACTCAGAATTTGGAAATCAATTATTAAGTGGTTACAGCATAGTAAATACTGCATTGTAAATAAAATATCCTCTACAAAAAAGGAACAAGCCTAAAAACCTATTAAACATTGCAACTTCCTTAGGTTAAATCATTGCATCAGAAATGTCTATCACCTTAAAACATACAGCATTCCTTAAGTGCTATTATACAGTTCTCATCCAGTGCAAGAGAGTTACTCTCCCCAGAATAAAAATAACCATTTCCACAATAAATTATCTTCTACGAGCTTCCAAAGTTTCTGAACATTCCTACCTGTCTTACTCCATCTTCTAAGAGCAAAAGCTTACAATCACTAAGACATAAAGAATCATCTGACTGCTGAACCAGGACCATTAAATGTTCTTTCTTTTTTCAGAATGACCACTTGATTCTGGATTGTCAGGATTCTGCAGCGAACTGCTCCCTTCCTCTGGCACATCTTTTTCTTCTGGTGTTTGGCTAGCCTGAATCTAGGAGAAAAACAGGATAAAAACCAAATTAACAATTCAAAAGCACTGTGTTGCTCTGTATTATCCATAACATTATATAAAGAAGTCTGTCAAATATGCTAAAAACGGAGAAGATTAAAAAAATCTAGTAAAAATCCACTAAAGTGATATCAAAACATTAAATGTCATGCAAGAAGAAAGGCAACAATCCTGCAGAATCTCTCATAGATACTGAACTCAGAGACAACACAAATACTCCACTCTGCCATGTTTCTCACCCATACAGAGAAAAATAGGAATAGAATACCTAAAAAAATATATAATAGCATAAAATAGAAATGAGATACCAGCCCAGGAACTTTCATTATTATATCCCCTAAGCTACTGAGGTTTCAGTCTTCTAAAACCCCTTCATCCTCATCATCAACAATGCAGAATTCCTATTTCAGTGGTTCCCAAGCAAATGAGCACAGCCATGACAGCATGGAAAATTATGCACAAACAAAATTATTCTGGAAAAAACAGTGCTTGTGTAGAAGCAGCAATGCTTGGTCAGTTCATCTTGTTTGGGCAGGTTAAGTCATCCTTGCAGAAATTAAACAGAGCCTGGTAATCAAATAACATGAGTCCAGCTGTCCCATATTTCCCAAATTCAAGTGACAATTTACAGGAAACACTTGGGTCCAAATCACAGAATGGAGCACAAAGAGCTCACTTAAAATCTGCCAGAATTTTGGCAGCACTTCATTTGTCATCTTTACAGAAACTGGAGACCTAACAGTGAGGGAGAGAAACCTGGCTTGTTTCACTGCTGTGTGATGCTGTAACAGTCGCTCAGAGTCTTTCAGCACATCACCAAATTCTTTTTAGCCAGGACACAACCTTTTAAAAATTCCTTCTGCTGCCACCTTCCCAAGGATTAACACCGTTATGTTCACATGCATATGAAAACAAATAAAGTAATTAAAAAAAAATCACATCAACATTAATCAATGATTCCTAATGTGTTACCTGAAAAGGTTCACTGATGCCAACTATTGACTGCAAGTTATTGCTATAATAACAAAGCAAAAATTCTCCTCCTGTCTTGGGTATTTCTGAAGCACTTAAGTAAACCTGGCAAGAATAAGAACAGGCAATGAGCAATTTCCACAGAAACAGAAGTTCACAAAAAAGCCCTTGAGGACACCATCAAAATCAGTATTTGCTATTTATAAGCACATTTTAAAACGTAAGCTAAAACGGATGGGGACAGAAATAACCCAGGAAACCATGTGAAAATGAAATCAGGGAGGAGAAGGAATAGCCTTCACCATGTCAGCAGGCTGGCTTGGTTCAGTGACAAGGGAGAAGAGATCCAGAGTGGTTGGAAGAGAAGGGCCAAAGCCAGTGAGCAGCAGGAGTGGAGCTGCCTCCTGGTGGCAACAGCAGAGCCAGCCACAAGCTTGGTTTGCTCCTGTCTCAAGGAGCCACCGTTCCCAATTTCTACTTCTATTTGCTCAGATAAGTATGTCTGGATATTTATCATTTACATCAAAATAAGTTTTATTTGTTTGGTTTAAATCACTTCAGGTAATCACTACTAGAAAGCTTCATAACAGACAGCAGTTTTTAAAGAGGGACCAAAACATTCAATAGGAAGAATTAGGAAGAGGGATTTTAAACAATAACATTGTTCCAAATAGCTTCAACCGTGAAGAGGATACAGAGCCCCTCAGGGGAAGGGGATATAGAACAGACCTCCAATGCGACTCTATGGAAAACTACATCAGAAAGAAATACAACTGACTTACTTGTTTGCTGTCTCTGCTGGAAGCAATTTCATCATCTTCCACCCAAGCATAAGTAACATAATCCTTCACATGCCTGAAAGTCACCTGCAGAGAAAGATACAAACCATCAGCTTCCTAATGGAAACAAAAACCATACTACCTGAAAAACAAAGTCGTGAGAGATGTTTACTGTTTCTCTGGAGTTATTAAAACACTCTTAGGATCAAAACATTTTGAGGGCATGCACAAATCTGTTTCTGAGAGGGTGGGACTGCTCTGTTCTCTTATCCTTCCACTGACTTTTATTTTTGTCCTTTCTTTTTGCTGTATAAACTCCTTTCCACAGCTTCTGCAACATTTTACTTCAATAAACAACCAGATTATCTTAGCAGAGAATTTAAAGGGTGTGGAAGAACTCACATGTTGTAGAGCTAAACTGTCAGCACACAGAAACTAATGGCAATCAGGAACACAGCTATTTCACAGAGTTCTGCACTAGCAAGAATCAGTGCTCTAGAACTCTCAACGACCTCCTGCAGTCACATTCCCCATCTTTGCTGAAGAGCCATGATGAGGTAACATTACCTGGAAGAGCCCAATCCAGTCCCAAGCACTGCTGGGGAGTTCAGGCGCTGCGGAGTAGCGGATGAGAACATCCTGCTCTGCACTCCACTCACCCTCAGGATTCAGCGTGACCAAGGGATCTGAGACAAGAGGCTTCATCTACACAAAAAAACAAGAGTTTAAACTCAGTCAAGCCTGTCATTCTTTCAGTTATTCTTCTCAAGTTATTTTCTCCCACAATTGCCACCTGTGGGACTCTTAACTGACTGGAAATAACCTGAAAGCAATTTGCTGCCTTCACTATGGTCAGAATGAAAGAGAGATTATGGTTTAGGAAATCAGCTGCTGTAAGGCAACACTGAGTAAAACAAACTTTTTCTGAACAACATAACTGGGACAGCACCTCAAGCTTGAAAGTTCCTGTGACAGGTTTGTGATCACTGATGCCGTAGCTCATGTGACTGACATAGCTATTCAGAGTAACAGAAATTTGGTTCTCTTCTTCAGGGAATTTGCCTTCTTCTGATGCAGCCTCACAGAGATTTTTCACTTTCCATAGAATTCTATCAGTCCACGCTGGCTTTCTTTTCTTCTCGCTGCAAAAATGTAAGGTAAAAAGTGAAATGAGCAGAGAAACAAATTGCCAAAAGCTAAGAATGCTGTGCAAAATCTATCCAGAGTTCAAAGACTGTGAGATACATATTAATAAAAGGAGGCAATCATATCCAAGCTTCATTTTACAGCTCTGTTTAGTGTGTTTTACAAGCAATGTTTCCTTAATTTGAACTCCATTCAGCATAGATCAGTTTCATGGCTTTCTGAAAGAGGAGTAAAATGAAGGGGAGAAGGACATTTCAGTGGGTTAGTTGGCTTCATACAGGAAATGATACTTTCTCCTAAAACCCTGTAAAAACATGCATGACTTTTGAGAGAATACAACAACTGCCCCAAGCTCCATACGTACAGATATTCTGAGAAATGAGGGTGTAAACATAAGGAATACGTAGTCTGAATGATGTTTGAAATTATTCAAAATATTTGACAGCAAGTTTCTTTTAACAACAAAAGACAGGACAAACTTGGGTAGCTTATGGTAATCACAGGTGCCACAGCAATGCTTTATCTAGAAGTTCCTCTAAATTGTACCAGCCTGCATTTCAGGTTTGCAAGCTACTGCTGTCTCATAACAACAGGCTTTCAAAATTCCATTATCAAGGAAGTTGTGCCTGCAACTGTGCTATACATCAAACTGTTATCACAATGCAGAGTTTCCTTTTATACCATATCAATTACACCAGAAGACATGAGCCCTCTGTGGTTCTCTCTGTAGTGGGAGGAAGGTTTAACAGCAGCTCTGTGGATGAGTGGATCATTTCAAATTGAAATGGAGAAAAGATCATGCCCTATGGAAGAGGAATTAGAATGCACTGGATTGGATTATGAAAGTTAAAAGCAGGATGTGTAAGGAAAACTGTCAGTTTAAATATCAAAACCAAGGCCATTTAGTTCAATATTCAACACCATTTTCTTTTACCCCTTCCCAGGCTTGAAGAAAGTGGAAAGATTTGAAATGCCTGAGGGCCCTTATCCCACTTACTGCAGTAATTCTATAACCGACAGAAATCTTAAGGAGATGCCAGATGTCTGCTCTGCTGTGCAGGAAAATACCAAAAGAACAGCTTAAGGTAAAACACTCACTGTTTTAGAGAAAATGGAGTATTAGACAGGAAACAAACCCTCAGAATTCACATTGAAGGAGTATCAAAAATAAAATTCTCTGGGCTTCACTAAAAGCAGCCTTTGCAGGGCGCTTGCCTTGAGGTCTGCTGGTCACCCCCATCTGAGCAAAGTCTCTCTGGTAGCTTGAAGAGCAGCAGGATGCACACAGAATGTGTAATCACAATTTTTGTTCTCTAAATCAGCCAATACAGACAACCAGGCTAGGAATAATTTGTAAAATGTCCAAGTTTGGATTATTTTAAGTCTTTTTTATTAGGTAGATTTACTGCTGGTCCCATTGTGTCTCTTTATGTTCAATTAGGAAGCAAAATGTCTTCGAGTCTACGTGAATAAACTTCCAATATTAAGTGCAACAGCAGAGAAGATAACACTGCAGCTTTCAGACAGGTTAAGAAAATCCCTAAAGAAAATCAGCTGTCATCTGATTTTCAAATATTTCACAAAAATCAAAGCAAAAGCTCAGATGGAGCCTTGTTTTGATTCTGAAATATTTTTAAAAATTGTAAGATTCAGAAAGTTCTCTTCTTACTTAAACCAAAACAGGGACTTCTGTTCTCTGGAAGTAAAGAAAAAGATAAGTACAAAACCCTGTTTGGACAGGAACTTAACCTTCTGTGGAAACATAAGACTAATAACAAACAGACTTTCATATCACAGAAAAACTCTGGAAATTTAAGATACTCCATCTTCAACTTAAAATAACCAATAAAGACAAATATACATTAATTTTCAAATACCAGCATATCAAATGAAATGCCTAAACAGAGTAGGGAAACAAAAATGACAATTACTCTTTTGCTCCTTTTTGACAACCAATCAACACTTTTAGTAGGAAAGAATAAAACAGAAGCAGCTTAAACAAGTGCTCATTTATTTTGTTAATCTGATCTTTCCAAAAATGGAGCTGGGTTGTTTCATTACTTCCCTAATACAATCAGCAGACCCCAGCTTCTTCAGCCAAAAATATTAATTTATTCAGATTTGATCAATCCAAGCCTAACAGAACAGCTCAACAGACCCAGTAGACTCAGGAAATTCAGGTTTGCTGATTACTAAAGTGATATTTAACCAAGCACCACATTCACTCTCATATTCCACATCTAAACTCATTTTATCTTTTACCTTGTGTCATAGACCTCCGAGTCTAGGTCAAACTTGTAGGTGGGCTTAAACTGTAGAGGACCCTCTTTGAATTCCTTCAGAAATTCTTCCGTCTTTTTTGCCATGTTTAACTGAAGAAATAAAAAGTCACTTTTAAAGGTTATGTTTAAAAAATCAGAGCTTAAAGGATGATTGGGAAAGCATCTTCCAAGAATTCAACACTGCAGGCAGAACAACACTGGAAAGGTAAATTCAGAAGGGCCTCTTTGTCATAGTGAGAACTCTTGACATGATCCATCTAAAAGTTTAGGGCAACTCTACCCAAAACAAAATCCAGACTAAGGTTCTTTTAAAAAGAATTTTTGGGAGAAGAGGAGAGATAAAGGTGAAGAACAACTGACAAGATAGGAAGTTCAAAGAAATCTCCAGTCAAACATGAGCATTATAAATGAGTAAGAAACTGCACAAAGGCAGAAAAAGTTTGCAATTAACTGGGGCTTATGACCACCTCATGTTCCACCTCATGACTGCTCTGAGGTTGTCTTCTTCAACAGAAATTAGAAGCTCAAGGTGTAATTTAACTACCATGTTGTGTTTGTGTGCATTAAAATCAAAACCAAATCCTCAAAGAGACTGAGCCAACCTACCTGGTCCTTTTCCCAGAGCAGATTGAAACGCCTGTTATTGATTGATTCTCTGACAAAGTGTATCCCATAATCTGCTATCCGAAAGTTTAGGTCTCCAAACCAGAAGAGAAGCCTTAAAACCAAACCAAAATGCATTGGACAAAGAAGATTTATACGAGTCTATTAACTTAAGGGAAGAATTTGACAGAATGCTAGACATTACACTAATTAAGTGCATTGTTTGTTGATGCAAACATCTTAAACACAAACATTAAGTAGTTATAGATAAGCTCACACAAGGACAACCTCCTGCTAAACAAAAAAAAAATTGAGGTAATTGAAACAGTAAATTAAGTCCCTTGCATTCCTGCTGCTTGCTTATTACTGCCTGAATATTAACTTCTCCTGCATCTTACATCTCTGAACATTTAACATCAACCTAAAGGATTTTTGGTATAAACAGGCTTTAGCTTCTAAAGCTTTCCTGCGTGACGTGTACGGTCTACATGCTAACAAATTAATGTAATTAGAGACTGGAAGAAAACAGTCTTGTAAAACAGACATCTGTTTTCAGGTTATCTTTTCCTCCCAGGGTTCAGGGTCAAGGTTGCAGGGACATTTAAAATAAAATGATGGATGAAAACCCCAAACACAAAACTCTTCAGTGCAAGAATAGATAAAAATAATATATAAATATATTATAATAGATAAAAGCAACACAGAACCGAGTGAACAACTCACTCATGATCCAAGGGACTTGGAATATCCTCTCCTTCAAACTGCATTTCCAGAATTTTCTCAAAGTCATCCAGTCGCTGCTCTGTGTTCTCCATGTGAGCTGGCAAGTGGCAGTTCATGAAACAGATTGTGTGCCCAAAGACAGACATGCGGATGCTGACTCCTCCTTTGTTCCCCTGGGATGGAAGATGAACAACATTCCCTGAACCTGCACTCAATGCCTGCAAATGGAACTAACACCACCTATGACTTTTTAAATCTTGCAGTTAAGATTTAAATCAGTACAATTTCTTTCTACACAACTTGTTGCATATCAGCAAATAAACTGAAATCTGAAATTACGGTCTGTGCTGCATACAAGGTTCAAACAAACGAGTCTGCTTGTTAGGTTATTAATTTTTAATTAAACCACATCTCCTCTGTGCCAGCAGGGACCCATGGAGAGGCACAGAGCAGCAGCAGTGACCAGGTAACCCCTCCTCAGGCAGCCCTTACCCAGTAGCCAAAGAGGCCGGTCCGGGTGTAGTGGGTGTTGATGTCCCGGACGAAGGGAAGGTGCACGTGCTTCACAAAGATCAGAAGCAGCAACCCCTGCATGCGAACTGAGGAGAGCTGGGGAGACAGAAAAGAAGGAATGGTCATTTCCAGGAGTTCCTTGGGTTTACTTCACAGGAGCTTCTAGGTGAAGAAGGCCACAGCAGAAGTCATGCAATTCCCTCGCCAAGCCTGGCCTCAATACTGTGACACAGTAAATGCAGACTCATTTCAGTGCTGCGAAAAACATATTCCTTATAAATGAACCTGATCAATTCCTCAGCTAATTAACACAGTTCTAACATTATATTTCAATCTGAAGTCGACCTCAAAACATGCACCTGCCCAAACCTCCTTAAAGACTTTTCTTCTGCCTCACCAGCTTCTTGTTTCTGTCTTTAAGAATCCTGTTCATGAAGGATCAAATCCTTCACTTTACACCTAAAAGCTTTATAACTCACACCTACAAGTCCTCCAACAGCAGCGAGTTTTTTCAAACTGAATCACCCTCGAGCAGATCTCATTAAATATTCTAAATGCCTTCAAAAGCACAGCAGTCAGTTCCAGGCATCTGCAAAAACAATGAGCTGCAAACAGCAGAAACTCCTGCCTTGCAGTGCCTGTAAAAACTGATATACCAAACATTTACAGAGCACATAAGACATGAGGGTTTTGTGGTTTGGGGTTTTTTTGGTTTGTGTGTGTGGAAATAGTTTAATAAAGATGTCCTTTATTGAACATTTATGGGCTTTACAATGATCCTGGCATGCAACACAAAGTTCATTGTGTTTGTTTTAATGATTATGATTCAATTTAAAATACAGGCATTGAAACACATTAACTGTAGTTCAATTTTATGCTGGATTAATTTAGAAAAAGACTACATTAGAATAAAACTGAGTATACAACTGCTGGAGAAGCATAAAAATTCAGCCCAAAATTTAAAACAGAATTCCTCCTTTGTCTCCCTATCTACACAATTAAGTGATTTCAGAATATATTTTAATGTTTTCATTGTCCTTGAACCCAACAAAATACCACACAGAACACTGAAACAATGGACTGCAATTACTAATGATGCATAAATATTTTAGTAGTCAGCAATCTCCTTTCCATAATTACATTCGTGAGGCACCGAGATCTTCCAGTCCCTTTATTATTTATTTGCCTTATTTCACTCTGCTGTGGCCAGTCCCCAGACATTTCTCAAGATCCACAGGACCAGAACACAACAAGGCACTGACCCCTCCCCTGCTGGAACCAGCACCAGTCCCACCAGGCCTTAGAGCCAAATCAAGCAAAGCCCTTGCACAGAGGGAACACGATCCTGTGGATGGTGGAAGAATTGACTGTGACCAATTGAACACTCTGAAAACAGACTCTGTCACTGAGGGAACAGAATGTCCCAAGGATGACACCTCTCCCTCCACACCGGTCAGCCAAGGGGTAAGTGCTCCTCTCCTGCTCAGCCAGATTCCTGGCTAAGTCCTGGAATAACCTTTCCCTGCTGCCTGGTTTGATTCTGACCCAGCCTGACAGCTCTTCCTTATTATTGAAGCTAATCGAGTCCTGCTAAAAGCCATTAGGTGGCAGCATCCATTCATTAGTGTGCTTCAAACTGCCTCTGTTATAAATTGGAATTCAAAATCAGCCAGGCATACCAGCAGCAATTCTTTTAACTGTGTGTATATAGGGTCTGAATGTCAGCCCACGGCCAGATTTTGAATTTTTATCAGCAGTGACTTAGGCCAGAGTGAACAATGTGGGTGTTTTCCTTTTTGTAATTCCCAATGGGTCCTTTGTTTTGTTTAATTATAATTAAAAGAACAGCACAACTACTGAGTCTGATTAGCATGCAGATAATGCAATCACCTCAGCAAAATCAGCCTCAAATAGTGCTTGGTTTAGAAAATCACTACAAAAGGCTTTTAATGTCGCTTTATTAGAGAAATTCAGGATATCTTCCTACATTTTTTGTTGGCATTATTAAAATAGCCAGTACTTTAGCTGATCTTATGTCCCTGATATTACCCCAAAATCTTTTAATTTAAATTCCCATATAATGTTGTTGCAGGTCTTCAACCAAAAAATATATCCTCATGTAAATATATACACCCACTAAAATCCTGTTTTACACATGTGAAAGTTATTTCCACCTGCAAACAAATTGGAAAAAAAACCCCAACAAGATAAAGGAACCTTACCAATCTTAATAAAAATCACTCCCATTGCTTGGGATATTTATAGTGCAAGACTACATTAGAAGCATCACAATACAGTTCCCCAATATTGCACAGAGCAAAAAACTTTTCTACAAACAAGACAGAGATAAAGATATTGTGGTCACAAGAAATATGCTGTTCAGTACGAGTTCACATCACATGACAAACAGGAAAGCACAGGCGTGATGAAGAATCACCTCTAACATATGTGTGCCTATGCAAGTGACAGACACCTGCAAAAGCACCATCAACTTCTCTTTTATGGATAATCTGAGGAAAAAAAATTAAGACTTTTCCTTCAGTGCTGTGACACTTAAGAGAGGTAAATAATTACCTTGATATATCCCAAGGGAGACAAGACAGTCATGAAAAAAATGCTCCATGGATCATCAAATGCCAAGTCAGTCAGAAAATTTGTGATTTTTGAATTCACCTCCTGTAAGCTGAATACATCACAATTACTCACACTGCACCAGTTGGTTTGGACAGAATTCATAGGAACTTTGCAGAACACAGACCCCAGAAATTTCCTGCTGTTCAGTTTCTCATTCAAGCAGTTTAACACACACACAGATCTAACACATCTGACACTGAGTAAAACAAAATTAAAGGAGGTGATATATGCCTGAAGATACAGTTTAAGACAATGCTAGACTCAAGATGTGTTACAACAAATAACCTGACTGTCAGGACTTCAGAATTTCAACACAGTTCGAAAAACACAGTGGCAGATTGTGCCAAACAAGCTTGCACTAATTCCCTTCAAATACGCTGAATTTCCAATAACTTTCATATCAAAAAAACAGCAGCCCAACTTTTTGTGTGTTTAGAAAAAAGATACTCTGCATTCTGCCACCATACAGCAGCAGCTAACTGCTATAAAACATCTCTATTAGTCCCCTAACTAAGTTCTAAGTTAGTCCCCTGCAGTTAGACTAAGTTAGTCTTCACCCTCTGGTAGCAATAGTGCTAAACCATCTCCCAGGCAGTGATTCACATCACACAGTCCTCCCAAAACAGACCATGCTGAGACCCAGCAGCTCTGCAATAAACCCTCAAAGCAAGCTCTTGAATATCACTCACCCTATAACGTACATATCCATGGTGGGGCCCGTTGAGTTGAGCTGAAGTAAACTCGTGACATCAGGAGGGGGAGAAGCTGTGCCCACATTCCAGGTAATTAAGTGCAGTCTAAAAACAAACAGAAACCACATAAAACCAATGCTAAAATTGAAATGTAGGCAGGCATCCAACTCTAAGAACATTCTAATTTCCCCCTAGAATTTCTGTCACTTTTCAACAACCAGAAACCAGCCCTGACGCTACCACGAAAACAACCAACACCTGAATTCTTGCCACTTATCCTTCAGCTTTTTCCCCCAGATGAGGAAAGCTTCATCCAGAGTGCGAGACACTTCCTCGTGGATCTCATCATCCGAGCTGATGTCCTCCACGCAGGCCATCAGCTGGGCCACCCTGTGCCGGAGCTGCAGGCGGCCGCTGGAGCCGGTGCTGCTGAGGCTGGCGGAGCGGCTGCGCAGGCTGGGCGGGCTCTCCAAATCGCTCAGGGAGAGCCCCTCGCAATGCTGAAACGCATCCTCGCTGCTCAGCGATGCCATCTGCTCCAAGTTCAAGCTACGCCCTGAAGGACTGGCCCATTAAAGTCAACAGATCGATAAGGGTCTTCCAGATCTTGTGGAATTCAGCATCGCTTCCAACACAAAAGGATAAATGTAGGTGCAGCGATGCTGGAAAAAAACCCTGTCGCGTTCCCACCACACTCGCTGGGGTGTTACAAAAGCTGCAATCACGTTCTACCGCACACAGTGAATTGGTTTTTTCATAATAGATTTAATGTGGTTAATTCGACGAGCTCAAGGTTTAAAAGAATTTATTGTTGATTTGAATCGATCATGTGCCTGTCTGCAGGCAAGGAGAAATGTAATCTCCAGCTCCCAAACATTCAAAGTTCTGATCAGAACCAAGCAAAGCCACTGACTCTCAACATTCACATCATAGCACTCATTTGTTGCTTCTTTACAAAATAGTAATTTCAGTACCAGAGCTTCTAAAAAGAGATTCACTTTATAGTCAGCGTTGTTACATGACAGACAGGCTTAAAAATAATAAATTGTTTATTTTCCATCCACCTTAGGGTTCTATAATGACCTTATAAACACTGATAATTAGCGAATCCCACCAATACACCCATTATTAAGGTTGTGTTTTTATTCCACAATCAACTGCCTGCTCGAGGTGATACACAATGTATGCAGAAAAACTGGAAAACAACCTTGCACAATAGATTAAAATGATACATAATTTCCCTCACTAATAGTGTATCTTCGTAAGACTATGCTAAAGTCACCCAAAAGCTACTCCAAAACAAATTTCTAGGGGAAAAAAAAAATGTAGGTAGGCTGCAGATCTAATTTTGCCACTGGAGATGTATCACTTGGGAACGCTCTCCAGTTACTACTTTTGTAAGACAATTACCTGATTAAACAAAACTGAAATAATGTTGAAGTCATCAGTCATTACAGACAGAAATTCAATTCCTCAAGGCGCCCAGTGACCACAGTACTGATAAAAACAGACCTGAGAGGTAGAAACAAACACTGTCCTAAATACAAGCAACCTACTAAAGTCATTATTTAGCATCACCGCCGCTAATCCTCAAATGACTCAATAGCAGAGAATTTCTCAGGGTCACAGTGCTCATAACAAAGCCTTCAAAGGATTTTTAAGATATTTGAGCTCTTGTCAGCTTGTTAGTTTGTTTTTTTTTAATTTTCCTGTCACAGGCTGTTACCCAAATCCCATCTAAGCAGGTTTCTGTAGGGAATAGAGCCCAGACAGGACACCGACGCAGAGTCAACACACATTGTAAAAACACCGTAAAAGCAGAAGCTCAACATTTACTCAAGCTTTTTCTTCCTCCCGGAAAGTGACAAGTTCGAGACACAAAAGTGCAGATGCTCGTGCCCTCATTACACATTAACAGAGCCCCGGGAAGCCCCGAGCACTCAAAAATGCTCCATAAGCCTCCCTGAACCACTCCAGTACCGACCGTCCAAACCAGAAAATCAGCTTTTCTCCTCTATTTCATATGACTACGCAACGTCGCCAATTTGTGTAACTCCGCTCTAATAAGCGCACACACAAGTTTCGCTAATTCTCGCCGATTTACGTAACCGTTTGAGGCCACTTTTCGGAGCCGCTCTCAGCCCCGCGCCCCTCCGCGCCCACCACTCACGTCAACTCCTTGGTAGGAAGGCCCGCGGTCTCCATTCCCGGGGTTCTCGCAGGGAAGCGCTGCCCGAAGGACGGGGAAGGGGCCCCGGCGCTCCCTTCACTCGGCCCAGCCCGGCCGCGGCCTCCGCGCCGCCCTCAGCGCTCCGCGCCCATCGGCGCTCGTGACGGGGGCGGGCACGCGCCGCGCCACGGCGCCCCCTCGCGGCCGGGAGGACCCACAGCAGCCCTAGGATGGCACCGAGACCTCCCCCCAAAAACCCCAAAACAAAGGAGGCGGAGGCGAGAGGCTCTGTCTAGTATTTTATTAGATTTCGTTTCCAATATGCCTGTATTGGAAGATTTAGGAGACAAAAAAGGCACAAACTCACATTTAAAGAAACGACGAGATAATCTAACCCATTCTACAAAGTGTGTGTCGCCAAAGGAAAGAGCACGGAGAACCCGGCGGGACGCGGCGGGAGCCCAGCGGGACGAACCCGGAGGGCTGCGGGATATGAGGGGCGAGTGGCCCTGTCAGCAAACCAGCCTGAGCCAGGCTGGGGCGAGGGGGCTGCCCCTGGCCCCCCAAACCCTCCCGGCGGGGATGGGAGTGGCGATCCCAGCGCATCCAGCCCCTCTGGATGGACCCGATCCCGCCGGGAGCCGGCAGCTCCGGGGGTTCTCGCCAAAGCTGATGGAAGATACGGCACGGGAACGCTGCATGATCTTTGCTATGCTCACTAGCAGGAACCAAGCGTCGAGACTGAAGGGTCTTTACAGGATTTGTCTATCCAAAGGCTGAGGGATGCTTTCACTTAGGATCAAATTGGAAGGACAGAAAACAAAGGGCAGGGGAGCAGGGGGGGAGTATTCAGGCTGAAGTTCCTGCAGTTTCCCCCCTCACCCCCTCCAAGTTTTTCCACTAATCAGGAAAGCTTTGCGTAAAAGCTCTTACTCTGAAATCAGAGGATCAAAAAAGGATTGCAATGGTGGAATGTTACAATCTGCTTCCACGGCGATTAGTGTCATCGGATGGAAAGCCTCTTGGATAACACAAACTGAAAGAACAAGTGTGCTATGTGTATTCTCAGGCTACCCTCAAGTGTAAGAATCCCTCAAAATGTAACCAACAAACATGAACAGAAGTCAGTGCATAAATTCTCTGTTAAAAATACTTTGAACTGAAAGAACTCTAACTGGGGCCTACACTCCTAGAATACTTCTGGAACAGCTATACAACATGTCATGAAACATCCTGGTCCCAAATAGCCTCAAAGATTAAAATTTAGTTTCTTTACCTATTTTACAATAAACTTGTTTTACTTCTGCCTGGTGAGATTGCTAAAACCCCTCAAACCCCACCCCAACCCCCCAGAACCGTCTGAGGTCACTGAGAAGAGCCTGCCAGAGTTACTGGTACAATTCAGAGCTTATTGCACTTAGACATGAGTAAGGCAAAATAACAAACTAAAAACAAAGGGATAAACTGCCCCCTCCCCAGAAACCAATGCCATGCTCTCCCTCCAGAGCATTCCCATCCACCCTCACACTGCAAACAGCTCTGATCCCAGCACAGCCTTGTGCAGCAGGGCATGGGATCATTTCAGGATCTTCTGCCTGCAGGAGTGGGAAGGGCTGGAGGAGTCAGTGTATTACAGAATGCTAAAAAGACTCCTCAAAAGTGGTGATACACCCACGACTGTTTGGCATTCAGGGTTTCATGTTAGTGCTGCCAAACATAGAAGTAGAAAATAAAGTTATTACTACTAGGGGAGGGAAAAAATCAAACATTGGGCCTTAGGGATAAGCAAAGAAGTAGGATTTTTTTTCTCACATGTATTGAAGAAAGCAGCATTTCCTTGATTCTGTTCTGCTGAGTTGATTGTCTAAAGCTGATATCAACATAAGGATAGTTACAGTAAATATTTGAGTTCATTAAATAACAAGAGCTCTTTACAATAACAGTATCCTCTACGATTTACAATAACCAACAGATATCCTAGAAAACTGCAGGTCTTCTTTATAAGTTGCTTTTCTTACAGCACAAAAGGAGATATTTTAGTCAGTCTTGCAATGGGAAGAACATTATTGCTGAGCAGAACCACCTCCCCAGGCACCTGGATGTAACCAGGATGCCAACATCTCTCTTGCATACCAGCCTTTGCAACATCCCAATTTGTCCAGGGAGAATCACATCGTTATTATTAGTCAAAACCATTCCAGCTTTGTAAGTTATGGGAAGTCTTAATAAATAAAGAACCAGGAAGTTGCAACATGTGTCAAGAAAGATTCTGTAAGACTGACACGCACAGCTGGAGGAAAACACAGCTACACGGGCCAGAGAGATCCCTAAAATGGAAACTCAACAGGTAAGTGCTGAATGCCCCAGTACAGGGCCTGACTGCAGCTTTTGGGCAGTCCTTAATTCATGCTTGTTACGACAGAACAAAGTAATGTCCTGCAGAAGCCACAAATCCCAACTCATCACAAACCAAGAACTCTCTGGCTGCTCCTCATTTTGTACTCAGGTTACCTGCCATTAAATATCTCCCTCCGGGAGCAAGGGTGAGAGCAGAACATTTTGTGGAAGAGTTTTGCACTTTTAAATATGGACTATTTCCCTCTCCAAACAGACATTCAAATCATGGTGAAGGGCTGGGCAGAAACAAAGGCGGCAGTTTATCCCACTTGGAAAAAAAAAACCAGAAACAAAACAAAACAAAAAAAATTCTAAGTCACCACATCACAAGACCATTTGAGCTAAAAATGTCACTTGGAAATCAAACAGGGCCACATGGAAATTGGTCTGAACACAATGAAAAAAAGAGGAGGGAGGAGTTGTAAATACAGCGATCTCTAAGTCACACGGCCCCCAGGAGGAAACTCCTTGGGGTACACGTGCTAACATTGGAGTGCTTAGTACCAGACTGTCTATTTGCTCACAATATTAAGGGGCATCTAGAATTAGCTATGGGAGGTTTAAAATCGCCTGCCGGTTGGACAGAGAAAGGCTTGATCCAGAGATGGTCCGTCAGTCAAGGGTGTGGATTCCCTGGGCCTTCCTGACGACTGTCTTGCAAACTGAAACAAAGAGACAAAAGGGAAACGTTTCAGGATGGCTTTGGAAGAGCAGTGTGCCAAGGGAGGTGTCAGACAACCTTGAGAGAGCAAATGTGATCACGCTGTCACCAGGCAGACAATGCACAGTTACACTGCACACCGATCCAGAGGAAATGGGAGACAAGGAAATCAAGTGGCTGAAGCTGCATTCAAAAATTAAAGTATTTCTTGCAAAAGACAGCCCTTCAGACACTTCCTCACCTCGTGTTCCCCACTTACCACTGAGCAACCAGCAGATAACAGAGGGCAAACAGAGGTAAATAATCAGTACTCCAGGAGGATGTGGTTCTGCCCCACCCCATTCCTTCCAAGGATAACTAGGATGGCATTTTACTGCCCTAATAACCTGCTCTTCCCAACATAAATGGACAATCCCCTTTTTTCTCCTTGTCTTCTTACTTCTCTAATACCATACCACATTTCTGCAGTGTCTAAGAAAAATTTGGCAAAACCAGCCCCTAAACTGATGACATATTTAACAGAATAGAAAGAAAACACATCAAAAGCTTTAAACTGTCACTGATGCTTCACCTAAGTGTTACTCCAAGCCTTGGCCCAATACTACTAACAAGCAATGGAAAAAATAAATTCCTCACAAAATGCTTGGAATGTTCAATTTCCAACTGTATTCTAAGCCTTTGCATGTCTAACTTACTTTTCTTGAGACTGACAAAAGTTTCTCTGCAAGTCGTGGAAAGTAAATATGCATTACAGAAATAATAGCAGTAAACTCTACAGAATATTCTAACACATTTTTCTTACACTTTTCACTCAGACTTTTCTTTAGAATAGTTCTGAAATGAGGCAGTAAACCTCACTCATCAACCTGTCAGTGAAATGGGTTCACTAGAAAAACAATCAATAGCACAGATTTGCCTGTCAGAAGCTATGAACAGGATAATTTCTCACACAAATGTTGGGGGTTTTAAACCAAATAAAGCAATACAGATTTTTGTTAAGTCTCTTGATACCTACAGTGCACAAGGAAGGAGTCATATTAGTCATCTGCAGCCGACATTCCTTTCACTGGATCTTTTTCTCTCATCTGAAAGAGGAAACAAGTGTTCAAGTACTGATTCTCATGTGGGTTATCTCAAAATTTATCAGTATGGAACACCTCCTATGTGTAAGACATCGATTATATCTCAGCACCTCAAACCAGTGATTGTGAAATGCACATGCAGGCATCATTTCTGGTTAAGCTGTGGGTTGGCAACAGATTTGGAATTATCAACAGGGCAAGAGTGTACATGAAACTATAATGAAATATCCTGAGGCATGAAGGGAGAGAAGGGTGCAGGGCAGGACACAAACCATAGAACAAGGTTCTCATTATTACCAAACTTGTGTTTCTCAGAGTAAGAATCCTGTTACATACCCCTACTACCTGCTTATGGTACTTAGAGCTAAAAAACCCTTTTACTCAACAGGTTTGGAGCAACTAATGAGGACAAAATCGACCATTTAGCTTTGAGTAAAAGCAAACAGAAGATATTGAGGCAGTAAATGAATCATTGCCACTCAGCCCCTCATTACCTGTGGTTCAATACATTTACTGGCTCAACAACAAACAGAAGGAGAATTCCATAATGATTAGGAGGAGATGCCAGCACGATGGACTCATGGCCAATCATTCAAAGCACACACAGCATGACCTAAATAGCAGGAGCAGGATTCACACCATGCCCTGACAATGCAGCAGCCTTTCCTCTCTGCTCTGCTGGAGAGAAGCAGTTTCTCACACAACCCACACCTGCCCTGCTTTGCCACTGACCTCATCCAGCTGTCTCTTGGTCTCCTCCTCCATCCTACGGATGTCCTCCATAGTCAGATCAACCCACTTATCAAGCCAGCAAAAGAGCTGCCGGTGGAAGTTTGTGAAGAGCCTCTTTTCTTGCTGCAAAAGGAGGAATAAAACACAAACCAGCTTAGTCACAGGGCAATTACCATGGAGCTCACAGCATTGTAACAATTTTCAGGGATGTGTAGAATCAGCTCCCTCGCCCACCTTTCCATCTAGCTGCCACAATTGGAAACTGGAGATAGCTAATTTTTGTTCTTTTATCAGAATATCTAAGCTAGAGCCTTGAATCCCCAGAGAAATGCCTTTTTTCCCCCCCCAAACCTAGACAGCAGTCTGCACACTGCACTGAAAGAATTGACAGTATTGTTCTGACTGAATAAAGTGCTCCAAGTTGGGTTTACTTAGCGCATGAAAGTTGGTCTGGAAGTGCAGAAAAAAAAGGAGAAACGGGTATTTTTAAAATCCTTAACTTGCTAAAAACTGGAAGTTAGTAAGTGTAAAGGGCTGACATGCACCTATCTTGTAGTTTTTTTTTCTTTTGAAGTGACCTAAAAAAATGCCTAAACTTGTTTTTCACAGCTGAAAACCTTTCAGCAGAGGTGACTTATGTGCACAAACTACTCCAGGTTTGGAGCAATTTATTTCCATTTTAGAAGAGATAAGCTAGGCAAAACCATTATATTAGACAGGGATATACAATGCCTCTTGGAAAGACCTCATTAAGGAAGGACACTTTAGTTTTACCAATTATGGTTTCATATCTCATCAAAAGCAGCTTGAATACTTTGATGCAAATCTGTAGATATTCATAAATAGAAAGGGACTGAAGACACTGCATTATTCAGGGCTTTTGTTAGAGGTATTTGAAATCCTGCAGCACCATGGTCATTCCCCTTTGGAGCTGCCTTTAGATTGCATCACCAGAGAATTGCTTTTGCAGAAGCAGCTCTGCGGTTTATCAATATTAACCACTGAGAAGTCTCTGTGATCTGAAGGCACAAGAGTTTTATGAACACAGCACTGCCTGGAAAACCACACACAGCCATTCTCAGGTGCAGCATCCTGCTGCAGCTCATGAGTTATAGACTCTGCCACAAAAAAGCTCTTTTCAAGATACCATTCATGTTTTAAGTTAATAAAGTTTCCCACCATCTGCTTATTTTTTAACATAGGGTTTTCAAGCAGCAGACTAGGAGAGGAAACTAGAGCTCCAGGACTTGTCAGAAAGATCCTCAGCTGATGAGAATCAAATAGCTGGAGCCATCTCCCCACAAAAATGTTTTGCCCCTACACAATGTAATTCCAGTAAAAATGCATCACCTCATCACTCATAAACCAACAACCAAGTGACTGCAATTCTGATTTATTAAACAACACAAAGCAGACAATTTACCTTCACACATTAGAGTGAAAACATTCAATAGGCACTTCACAGAACACTCAGCCAGTCCTGCCCTTGGATTAGCAGCAAATTGAACCCAGCTTTAACTGAGTGCAGAGTTTCAGGCAGAGGCATCGCCTGTACAGCAGGTGGGTGATGAAACGTGCCCCATTCCCACATCTCTTCCCTTCACAGAACTTACCTTCTGTATAAAGTTCTCCACTTTATTTTGCAGACCCCACCACTTGAACTTGACTGTTACCAGCTTGTAAGCACACATGTATGGACAATCTGACTGCTTCCCCAAGTCCTTCTGCAAAGACCCAAAGATATTCACATTAGGCCTCTAACCAAGTCTCTCCAGGAAAGCAGCTCTTTCAGTCCTAACTATGAAGTCTTCCCACAATTCCCCCAAATCCTCTTGCATGGTTACACCTTTCTTATATTTTATTGACAAGTTTTGTCACACCTTCGCTCACCCTTTTTCAAGGCATGATGAAACTAGACCCTGGTTTCCTTCACAGGTGGCTTTCCCTCCATTCTGAGAACAGACTATTCCTTCCTCTCCTCTGTTGTCCACTTTTTCTTCCATTAAAATTATGTCTTTCAGTATCTTCACTGTTATACCACGGCTACTTCGCTTCCTTAAAAGTCTCTTGATAAAGCCCCTACCTAAAACATTTTGGAATTAGATTATATCATCTGAGTCATGATTATCAAGTCTTAAAGAAAACTCCATAAGGTTTTCTATTTCCTATTACAGGAGCCATAACCACTCTTTCCAAATGAATCATATCAACCTCAGCTTCTGCCAAGTTTGCCTGCTAGAAATCAGACCTGCACACAAGTACCTCCCCAAATCCCACTCAGGGCCCCTTTTCAAGACTGGTATTATATCTGCACTTGTAATGTCTTCAGATTCCAAGGAATTCAGTGAAAGGTTAAACGCTGCTGGTCATTACTCAGCTATCTCATACTTGAATTCTCTTGGGTGAACCCTTAGGCTGAGCACCAGACAGCTCTAGAGATTTCCTGGAACTCATTCTCTTTGTACCAAGCTCTTTTAATTTTTTTTTAAAATCAGAATAGATTCAGGACTGAGTTCTGCATTTCCTCCTGCAGAAGGGATTCCAGTATTTTCCAGATGTATCTTTGGCTCCAAACCCCATTATCTGTCCTAAAGCAGCTCTTGAACTCATCAATACAAACCTTCCAGTTGGGACCCAGAGGCCCACGTCCAGTCTTGACTGATTTAAACCTTGCTGGATCTTCTTCTGCCTTGTAATCCTATTGGGCAGACATAGAGATTAAACACAAATTATCCTACTGTTTTCCAGCTGTTCTCTCACACAAAGGATTTCTTTTCCTGGGCCAAAACTAACCTCTGCCTTATCAAGAGCTACTGTTTTCAGACCTCAACATTAGGTCAGACACTGTTGAAGGAAATGTATCTCCCAACTGTGTTGTGTCCTAGACCTATGAAGAAGTGGTAACAAACTGATATGACCTTTGTAAGGCTATCAGAAGGCCTGTAGGATATGTTTCCTGTAACCACTTGTTTTCTGAGAGCTAAACACTCTGTTACAGAAAGCAGCTGTGCTATCTAGGATTTTTCACAGCACTGTGTCAGTGTGATGCTCACACACTGCTCACTAGAAGAAAAGTAGAGTCAGACTCACAGTACTACCATGAAAATGGTATCAAATACCATTTGAAAGTCAGGAAACGCAACCAACATTCCATTTTTATACAGTTGATTTTTTTTTTCCCAGTAAAGGAACACCCCTTTCTTTCTCACAGTAACTGGATTGATTCTTAGAACCAAGTGCTGGCTACATCATTTCCAGATACACTTGTGAAGCCATGGGTCAGCATGAAAAATGAGGAAGTTTAGGAGAGATCCTGTATGGAAAGGGGAGTGCCATTTCCTGCTATTCAAGCACTTCAGTAGAAATACACTGTTACACGCACAGGCAACACATTTTACAAGCAGTGCTGACACAGTTTTTAAAAGAGCTTTTCCTCTGGCTTGCATGAGTCGTTTCAAGGAAGGCCTTTCCTCCTCTGTCCATCCTCTCACTTGTCCTGCTGCCTGTGACCATCCCTGGAAGCATAGTTTGTCCATGATCCCCTCTTTTATCACCAGGCCTCTCCCCAGGGAGCTGTTGCCCACCTACCATACCTTGGGCAGTACTTGGCTCCGGTCAGCAATGTCTATATAAATGGCTTCTACACTCTTCCATACCTCTGGCTCCAGTTTATGGACCTGCAGGGAAACAACAGCACTCCAGGAGCTGCTTCAGTGACAGAACCCTCCCAGCCTAAGAAAATACAAAACCAGATGGAAATGCAGACACTCAGTGCTGCCCTCCCCACCCACAGAGAGGTAAACACACAAAGGGAGAGTTTCTAAAGAAGCAAAGGTGCTCACACAGAACAAGTGTTTGGGGGTCAATTTTATTCAGTTTATGTGAGAAGGCAACAGAAGGGAGTCTGCCTTGGTAGTGAGACAAACATCTGAAATGCAGGAACACGGTGAATAGACAGCTCCACACAGCACTTCTCTAACCCAGCACAGAAAACAGCACTGTGACATTAAAGGGATGAGTAAAACACACGACACAAGTACTCACATTCTCTTGTGTTCCAAGATCTGATTTATGCCAGGTTTCAATTTTGATCAGGAAGTCATCCTTCATATACTCATTCTGTCATCAAAATAAAGCTTCTTGTTATTCTAGGATATATAATTATATAAGACAAATATATAATTTGTCTTCTTATTACACAGATAAGCATTAAGAGAGTCAACTCAAAGAACTGAGTAATTCAAAGAATGAACTTTTTATTTGACTGGGCTCTGACTTAGGGAATTTCAGAATTATTTGTAACCAGATCATCGCTTTCAGCAAAATTGATTGATCACTAATTACTTAGGATTAAATAAACCACAAGCTGTTCATAAAAAAAACCCCTAAATTCTATTGTTTTAGTGAAACATTTGGAGTTTATAAACAGCTTTTTCATTAAAGGACAATATCTGCCACTCTATTTAGAGTTTAGAAGGGGTAACATAAGTTAGCTAGGCAGGAACTGTCTTTCCACAGAGATTATTGATCTAGCACTGAGTACATATTTTGATGCAACTCTTCAAATTAATAATAATATTAAACTGATGTGCTGAGAGCTTTTGATACTGAAAGGGAAGGGACAAGAAGCAAAGTTCTGCCAAGTAAGCAAAAAACTTTCCATTTCTCACTATTACTGTGAGTAGCAAAGGACTCCCAAAGGTAACCCTATCCTCCCTCAGGGGAGCAGAAACAAAAGCACAAGCCAGTGAAACACTCAGCATGCAGAAAGGAAATATCAAATTCAGAAGAGATTAATCAAGGGGACAGCATGGCAGGACCTAACTGGCTTTTACTCAGTTTACCCAAGCAAGGGCTTGTTCCCATTTGTAAAGCTGAGCTTTGCTGAGCACAGACAGATCTCTCTCCATGGTCACATGGATACAGCATACTTGGTAAGGGCAGTTAATCTATGTGATCTTACAATGATAAAAGCTAAAGTGCCTTTAGCTCAGGTTAAAGAGCTTCTTCTACCCAGAATACTTCATTTCAGACATTATTCCACAGATTATCAGTAAAAGCAATACTTACTGTAATAACTGGTCCAAGAAATCAACACATGGAAAGAAAGAGACACAGTACTTTAGTGAGAAAAGGCTGTACAGCACCCACTGCCCTCCTCCCACTCTCAGCCAAACAGCTTCAGCTTCCCAGGTACCTCTGAGGGAAAAGACATGGAAATTGATAAAACCCAGCTAACTTCACCCCCTTCTCCTCCTGAAATTCTCAGACTCAGAGAAACCCAGAGGAGCAGCAATTAATTATGCACTGCCACTTGTGCTCCCTGGCCTGCAGCCAGCTGGATGAGAAGATGGAATAAGTATGTTCAGCTGACAGCATTTTACCAATCCTTTCTCAGCTTGCAGATAAGGAGCCTCTCCATAGTTCCAAAGGAAACCCATGCTGGATTTCAGGCCAGTGCAGCCCTGCCTGGAGTAACCAGACCCTCAGCATCTCTGCTGCTCGTGGTAACTGAACTCCCTGGACACTGAGGCTCAATTATTCAACACAGAAAAGCAATTAAAGATCCTGTAACAGTCAGCATCTGCTCCACCTGAGCAATTCTACTCAAGCAGAAGAAGTCTGAAGCTGGAGCTGAAGTTCTCTGCTCTGTTATGAAGTCTAACATCAGGGCTTGATTAAGGAGCAATTTGGTTTTAAAGGTACTGTAACAATTTTTGAGTTTCCAACCCAGCATCCTGCAGACAGTTGCCATCCCAAATCACCTATCATGCACATCCAGCTGCTTTAATTACCCACTGCTGGGCTTGGACTGTTCTAAACCCCTAGCATGTGAAAATTGCTTTTTACAGCAATTTTACAGAAAGCCAATTATTTAGACTGGCATGTTGGGATGGAGGAAGATAACAAGAAGGCAGAGCTGAGGCTAATTTTTCAAAGGCTGAACTTCATCTCAAAGAACACTTCCTTATTTCTGCAAGAAGGAAGCGGGTTTTTTTTCCTGCTAATCCAACAAAATACTGAATAAACCAGCAATAATTATAAACCAGGGCCTTCCCAGTTTGCCATGACTGTGTGCTGTGACTGTGCAGCAGCCTCAAAACAGGTTCCTTCACCTCCTTAACTTCTTCCCTGTAGGGAAGATTCTTCATTTGTAAAGAAACAAATTAATCTCTTCAGAAATGTCCACTGAAACTTCAATGCTCAGCTTGCTACAAATTAGGACCTGCTTCTTCAGGCATTGCAGCAGCAACTCCTACACGTTTTAACTGCAGTTATAACTTCACAGTTTCTTGACATTTGGCCACAGGCCATGGCTACACTCAAGAGTGGAACACACATCAAATTGCTTTTCTAAAAACATTTAAGCAACATTAATATTTTAGTCAGACTGCAGAGAAGAACACTGTTCCCCTTGGTACCAGCTCACAGGTACAACTATTAGACAATCCTCACTTCATTTTTACTGCAGAAGTTGTGAAACCATACAATAACAACCACCTCACTTACACTTTATACTCTCAAAGGAACTAAGCAAGGCTTCCATTCAAAGTACATAAAAACAACATATTACAGCATACAGAAGTGTGCAGAATTGCAGAAAGTTATAAGCTAGGCATTTAAATTCTCTCAAATCTCCAGTACTACTCTGATAATGGCCCATAATATGTATATTAATTGAGCTTCTCAGAGGAGATACAGGCAAATGGAAGAAGAATGCAGTCATATAATTAAAAAAAGAATACCATGAGGCACAATTAAGTAAAAGCACTGCTTTATTCCAGTTTAGAAGGCTCTGTGAACAAGCAAGCTGTGCTCCAGGGACAGCACAACAACACCATCTCAGATAGGAGGGCACAGGCAGAAGCACCAGCAATTTCTACACTCAGGTTTAGTTCCTACTGGGTCCCTGGCTCTTAAATTTCAGATTCTCGTGAGAGGGCTGAAAGCATGGCTGCTCTAAGTCAGCACAGCATTTTCTGCTGCCCAAAGATTCACAGCAGGGCGTCCAAGTCACATCATGTCCAACCAAAACGCCTGAGTGCATCCAAAAGAAAATGGTAACACCCAAGGCAGCCCCACAACATATCCATGGGATCTCTCTCAGGTCCATGGATCCTTATATCCAAAGGTTCCCACATCCATGGGATCTCTCTCAGGTCCATGGATCCTTATATCCAAAGGTTCCCACATCCATGGGATCTCTCTCACATCCATAGATCCTCACACCCAAGGGTTCCCACGTCCATGGGATCTCTCTCAAATCCATGGGTTCTCAGATCCATGGGTTCTCTGGGTCCTCTCTCACACCCATGGGCCCTCTCATCCAAGGGTTCTCCCCTCCTGCCCAATCCCAGCCAAAAGAAGGTTTCAGCAACTTTTCCAAGCTCCTCTTGCTTCATGTCAGGCTGGCAGATTCTCTAAACAGATTTATCAGCCTCCGCATCAGAACTGCCTTCTGCTCCAACCCCCACAACAAAGCACTTTTTATCTCATATTATGTTGCTGTTTATTACAGTTGAGAGGGGGTTTTTTTTTGCTTTGTTATCATTACTAGTATATCAAAATCTGAAATTTCTTTGATTGTGTTGAAAAGTCTTGTACTGGATTTTAGTATCCCATTCTTCAGTAGAATTTTATTAGTGTGTAGCTGAAGGATAAGCAGCTTAAGAATAACAAAAGAAGTAACTCCATACCTTTGTTTCAGAAATTGGTGGAGAAAGAAAAGAGGAGGTGGAGGATACAGCCAGGCATTTAAATCAGCTCAGTGGGCTTAACATGGAAATAAACTAGACATTTGCTAACTAATTTAAGTAACACACAGCAAGAAAACTGCATAAAGCTTAGAAAGGTTGTGAACAATGTTGTTTCCACATCTTCTGTGAGACATTAAAAATTTATTCTAAAGTTGATGGCAGTATCTGAATTTTGTATTTGAAATATCCATTCCACTAGACTGCTGCATGTAATTTCACAGACTGAAGTAACACCATCCTCTCCCACTGCAGAGCTTTTTCCTTCTTTTAAAACACTTCATTTAAAATTCACTTAAATAAATTGTCAAAAAAAGGGGTTTTTATATATTGAGTTTCAAGAACAGTTGGAATTTTAAGTGTTTCATTCCCATAGCAACTGTATCACTACCAACTAGCAGAAAATGTATCCTTCAGAGATACAAACAGCACAAAATGCTGCCAAGAACACTAAATAAGTTTGGAGGCAAAGTCAAATTTTCACTTTAGAGCAGTGAAGACCAGAGAAGCTGTAGTGGTTAAACACCGTGGCTGGTAACTTCAGTAAGTAAATACTAACCACTCTTGTAGAAAATAGGTTTGACACTATTTCAGCACTTTACACAGCTCCTAGAGCCTCACCCCTGCCTTACAGATGGATTCACTTCAACTGCAGCACTCTCTGTTCAACCCTCACTGACCTCAGACCCTGCAAGTGAGCAAATACCCATCATTTAACACTTGTTCCCTTCACCAGAACTAAGCAAGAGGCAGCTGAGATCTGCCCTGTTCCCCTCTTGCATCTTCCACTTTTCCCACCTGGCTATGCTGCACTTGAACACATAAATCACCCCTCATGTATTTATTTCATCTGTGTTACACAGCTATTCCTTTAGGAAGACTAACAGGTATTTCTTGGTCTGTTCTTTTCCTCTCATAAAGCAAGAACACTCATTAGCAGCACATCAGACAAAGGCACAGTTCTTTTAACTCCTCAGTACTGTATTTTGCTTTTCCTGACCACACAAAGGGCTCAGAGAACAGAAATCCAAGATTTGAGAGCTGAAACAGCTTCTCTACTGTTGCATCTTTCCTTATACCCTCTCCCACCTTTTTTTCCCCCCTGCCCCCAGAAAACAAAAAAGGAGAATCCAGAGTCCTTCCTAAGGCACTCACCAGTTCTGCAGTAGGGATAGGCATTCCATGCTTTTTCATGTATATTCAGAGCTCCTTCAGGGGCCAGCATTCTCACAAATGTTGGCACTTTGCTGCAGAATTTGAAAATAGGAAGAAAGGCATTGATAAGGAGCACATGGAATGAGAACTGAGACAAGCAGGACATCACCAGGAACACTAGAGATTTGCACAGTTCTGCAATTGGTAGGGCTCTCCCCAACCCCATTACAATGTTTTCCAGAGATGCTAAATCAGATATGTTAATACAAATCTTCTTTACATAGTGAAAGATACAACAAATAAAAAAAAAAAAAAAGAGGCTGAAAGCAGGTTGAAATCTAGGAGGTGTTTCACTCTTTAGTCAAATTCAAGAATGAAAATACTGGGTGGCAGGATCAGACTTGCTTTGAAAAGCCCAAAGCCAGATTTTCTTGGGACAATAGCCATGTTTGCAGGGGTGGGTGTCCCAGTGATGCTCACTGCCAGGTGCTGTTATAACCCTCTGCATCTTTCAGCCTTCATATAATCTGGGATTTACAGTTGCTGCAACCCCTCTGGTTCCTCTTGCCCAACTCTGGGAATGAAATGGTTCCCATACCTCTGTAAGTGGTAGATCTTGTGTGTGTACTGCCCACGCTCTCCATCTCTCTCGTAGGGTTCATTCACCAGGACTTCCACTCCTTCACCTCCACCTGTTTCATTTTTACTGGCTTCTGCCACGGAATACAGCTGCCCCACTTGATACTGGAGAAGTTAAAGACACATTATTACCATGGCTATAATTTAGCTGAAGTAATAACTTTGCCAGAAGAAGCCAAGGACAAATTTATTACCCAGGGAGAGGGCAGAGAAAAGGACATCCACTTGTATGGGCAGATAAGCAGCTCATTTAATTTCACTTGAGATAGAAAGCTTGAGTGGTAGTTAGGTGGAAAGCACTGCCAGTAAAACACTTACCTTTAACCCTTCAATCCCAAGCTCCAAACCAACACAGAATCAGGAGAACAGAAGAAAGAGTAAAGGAGCATCAGAAAGTAAGAAAACCCAGATGACCTCAGGCATACTGTAAAAATCTACTGGGTTTCACTCTTTTTGAGTGACACACAGCTGTCCCCACAAAAATGAGAATAAGGCACTGCCAGTCCTGAATCAATAAGCACACAGTGCTGCAGCCAGAAGAGTCCCAAAGAAATTCACATTAAGCTTTTTTACAAAATGCAGGGTAAGGGGGAAGGGACTGAAAAACTTCATAAGGGAGACAGAAGATAAAGTGTACTTGCACCACCTGATTTAAGTGCTCTAAGAAACAAACTTGTTAAATGTGCACAGCTTAGGAGCCTGAGGGTCAAAGATGAGCATCCCCCACATGAAGTTCAAACAACTGTGTATGAAGCCAGAAGTAAAGAGAGTATTTTCATTCTGAAAACTTTATCTAATGAAATAACTGAGCCAGTGTCCCAAATGACCAATTGATCTATGCTGTCACTGCTCCCACTATTGTTTTTCCTATTATCTTTGGTTTGGGTTGTGTTGTTTTTTCTCTGTATCACACTTCCTATTAGCCACAAGCTTAAACCACTACCAGGGAGAGCACAGAATTTCAACATACAGTAAAATTCTTACCCTAAAATAATTTCTCA
This sequence comes from Irena cyanogastra, assembly GCA_013397155.1. Taxonomy (NCBI): domain Eukaryota; kingdom Metazoa; phylum Chordata; class Aves; order Passeriformes; family Irenidae; genus Irena; species Irena cyanogastra. The sequence goes on along the minus strand of VWZV01004171.1, from coordinate 615,766 downwards.
GTCTCTTACAGACACTCACTTGGCAGCATGATTTCCCAGAAATCACTTAAAGTACTTTATACTACACAATTTCTTTCATAAGAGGCATTTGCAAATGTTTCCCAGGGCAGAACAGAGGAAAAATCAAGAGAACAAACAGAAGAGAACATTCTCCTCTGCAGAAGATGTAAAGACTAATACACTCTCGCCTCTTGTAGCTGAAAAAGGGGATGTAGAGCTCAAAAGAAACATGATCAAATGAAGAAAATTCACACAGGTCTCTCTGAGGCAAAGTTAGATGAGCAAAGTTTGAGGGTGAAGAAGTTAAACCACTGACTTCAAAGGAAGAGTTCTAACTTAGCAGAGTTAAGTCTTCAGAACTCTTAAGTGAGCAAAACAGCAACTGTTGCCAAAGGCAACAGTACAGGGATGCAATCTGAAAGGGCAAACCACAAAGTGTTTGGCACCAGAAGTGCAATGATCAGAAAAAAAAATATCAACCACCAAAACCTCCCGAAAATTCCATAACATAACTACAAAGCAGTGCAACACTGTTCAGGCCATCTTCCTTTTCCACAGCATAAGGCTCTGCATCAGGAACAGGAATAGCACTTCTGAAAGCCAGCCTGGAAAAGTGGAATAGTGCTCAGAGCTGAGAACCCAGAAATACTTCACTGGGCTGGAACATATTCTGCAACGAAGGAAGATTTCTACAGCCGTTAAATTTTGTTGTCACAGCATCCAAAATAACAACAGTACCCAAAGCTCTCCGGTACTTTGTGCCATCTGGTGCCAACAAAGGCCTGCTGGAAGAATACAAGGAAGCCAGAGTAACAAAGCTAGGTGGCCTAGCCTCAGCTAATGTGGGGCAGAACAAATATCAGACCACTTTCAAGCTAAGAGCAGCAGCTCTGCTGGATCTCTCCAGAAGGTCCTGGCCCAGGTTACATGAGCAGCCCTCACTTGGCTGGACAGTTCCTGCACTGCCACAGCAGGTTGGGTTTCAGTCTGGATTTTGGGCTGCAATACAAGTCTCTGACTTCTGACATTTCATACACACCACACTGCTTTCCTTGTGACTCCCCACATATGACCACATAAAGCAGAACACTCACCTCCCTCTGGAAGAGCAAAACACGAGAGTTGTGAAACCTTAGAAGCAAAGTTGCTTTAGCAGAGTAAGAGCCACACAAATACTCATAGAACAGAGTTTATTATGAGTTTGGTAACTACAGGATTACAGGGGAGGACTGAATGGCTTTGATTGCTTTGCAGCAAGTCCCAGGACAGAGCTCCAGGAGCACAAACTAATTCCTCTTAGTAACAGCCTCTTATTAATTCCTTCTCCCTTTCAAATACTTGGGTCAAAGTTCAGACACTAAGAAGATAAACCCCTTGGTTTAACATCTTCACCATTTAAACTTCCCTGTTATTTCTGAGCCTTTAATCACATTGATAAGAGAGGAAAAGGCCCAAATAAAACTGTCCCAATGAGCAATTTCCACATCCTTCTCCCTGCAAAGGTAAACAGAGAAAAAGATTTTGGCTGTAGGAATCTGGACTCCAGACAGACCTGAGAGCTCCAAAAAACTCCTCTTCTGCAGGAAGTCATCCCTCTTGCTCTGTGCCAAACACCTCTTATACAGCTGAGAGAATATCTCCACTGCACCAAACTTCCTCCAGCAGGCCTGATCTCAACACAACCATCTTCAAGAGCAGTTGTTTTCCTGAAAGCTGCTTTGAATGCAATTAATAAGATTCCTGTGTGTTTGGCAAGCTCCTTGCCATGTGAAAGGAACAAAGAGGCAGCACAGAATGTGTACACACAGCTCTAATCCATACCAGCATTTCGGTGGCAGCTGGCAGAGACACCCACACAAGTCCACACTCCCCAAGCTGGTCAGGGAATGGGAGCAAAGCCTGGCACCCAACACTCAACAAGGAGCTTCCCTTTGCTCCCCACAGTGGGACAAGGGATAAACCAACACAGCAGTGCAGCTTGCAGCCTGCACTTGACCACGTTTTGGCAGGGTTTCCATGTAGAAGACAGACTGCTACAGTCTAACTCCTACATGCCAGCTTTTGAGTTTTAGTCATCGCCAGGGCTTCTCTTGCACTGTTTGGTTCCCAACTTGGCTAGCTAAGCAGCACTGAGCTCTGTGCTGATTAAGTCACAGCTCCCCAGTGCCTCCCTGATCACTAGTTTTCTCTCGAATTCCATACTATAGGTTAAGATCCATTTGCTAAAGGTGTAGACTGAACACAGAATCCCTGGCACATCACAGAACCTCACAAAAGACTCCCTCAACCCTTTCATGATGTCTCAAAGTTACAATTACTTTCATTCCCTGTCTTACACACTGGCATCAGACATCTGCCAACAATTTGCATGCAGATGTGAACTCTTAAGTCTTTTGAGCAAAAATCAACCATATAAAAATGAAATCAGACGTCCTCCTGCTAGCCAGAGATGCTTCATGAGCAGCTACACAGTCAAGAGCAATAACAAGTCTCCAGAGCCCTATTTAAGAGTTTTGTACACACGGAAATCCTTGAAAGCAACAAAGGTTTAACAGCTGGTTTGTGGAACAGACAGCAGTGCAGTGACCAAGTGATGCACAGATGTGTCAGCATCTTTACACACAGGAAGGGGGATGAGGCAATAAACAGAGCAGCAGTCATCCTCTGAGTCAACGCTGGAAATAACCTTTTTTCTTAAGCACACCCAGCTACATAGGCAAAACTAAGTGAACTTTAGAACCCTGTCTGCTCAGGGAACTGGCTCCTGAAATCTGCCCTATCACAGGAAAAATACCAGACCTTGGAGAGGGACATCACTCATGGGATACAGTGACAATGTGCAAGTTTAGGGGTTTGGTCACAAAGCAAGCACTGGACCCAGAGTGGAGCAATACACCTCCTGAAACAGATAATCCCAGGGCACCCTCACATAAGGAAGTTGCCAGAGACTGACAGGTTTATCTACAGCCCAAACTCTGAGTTTTCCACACAGGCAGTTTACAAACAAGGCTCTGAACAGCCAGGGAGGGACGAGAGCACAGCCAGGGACTCACTTTAACTGGATGAAAGCTAATCCCAGTATCAGAGAACTTAGGAAAACCCCGGGTTGGGTTCCATCCAGTCTAACACCCTCAAAGGAACAATCTGTATGCTGATGCTTTGACTTTCCATTTACACAGCTTGACACCAAGGAGCCATATCACTACAAGGCAGGGTTCTTGTTATTCAGGAAGGTCCTTTCTGTCCACTGAGCTCGAGCAACTTGCCATTTACCCACAGCTTTCTCTAACCTGCAAGTTTGTATCCTTTGCTTACTTGATAAAGCTGATCATGTTACTCCTTCCTTCGTGGAGGACTTGCTCTTGTGAGTGGTGCTCAGGCACAATAAAAGATCTAAACTTCCCTACTCTCATACTTTAGTCTGACTTCTGTTAAAACTGCTTGAAACAGATTCATGCAGAAAGCATAAAAGCTACAGGTAGGGAGCAAGCAGCAGACAGAACTTCTGGCATTAACAGCCTTGTTCTTGCACTAACACAGAACACAGATCTAAACCCACTCTCTGATCAGATGTCTGGGCTTTCTGTCAGCATCTGATACCTGCCACAGCAGACTGAGCCACAGGAACAAGAAACTCATCTTAGGCACTGCTTTTGTTTTATTAGCCAGTCTGATGGCTGCAGGAATGCACTAAGGAAGTTCTAAACTGTGTTCTGTCAAAAGAGTGAGAGTTATAAAAGGGATGTGCTTTAAAAAGTGCTGCCATGAGCCAGCCCACCACTGTCTACGCCACAGTAGCTGCTATATTCAGAGGAAAGAAAAATGAACAAGAGTGCTGTTATCACAGCTCTCCCTAAGAGTTAGAACAAGGCCTTGATCAGAGTTCACAAACCCAAGGCTTACAGCCAAGGACCACAAGGAAAAAAATAAAACACATCCAGAAGAATGAATCTGCTATGGAAGTGCTATAGACTCAGTCATTTCAATTTCTGCCTTGTTAGTATAAAGATTAAAAAATTCAAAACATTTATGTGGTTAGATTCTCTGCAAGAGTGGTGTTCAATGCAGGAAGGAAGAAGGAAAGGCAAGCTGAAAATCAGAGGAAACAGGAGGGAAACAGCCACTGAGTCTGCAGAGCTATTCCACGGTTAGTTTGGTGATGAAAATCACCCTGTCCAATGGAAACTACATTTCTTCTCTCAATTCAGCTTTATCTAAACAAAAAGAAAGTTTTCCGTATGTAAGAGCTAAATAGCACAGGTCTTAAAAAATCCTTTTGCTATATGAGCCTCATAAGTCACAAGTAATTCTTGATCTTTGCCTAAGAGTTTAAAACAAAAGAGCTCCAGCAAAACACACTTTAAAAGGTGACTTAAATTTGTACTAAAGCTTCCCCTTCATGTTAAAAAAAATTGAAAAGAACAATAGTGCTAATCAAAAGGAAACTGCACTTGAAAACAGCCTGACAACTTAAGATTTATAATCAGCATATCTGAAAGTATTTTAAAAGAGAGATGATTGGCACCCTCAGACTTAATACAATTATTTGGTCAAAAGGATGGTGAATGAGTAACAGCTCACAGGGGTTCCTGAAGACAGCTTGCATTTTCCAGCTTGTGTTCATGCTTTGATCACAGGTTTATTTACAGTCCTAAAGCAAGGAAGCAAAGAACTTACCTCCTCCACAGACACGGGCAGGATAACGCGGCTGGAAGGGAACACAGAGACAGAAATTAGCAAATATCCCAGCAGCCCCAAAATTCCTACATTCCTCACAGCAATGGCTGCACAGCTCTCCTCTCCCCCCAGAATTCCAGCATCCACCCAGTATTCCTTAGGCCAAAGACTATTTATATAACAACCTCAAAGAGAACCAATACATGATAGAGCACAATTGCAACCCTCTCCTAAAACTCTGTAATTCAGCTGGTGATCCCTCACTGGCCTACAAACCCACACAGCATCAACACAGTGGTGATCCCTCTCACTCCATCCTTGCAGCAATCCCTTCTTATGCCTCACCAAGCTGCTGGGGAGGTTTCTGTGGGCCTCAGCAATTCTGCAGAGATCTGCAATAGCCACAAGGCACTGCACGATCTGCTCACATGTCCCAAAGCAGCAGGAAACAGCAGAGGAAAGGCTTCCTCAGAGCTCACTGCAAAGGAGGGTGCTGCCACTGCTTTAAATGAGTCTCTTTTTTTATTGTGGTTTCCTGAATGCTTCTGAGGATCAACTGACTGGACAACACAGCAAAAACTGCCTCAAGTCACACAGATTTTTTGGAAAAGAGTCAATTAAAAGCTGACAGAAATACATGCTTGTTAAGGTATTCTCCAAAACTGGATCTGTGGTTGACTTCTGCTTTCAGCAATGATGATGTTGAACAAGGAACCAAAGCAAGAGACAGACAGGAAATGGATATGGCTACCATGGGCAGAAAAATTCCCAATTCTTTGGGCATTAGTCTCAAAGGAACTAGGACACAATCAGGAAAAAAAGCTCTCTGTATTAATAAACTAATTTTGAAAAAGCAATAGTGGTGAAAATGGAATTTTTTTAACACTTTACTAAAAGAACAAACTGCAACAGGGCAAAAGATTACAGATTATGCAAGATTACTTGTGACAGCAACACTTCATGCTGCCTGCAAAGTACTGCAGAAAGAACTACTGAGAACTGCAATGAAGACCAGTGTCAATTAAAAAAAAAAAAACAATAATGCACTCCAGGCACTTGTTTTCACCAAACATGGGGTTAATGAACCCTGAGTTAGTTATTGCCAGTATCTTGTGCCTTTATGGAAAAGCAGCAGGAACATCAGCTCAGTGGCAGTTCAAAAGTAAATCCAATATTAGAAACTGGAACAGCACACAGAACACACACACACATAAAAACAATCATGTCACTAGAATCTCCCACGTATCAACATCTTGAATATTGCCCATAGTCCTGGTCACCTTATCTCAAAGTGGATACAGAACAAGTGAAGGAAGTTAAAAAAGATGATTGGAGATGGGAAAAAGCTCCTGTGTAAGAAGAAAGCAGTTAAAACTTGACCTTTCACCTTGGGAGAAAAACCAGCTAAAAGGCTCAGGTATGGAAGAGCTTTAGAGATCATAAATAAAATGTGAATGGAGAAGGAACAGTGACAGTTTTAAAACTGAACAATCATTAGGCAACAAATTTTAGACCAAGTCACGTGTGCTTCTTTACACCACGTCTACTGAAGACATGGCATTCCTTGCCAAACACAGGAAGTAAAAGGAATTTTTAAATGGGATGTGATCAATTCATGGAAATCCATGGGCCACTTGCTGGTAGGATACATTGAACTAGAATTGTTTTACTCACTGTTATACATTGTTTCCTGAAAATACAGCAAAAAGGCAAGAGGGAAGAGGACCAACACCAGTATGGTGTAAGGGAAGATAAAAAAAAGGAAAGGAATTTTCACAGGTAGACTTTGCCATTGAGCATGAGGTTGGGTTAGTTAATTGGATAAAAGTGCAATAAGAATGAAAAGAGGGGCTGGATGATAAATTAAAGTGAAAAACCAAGAAACAGGGAAGAAACTATTTCTTTGGAATGGAGTTAAAACATTTTTCTTCAGAAAACCTGGTGTAAAACATTGCTGTAAGCAAATTAAATTCCATTTAGGAAACTGCGAGACACAAAATCTGAATTATTATCTTAGAGTTCCATGGAGAAACAGAAGCACAACAAGATCAATGGTTTACAGTTGGTTCAGCACAGCAAACCAAGAAAGTGGGGGTGAAAACCACTTACAGGTAGTGAAGTGATAAACGAGGAGGAGGGAAAACTCCTCAAGAGGATCTGGAGGAAAAGCTTTTCAGGAGCAGCAACGGGAACAAAGATTCCTAACTTTAGGACAGAACTTGCTCAATTTATGAGAAATTATATGATGTGGTTGGCCTGAAAATGGTGAGGAACATTTAAGATCCCTGTTAGATTAAAATCTGCCTCAAATAACAGCAAAGGGAAGTACAGCTGCAGGGAAGGTCAGTGGCATTATCGTCACTTCACAGGAAAGGGAAATGAGTCTCCACACTCTGATTCTCCTCAAGGTCTTCTGAGGCAGTTTACATCAAAATAAGGACAGCAAGCAAGACTCCAGCCAGCATTTACAAACCTTGACACCAAAAAAATGCAAACAAATGAACGAAATCCACGCAGCTTATCTGCAGCACGGATGGATAGAAATGCAAGATAAGTCTGAAAGTCTGACAGGACATCAAATTAAAGAGTTCAAGTCATCACTGCATAACCATCAGGACAAGAAGCTGTAGAGAAATGATGATACAGACTTGTCTGATAATAAAATGTGACATCAGGTTTTAGTTATATTGCTCTATTTCTGTATCAGCTCCTAAAATACTTACAGGGCACATAATAAACCCATCTGATTTACTAGGGAGAGTGTGACAAGGGGTCACAGAGATGGAAGAATAATCTGCTCAGATGAGATGAAGTTACAGATCATTTAGATTTTTACCACCTATGGTAGGAAGGCAGAAATTACCTGCATGCAACCAGAACTAACAGAAGTAGAGCAAAGCACTTCAAATAGCCAGCTCACACCAAAAGGAGAGGTTTCAACATGCCTTAAACAACTGCTTCCTGGAACATGAGATTTCATCAAAAGCAGTCTCAAATGGGATGGAAATTGGGCAACTTCGACATACAACATCAAGAATATTTAAATCTGAGCCAATACAGTGACACAACTCAGAATGTGCAACTGTCAGAGGTGGCTGGGAATCTCAGAAAGTCAAAAATAAATCAAAATAAGTCAAAAATAAATGTTCATTTGGAAAGCTCAGTAGCAACCTTGACTGTCCTTAGAGTCACATATATCTTACTAAGGGCTAAACAAAGGGAAGAAAAGAAATAGTAAAATGGCAACACTAAAAAGGTTTAGTGACCCTTTTGAAAATACAAATGGAAACCTGTAAAAGGAAACCAATGTAGAAATTCTGGTCTTTTAACCTTTACTCTTAACATTTACACTTCACATCTTTTTTCTGAAACAGGCAGTGTGAAAGACCAGTAGGCATGCTGATGTGGTGAGGTAAATAATGTTGAGTAAAACGACTTCTGGAAGTGACAGTCACGAAAATGAACTGTTCATACTGTAAGAAACCTGAAAATTTAAAGTACATATGTTCTTACCTTTACAGTACAGCTCACTGATAATGAGCTTTACTGTGGTACAGAGCAAGGGACTGTGAGCAGAAGCATGAAAAAAATACACAATAACCCAGCCAAGGTGCTGTAAGAGGGAAAGTAGTAAATCCACAGGAAAATATCAACAAAACAGATGTTGTAGAAGGAGTTAATTATCTTTTCACACACCTGAAACTAAGCACTTAGGCCAGGTTTCTGCCTGCTATTGGTTTAACGATACAGAAGGTAATGGTGTTTTTGGGTTACAAAGAGCAGCTCTGCTGCTGCTCCTGAATTCTACTTCTATTGTTCAGATAAAAATAGCAGGGGTTTAAGGATTGGGGGAAAAAAAAAAAAGGTAATCAAGTCTAAGGATAACTACAAGGATCAGTACAAACCCTCAACATAGTTTTAATATTTAAATCCACACCATGGTCCATAATCTTGCAAAGTAATTCCTGTAAGGAGGACACAGTCATGTAGGTAAATGTGTCAAAGAGAAGACCTGAAAACCCACTTTATCACTGGGATCACAGGTATCTTTTAGAAGGGGAGAAAGAAAAAATAAACAGAAAGCCTATTCCATCAGCTAGAAGAAGTTTAAAATGATGGCGTGCACTTAACTTGGGAACACACTCGAGTTGTTAACCTTAAGAATTCAGGAAAGAACTCCGTGCAGAGTACACACAGCTTTGAAGACACCCAGCCAAAGTGCACCGGTCCAAGTGTATATTCCACATTAGCAAGCACAAAGCTGCTGAACCAAGGACTGTGACAAGCAACGTGACTAATATCTACACACCCTCGTGTCCGGCCAGTTTTCCACCCCTTCATCCCTATCACGGGGCAGCACAACCGCAGCAGCCTCAGGGTCAGTGAAGAACTCCAAGGTGAGGCTTCCACACAGAAAAATATTTTGGAGCCACCTCATTTCTGACATTCTTGGGAGTCCCTCCTTGGAGATTACACAGCCGAAGGCGGGAGGGGATCAAAGCCAGGCTTGACACTTGGCTCTGTTACAACAAGCAGGGGCAAGACGCCCCTGCCTCCCTCAGACCTCCCACAGAAACCCCCGGGACTGAGCCGGCTCCGGCTCGGCCCTCGGCACCCGGGCACCGGCAACACCCACCCCGCACAGCCGGTGCGGGGCCAGCCGCCCGCGGAGGCCGTAGGGGCACCGGCGGGACCCGCCGGGCCGCCGAGGGGCCGGGCAGACCC
>VWZV01004171.1:573632-606338 GCA_013397155.1 Irena cyanogastra | reverse complement strand
GCCGCGGCCCCCGCCCCGCCGTGACCTTCATGCCGCCCCCACCGCCGCCGCGGCCCTCACGGCGCTCCCCGCTCCCTCCCTCCCTTCTCCGCGGCCGCACTGCGGGGCAAGGCCGGGCCGCCCACCCGCGGCCGTCACCGCACCAGGCCCTGGGCGCAGACGGAGGTGACCGGAGGGGCTCAAGGGGGCCGGGATGGGGGAGCTCCCCGCACTCACTATTCCTTGATGAGCACCATGGCGGCGCCGCCGCGCGCCTCCCGCCCGGGCCAGCGCCGCTGAAGGTGACAGGAGGCGCGTCCCGGAGCCGCTGCGCGGGATGGACCGAGCCGAGCCGAGCCGAGCCGAGCCGAACGGCGCCGCGCCGCACCAGGACGGGGGGGCCGGGGCGGTTCGTCTCTGCGGCAACGGCTGCGTCACCTCCGCGCCGCGCGCGGGGCGGGGCGGGGCCCGCCCGCCTTTTCCCGCCCCCCGCCTCCCTCAGCCAGCGCGCGCCTCCCTCACGGGCTTCTGCCTGCATCGCCGCTGACGTTTTAAACGAAAACGCCTGGCTTTTTGGTGTGTGGTTTTTGGGGTTTTTTTTGGTTCTCTCATGACGTGTAAACCGCGCGGTGCTGTTTCAGCTTTAAGGCTGGGCTTGCCAGAACAGTGCCGCAGTCTTCCCAGCAGTGCCGCTGGCAGGGTTCTCCTGGCAAGCCCTCAGGTTGTTCTGGGTCAACTCATCAATTCATTTTAAACTATAGCTGCTTCTTTAGGTTCTCTCAAGAAGTGTACACTGCATGGTTGTTACTTGTTTCGGCTCGGGAGTGGGGTTGCCGAGAAGTCTCCCTCTTGCCACCAGCAGGCTCTCCTTAAATCACAGAATGGTTTGGCTTGGGAGAGACCCCAAAGACCGTCTTGTTCCACCCCCTGCCATGGGCAGCGACACCTTCCACTAGGCCAGGTTGCTCCAAGCCCTTTCCAACCTGGCCTTGGGCATTTCCAGGGATGGGGCAGCCGCAGCTTCTCTGGGCAACTCGTGCCAGAGCTTCCCCACCCTCATAGAGAAGAATTTTTTCCCAATATCTAACCTAAATTTCCTCTCTTCCAGCCTAAATCCATTACTCCTCGTCCTGTCACTAGTACCTGATGAAGAGTCCCTTTCTGGCTCCCCTGTAGCTCCTTCAGATACTGGTAGGTGCTGTGTGGTCTCCACACAACCTTCACTTCTCCAGGCTGAACTGACCCAAACTTCTCAGCCTGTCTCAATGGGGGACGTGCTCCAGTATTTTTGTCAACTTCGTGATCCTCCTCTTTTGGGAGGATGGGGAAGGGGAATGACGAGTGAGCAGCGTATTAAAGCAAATAGCCAGTGGATAAGTCAGTGCTACAGTCAGACAAGGTGAGTGGCTTCAGGTCATGGGCTTCACCTTGTCACTAGGTCATGATTTATGGCATTTTCAATGATTGTCATTATTGGATTGGAAAAGTAAACCTCCACAGATTTAGCATCACCAAGCTAAGGCATGGATAACCGAAATGTGCAGCTTTGCTGTTGACACTTGTGTTCCTTTCTAAGGCCACACTGTTCATTTTTCACTATATGACAGCAGTTCATACTGTACAGCTGAGCTCAATCTTATTCTCAACCTGCCACCTACAGGGTTTGGGTTTTTTTCCTCAGAGATTAAACTCATTTGGAGAAGAAAAAATTAATTTGCAGTGGCTGTTAGCTGCTAACCTAGACAAGAGTCAAGGAAATATTCAACCTGGTCCTGCCCTTTGGCAGATGCCACCCTATAAAGCATTCATAGTTCCATAATCTCGTTAGGAAGCAACCAATGCTTTTATTATGTTCACCCTCAGAAGGAAAACTAATGATTAACTTATTATCACTTTATTTTGAGATAGTACTGCACAAGAGTGCACATCACCTTACAAACACAGAGAAGATGACACAGGCCTGCCCCGAGGAGTTTACAATTCCACTTTGGCAAACGCTTACAAAAAAAATCTGTGGACAGGAAAAGGTGGGAGAGGTAATGCTGGCAGGTTTAAGAGTGGGTTTTCTGAAAGAGGGGATTGTCTTCAGAACAAAAAGCAGGTAACAGAGGGTCAGGCACAAGGAAGTGACAAACAGCAGTAGGATGACAACATGGAGCACAGGACACCTGGAAAAACAGATTGCACAGACACAGGCTGGCAGCACATGGAGGAAAACAAGGACCTGTGGGCTTTAAAATTAACATGTAAGACTGCAGCTATATAACACATCATTGTTTCAGTTATTCCAGAGAAGATAACATTGTGAATCACAAGTGGCCTTCTCTTTTTTTTTTTAATAAAAAAACCCCAAACCAGTCCATTCCCAACAGGAATCCTACTGCAATACTATTTTCCATTATGACCGCTTTGCACTTCCAAACTGGGGTGCAGGGAATACCAAAAAGCTCTGCAGATGCAGAAAAAAAATCAAAGGGGGAAAAAAAGAGTAGCAAATACATGTAGTTTAAAGATTTCATTCCTTTTACCCTCCATGATCTGCTTTGAATTTTGTAGCATATTTCCCAAATTCATCAGCCTGTCAAGAGGGAAATCTACTTGAAAACATTTTAGTGATTTACGGACTTAGTTGAAATCTCATTATCCTGCAATTTTCCTTTGCAGACAGAGCATGAAGAGGCCAGGCTTTGCTGTGGGAGTTGAACATTTCAGTTGCTGTAGCATCATTGCAGTTAAGTTGGTGTCTGTCTCAGCAAGATTTGCCCCCTTTTTTTTCCCAGACATCTGTGTCCAGTTTCATCTCAAGGACCCAGATATAGCTTTACTCAGTGACTGTCATAGCGTAAGTGTCCTATTAAGCAGAACAGCACAGATTTTCTCTGCTACTTCTGACATTGTGTCATTGCATTAGTGCTATAAAGGCTGTGTCAACAGGGCTTAGGTTCTGACAGATTAGTGAAAGCAAAAAGCTGTCACCCTCCTTTCCCCACTCTGTGAATTTCATTTTTTTTTTTAAATACAAATGCAGATTAAATGCATGTGAAAGGCTGCAGAGCCTGGGCATAGTGTCTCCAGAAGGTGCAATCACTTTACAAAGCAACACCTTGGACTCTGAGGTACTCACAGATCAGGTTTCTGCTTCCTTACATTCAGCTAGGGTTCTTTCCATGGAGGTCTGTCCCATGGCCACCTTCCTTGCACTTCCCATATGGATCAGGGAAAGGAGGTACAAAAGACACAAAAAACCCCAAATCCTACGAATTTACCATTTAGGAATTATGGGAGCAGTTGCACACATTGACCTATATTTGAGTTATACAGATAAATGCATTATTGATGCTAACTGCTGTGACTCTCTAGTCTTTTGTACCCCTTTTATTTTTCCCCACAAGTGGCTCATGCACACAGGGAGTGCACCAGGAATTGTCTTGGTCCTGAAACACTCAGCTGGGAAGCAGCAATGCTGTTTTCCACTCCAAATGTATATAACCCACAATTCTATTTCCCTAAGCATCAAAGGAGGAGGCAAACTGCCCCTGATCAACCACAGGTGACACGACCACCCCAGCTGTGTTTCTGCTGTGTAAGACACTGTTTAGAACAATCTGAAGGCAGAATATTGCCCTCCACTGATCCCACTACTGCAGGAGGTGCAGCTCTGGAGCAGTTATGCCACAATCAGTAGAGTGTTTGCACATCTTGCATGCAGATGCAGGTTTCTGATAGATAAACATGAGACTGAAATTAGTTTGGTTCACAACTGTCAAAATAAATTTCACCCCATTAGATCAGACCAGTGTTTCACTTTTAGCCCAGCATGTTTTCTCCAGCTTTGACCAATTCTTACAAGACAGAACATGCAGACAAGTATCGTTCCTTGGCATAACTTTCTTATTTACAGCAACTTGAAATCTCCCTGAGTTAGTGGATGCATTAGACCATTGTTTAACCAGCCTCTTCTTTTTTTAAAAAAATTATACTGCTGTTCCCCACTATAATCTGCAGCAAAGAAATCCAGTTTGACTTCGCATGGCCCCAGAACATGATCCCATTTGTCTGTTCAACCCTGAACAGCTAAAACCTCCCTCTGTAGCCACCATGACATGAGCTGTACTCCTCACAGCTGACCAGCAGCTTCTGACCACCATGGCACAATAGCAGAGACATAAAGCACACACATTCACCAGTTTATCAGATGAAACTGGGTTTGAAGATATCCCTAATAAAGGGCAGGATCTGTGAACTGCAGTAGGGAGGTAGATGGCAGAAATAAAAATGTGTTATTTGAAGTATGTGCAGCTAAATTAAAAGGCAGCAGCATCTCCACTAAGACTTCATTAAAATATGCCACTCTCTATTCCACTATTTTGCAGAGACATTTGTAACAGGCATTTAAGTGACATAGGAGTGGAAGAAATCACATTCAATTCTGAAACTGAGGTGGGAGAAATGCTGGGCTAGCACACAGAACACCCTCCAACTCTGCTTTAGGACACTGAGACTATGGATGGAGGCTCACACACCTGTTACTTTACCTGTCATTGTCATGTCATGAGTACCTCTGAGCAGGAACAGGACTCTTCTCGAAGTATTTAGAAGTATTGTAATATAAAATACAGAAAGCCCTCTGGCTGTACCCCTGCTGGTGTGTCTCTGAACATGTACTTAAGACAGGAAAATTAATCAAAACTCTGCCTTCTCAATTATTGCTCAAAGAAAAGATGGAAAGCTCACTAAATCATCACCAAAACACAAAAAGTTCCAGAAAAATACAGTGTTGACAGCAGGCAGTAAGGCTGCCTTGAAACAAACACATTTAATAAAGGCAAAAGAAAAAAAAAATCACAGATGTACAAAATCCTCAAGTGGCGAATCCTTCTGAAAATGAATGACTGAAGACTGAAAGGTACCATGGAGTGCGCAGCAGCAGCGACTGGAGATGGCGCTGCCGGCCCACGGAGCGCTGGCACCGCCACCAGCCAGGGACCCGCGGGGCTCCCGGCCCCGCTGCCGCGGCTCTGGGCTCTCCAGCAAAGCTGAAGCCCTGCCCGGGCTGAGGTTCTGCCTCCTTCAAACCCCCAGAGAAGGAGGTAGCACCCAGCTCGCAAGTGATTTGCCTCAGGAAGGTCGCAGCACAGTGTTGTTTCTTGTACTTTTCCAACCAGACAGACAAGTTGAATGTCTGAGCCCCTGCCAGGCTTTGCAGTAAAACACCACTACTAGGTCTCCATAATTGTTTTATTTCTGCCCCAACCTTCCCGCAGACACCAGCTCAGCCCGGTGCAGTCGGTGCCCACACTCACCCGGGGTGCTCGTCCTCACCCCTGCACAGTCCTGCTCCCAGCAGCTCCACTCGGTGCAGTGCTCAACACAGGGCTACAGAGCCTGAGCTACCGACCTCAACAAGAAGGTTAAGGGCAGAAAAGTCTGCTTTAGACAAGGAAAACCTCTATAAAAATAAGCAGGTTAAAAAAAATTCCCTTTGTATTCCCTCCCTGGTGTGAACAGGCCCGGGGCACCTTTACCCACACATATTGCTCTGACAGTCAGCTTCACCACACAATCAATCACCAGGTGCTCTGTCCAGACAGAGCATCAACATTGTAGAAGGCTCCTAAAGCAGCCAAACTGGCAGCATTTTGGTCAGTCACAGTAACCTGGTGTTCAGCAGCTTGGTGACCATTATCCCAGCAAGGTAAATAAGCTATGGCTAAAGGAAAAAGGACATCACCATATGCCATATGTCCACAGGATCCAGTTACCAGACACAAAGGAGTGTTCTGCACTCCTGGTTCTTTTCACCAGCAGGTCAGCTCACAGCACATGAACACCAAGGTATCTGAAGCCCCAGAACTCAGCTTCAAGAAGCTTCTCCACTTTACTGAATACACATTGCTGCTCCCCTCCCAAGGCCACGCCAGGAGGGGAAGAAGAGGCAAAAGGCAACAAAGTCTCAAAGCACTTCATCGGTAAACAAGATCCAATTCTTATCTCAGAGGCTCCAGGACTGCAGACAGTTTAAAACACATACAGGTGAGTTTGTGAACCGGGAAGAAGAGGAATTCCAGGCCTCCCAAGGCTTGGTCTAGGACTAGCAGTCCACTATAGGCTCTTCATTTCAGTGTGGAAGGCAGATCCATTGCTCACAGTCTGTGTCATTTGCAGTAATAAAAGGTTTGGGAGCTGTCAGTGCTAGCAGCCAACATTTAGCAAAACACTGAAGCTGTGCTCATACACATAGGAATAAAAACCCCTTCCCTGCCTCAGAAACAGGGATATGTCTGGAGAGACAGTAAAACCACCGGGTCCAGCTACACATCAAGCAGAAAGACCATTACGAAGCCTTGGGGAGGGAGGACAGCGCAGCTTGCATCCGAGACTATGTCAGCCAAATTTGGGGGAAGAAGGGGAGAAAACAGACTGCAGTGTGTTACATTTGCAAACTCAAATTATGGTCTGTCTTCCCTCTTCCCCCATCCCTCTATTCCTTCTCTCCCCAGTTTCCTATGCAATCTCTCTGCTGCTGGGGAGTGTGATCAGGGGATAATTTAAGACACAATAGCTGTGTGGCCTTTATAAAAAGGAAAAGTGTCCTGTGTTTTGGAGTAAGGAGTGGGAAGTCTCCTCCTGCCATATATCTGAGGAAATCTCAGTCATGATGTCCAGCCCTCACTCCAGTGATGAGCAAAGACTGGCAAAGCCAGGGGAGAAAATCCTGGCTTACACCACAGGTAGAACCCACAGATGTGGTAGGAACTTGTACAGGGGAGGTTGTACATGTAGCACCAGTTTAAACAAAGGCTTCCTCAGTGGGAGTGCCATTGATTTTGAAGAAAAGTTTGGCATCTTCCATCTTCTGCTTTTTTTCTCTCTCTAGCCTGCGCCTGTAGCAGACCAGGTAGATTGGGAGGCAGAAACCCAGGAGGCTCAGGCCAAGCAAGCCAACATTCACCTGCAGGAGGAAAGCAAAGCAAAATTAGGCTAGTTAGGAGAAGACAACAGTCCAGTCACGCATGCAGCAGTGTCAGAGCCCAGCCCACATTACCCAGCTGTGGGCAAACCAGGAGACGCCCTACTCCATGTGCTGGCAACATCTTCCAGTGGTTTCATATTTACACTCCCGTGCCCAGAGAACCTTGTGTGTACAAGCTAAATGCTGCAAGAGTTTGTTGCTCTGGAATATGGCTGTGGGAGACTTGTTCCACAGAACAGGCAGGGCTGTTTGAGCTGCAGGTGTTTCACACCAAGTTTGCTGTTTGAAGAGCAACAGGCATGGGCATGTAGCTTAGAGACCAGAATTCTCCCCAAGACCACCCATGTCATGATTTTATTGAGCTGCCCAGAATCTCAGCAAGACACCACATTAGCCCTGCCCTCAAAAGCCATTTGGCTTTTTGGACATTAGCATCAGCAGTCCAAAATTTACTGGTAATTGGAGCTTGTAGCTCTCAAGTGTCACAGTGTTTTTCTTCAATTTTGAGGTCTGCTCACACTCACCCATTTTAACCTGACAGATTCTGACTCACCACATAAAATGTTAGTGGAAAGCATTCCCTTCCTCCCTTTCCATACACCATAAGTGTTACTGGCTTTCCTGCCCAGGGAGTCATGACTCACACAGGGAAAAGTCTCCTGGACAGCACCAAGGTAACAGCAGACCGAGGGATATGTAAAATTACAGCTGTTTTTAACCTTGGTCCATGCACAGGAGTCCTTAAATGAGCCAAAAATCATCTTAACCCCCAAGCTTTCACACCAAAACTGAGAAGAACTTGCCCAGAGGGGGTCTCCTTTCAAAGGTCCCGTCAGTGCCATGAAGAGAGGCTGCTGCAGGAGGGCAAAGAGGGCACTGATCAACGACTGCAGCCCTGTCAAGCTGCCAAACTGAGTCGAGGGGTATCTGTCAACAAAGAAAACAACAGTATTATTATGTGTCACCTTGACTGTTCATATCACCCTGGTCAGATTACATTCCCAGTCCAGTAACAACAGAGACCAACGTGGGAGCACAGTCCCAAGACAGGCATAATGTGCAGCACTCCCTCCTGCACTGTGGAACTGCCCCTTTTTACAGGGTATTTACATATACTCTGTGCTCTCGAGAGCAGAATGGAACTGGTGCCAAGGCTGGAGCCTTCTTCTTCAGATTATTCTCATCCTGAGCTCTCAGACTTTAGTAATATCAGATCCAGCACTTGTTTTGTTTTGCAGCTCTGCTGTGGGCAGGTTGATGCTTATACAGCTCCTGTTTCTATTGCACAGGCAGCAGAGTGTGGATATTTACAAGTTAAAAGCAGGGCCTCTTTATCCAGATGACAACACTTGTGGCTGAGCAATCACCTTCATCTGGTCATAACAATTTGCTCCCTTTGGAAGTGAGTGAAACCTGCACAACAGGTTAGTGTTTTCCTTTTTAGAGGACAAGTCTGATCCTATGTCAAACTAAACAACACTGTTGACTGGCAAGTGCTGGTATCAGATAATATTAATGGAAAAATAAATTTCAGGAACTTCTAATATCTTTCTCTTTCCATGACTGAGCAGGATTTAAAAAGAGTCAGGTTAAACTAAACTTGGAAAGAAAGAAGCAAATCAAAACCTTCAAATATTCAAAAAAGTCATATTCAAAGCAAAATCACCTCAACTCCAGGAAGCTCCAGAGTTGCAATGTTCTAACAGGATTAGTTTACAAGTAAGGTGATACGTACTGCAACATACATTTATTTACCTTGCCCAAGACAAAAATATTTTGCTTCTGGCTGCCAGGGAACTAGAAGTTTATACATTTCTGAAACAGTCTTGGATGTGTTTTCTAGTCCAGATTCCCCAGATAGGGGATCTAAACCTTTGACAGAAAGAGTCTGTGGAGTCTCTATGCATGGAGATATCCAAACAAAATCAGTTGCACTCCTGGACAACCTCCACTAGCTGACCTTGGTCTTGAGAGGTCCCTTCCCACCTCAACAAATCTGATTCCCTGCAAGAGAACAGCTCCTCTTTGTTCCTCTGTCCAGCCTCTCAGCACTGAGGCACAGATCTGTTTTCAAGGCCAAAAACATTGCTTAATAAGGAAGAGAATATTTAGATTCAGCTATTGATAACTTGCTAAGTTGGAAACAGGATGGGTGATCTGTCCTGGGAAAGGGAGGAGGCATCACTAATGGTATCTTGAGCAATGTTTTACCAACGTCAACTTCAGAGGAGAGCAGCAGCGATGTTTTCAGTCACGTTAATGTTTTACCTGGGCACACGCACATATCAGCTCATTGCAAGACAAAAAAAGCCTTGAGTTTTTACTATATAACCTGTGTGTCAATAGTTTAGCCTCACACATAACTGTTCCTGTCTCTGTTGCTGAACAAGGAAAGCACTGGGATTTCAGTCCAGCTATTGTCAAGTCTAGAAGTGACTGAGGAAACAAGTTGCATCATTTTCCCCCTCTGACCATGAGGACCTCAGTCCTGATCTCCTCTCCCCTGGACAGCCCATCATCCCAAACCAGTTTATCTGGCCAGCCACATCTTATAGGGAACCAGGGACTTACACAGCTGCATAGAGGCCTCCCACAGCTGAGTGGATGAATCCTCTCACAATTGTGTGCAAAATGAAGGACAGAATCTGAAAAAAAGAAGCAAAAAAATGTCACATCCTATACACCCACTCAGGTGTGCCAGACCCCAACACTAGCCATTCCTAAAAGCTGTTCTTTTTAGGTAGGATTGAGAAACCCAGATCCAAACCCTGAAATATCAGCACGAGGGAACAAATTTGTACTTGTCTCCAGGCACTGCTTTTCCTTACTTTGCACACACATAGGACCTCTCTCACTTGTAGGTGGCACTGCTGCAAGGACATGTCCCCAGCAGCCCCTGGCCAGGATCACAATGCTTTTCCATGGCCACCAATTTAGTTAATTTTCCACGAGTTATTGCGGACAACACGCAAGTATGAGCAAACTGCAGCTGTTTGCCTACATCATCAAGGCGTGCTTAAGTATAGCATAAAATCACTAAACTCCTCTGCCAAAAATAGGTGGTGCCACAGAATAAATATTTTAACAGGTTTATAATCCCACAGGTACCATTGGGCACAGCATTTGACGCAGGAATAACCTGCTGTACGCATCACCGTGTTATGCTTCTTGCAGCAAGTTTTTCCAACCTTCAGCAGCTTAAATCAAGCCCAGTTTAAATGTACGGGCACTGCTGAGAGGATCTTGGTGGGCAAGAATTTGTTGTCACACAGGCCAGCTGCAGAAACTTTTAAGTGGAAATAAATTCTGAATCAACTGGCATTTTAACTATGGCTGCTTGTTCAGGTTTTCCCAAGAGATCTAAACTGCACAGTGTAATTTGTTTCAGCTCTAAAAGTGGGGGTTCCAAAGCAGGATGGGAGTTTCCCAGCAGTGCCAGCCCTCCTGCCACCACCAGCAGGTTCTCCTGGCACTGTCCTGACATTCTGCCAGCCCCCACCCATTTCACCTACTCACCTGCAATGGCAGATTAGGAATAAGACAGGTGACTCCAAATCCAACCAGCAGGAAGTTGGTGAATACAAAGGCATTGGTGGCATTGGTGATTTTCTGGATTTGACGGTCACGCTTTTTCTTTTTCTTGTCACCTCTGGAAGGACAGCAAAACCTGGGTTACAAACACACTGCCAGAAGCTGCTGGAACTCACAGCAAGATTTTCTACACATCACATCAACTATCTACACCAGATTGGTTACAGATCTGCCTATGGAGGTGCTGGGATCTCCACCAGTGGAAGCTGAGGAACATCTGAGTAATTATTTCAGTGGTGTTACTCTTACTCTTAGGCTAGGAGGGAAGTCTGAGCCTCTCCTGCTACAACTTAAATTTGCTCTTCTTGACTGATCTTAGTGGACATGGAAGATAGTCTGCTCCTTTCCTCTGCAATTATCAAGTCTTCCTTCAGGCTTTCTTTTCTATACTGAAGAGCCAATATTCTTTTCAGTCTTTCATCCCACAACACACAAGGCAGAGCAGAGGGGGCCTGCCAGGTGGCTGCATGTCCCGTGTGGCGCACACTACGCACTGCTCAGCGTTGCTCTCCTCATTCTCTTCTGAGCCATCATCACACTCTTTCATTCTCCAGTCCATGATGTAGCCGATCACAGGCGCTGTCAGCAGGCACAGCAGCTGCAGGACCCCAAAAATGGAAGTGTAGAAAGCCACTGCAGGGGAAAAAAAAAATTAAAAATAGTTTTCAGTCCAAGTGATAGGAAAAAATATGAAAAAAGCTTTCCCATTGATCACCTCTCTTATTAAAAGCCCAGTTCTTCATCAATCTTGCAGACATTAGAATAGACATGCTGGGCACACTTCCTATAGCCTTTCTGATCCTGCACTGGAATTCTCTGGGTAGCAGCAGGTAGGGCTCCAAAAATGGGGACACAGCACCCACTTAGTACCAGTGAGGTTTATTCTGGGCAGGACCAGCAGGAGAAGTTTTTATAAGCTTTGTGTGCTGCACAGCCAGGCCTGCTTTAGTCATCTCCTCTCCTGCCTTGCTGGGGGCTGCAGCTACAGCTTCTCCAGCTGGGATGCTCCAGTGAGGACAATCAGGCTGGGAAGGTGAGGACTAACCCAGTTTGTGCTGAATGGACAAGTTTGGAAGAAAGGGGACAGGAGATTAACATCAAAAAATCACAGCATTTGTGAGCAGTTGTTAAAAAGCTCAAAGTGATGAAAATTTTGTGCTAATGATGAAAGAAGTGTCTCCATGGCTTGCTAAGGGAAAGCTGATGCCAGCAGACCCAGAAGAAATTGTCCCCTCCTGTTACTGAGATGTTCCCCCACCCTGCAAGGCTTTTTTCCACTTCCTCTCGGCAGCCCACGTGATGATTGAGGCACCACACAGAAGGGCTGGTGAGTCATGGTGTGCCACAGCTCTGAAATAAGGATGTAGCTCTGAAACTGCCCGTCTCAGCACAGAGCACAAGTTACAGCCCTGTAAGCAAAACAGCCCAAATTCTCAGTTGTCCCTCTCGTTTTTAAGTCTAGCCAAAGCAGCACAGCCAGGATTTCCACCAAAATCCACTTGGTAATGGAGAGAAAGTTTCCAACAAGCCTCTCTCTCCGAGACAGTTGCAGCAAACCCCAGCAGGGCTGCTCTGCTGTGCCCAAGCATGGCACCTGGTGATCTTTTCCTGGCTCCAGCTGCTGGCAAAGGAGCTGAGAGGAACTTCCAACCTCCAAACTCACATTCATGGCCCCGTTCCTCCCACAAAGGCAAGCCCTGAAGTGACCCCACATCCCCCCCTCATTATAGCAACTGCTGCAGCCAAGAGAAACAGGTGGCATCACTCTTTGTGAACACTGCAGGAGCTGATTTACTGTTGTCTGGTTATTTTTTAATAGAGGGTAAGAAGCAAGCCACGCTGTCATGTTTTGCCTCTTTATGCTACCCTGAACACTTAATCTTGGGCTCTAAACAGCAAGGGCAGAGGCCAGCTGGAACTAGGGAGTGAAATTTATGGGGTCAGCAAGAGAAGGGGAGGAAAGACAGTAGCTGCTACAAAACAGGGCACCCTCAGCTTATCTGTCATCTTAAAAAACATTCTCTCCTGAGGAGAAAAAGCAAGAATTCCTATCAAAGGAAGCACACGTGGGCACAAGCTTTTACATTCCCTGTTTTAGATGCTTTCCCTTAAAACTACCCCAAGCAGGCACCTCACACTGTTGAGTTTTCCAGCCCTGATTCTCCCCAAGGTCTCTCACTATCACCACATTTGAGAGCAAGGTGACAATTTATGAAAGATACAGACAAATTTCAGGTTCCAGGCATAACAGGTCTACACTCCCCTGCCTTCCTACAACACAATTATACAGTCATTTACAGAACAAACCCTTAAGCCTCTTCCTCATCTTTTGGGGGGTTTCAGCAGGTAAATAGCCACAGGCTGACTGCTCTCTCCACCTTTTGGTTTCCTGACAGGTCTAAGTCACCATAACCTGCACAGAAAGAACTTTCAAGGACACTGTGCCCCACTGCAATTAAAGACTCCACTACTTATCAGAATGATTTCCCCCTCATCCTTCTCTCCTGTTGTAATCCCAGGAATATTTAACTTCTGACCACAACACTTGCAGGGTTTGACTCAGCTCTCCTCTCCCCTCCCTCAGTGCTCCCAAGGGCAGCTGCAGGTGGAGGGAGCTCTCTGAGCAAATCCC
This sequence comes from Irena cyanogastra, assembly GCA_013397155.1. Classification (NCBI taxonomy): domain Eukaryota; kingdom Metazoa; phylum Chordata; class Aves; order Passeriformes; family Irenidae; genus Irena; species Irena cyanogastra. Next base: position 593,163 of record VWZV01004171.1, on the reverse strand, counting down.
AGCCACGAGAACAAACACAGGAAGAACAAGGAATGGCAGGGAGCAGCATCCCATCCTCTCCTGATGCACACACAGATTACATTTCTAGAGAGCTGCACGTGCCTTGGAACTGCTCTTGCACAGGGCCTGACACTGCTGAGACCAGACAATACCACTGTTTTGCTGATGCCATGGAAACACCAAGACAGCGACTGCACTGCAATGAGCCCGGGCTACATTCAGGGGGAGGAAGGGAAAAAAATAGGAAGAAATCTTAAAGGTGGCACAGGAAAATTGCAGTATGCTCAAGGGGCACAATCCCTGTTTTAGCAAGGAGCTTGATCTAAGCAGAATTGGCAGCTTATATAGTTAATATTAATTCTGAAATTCCAAGGAGGGGAGGAGAAGAAAAGGAATTAAAATTAAATTAGTACAGCAAGCCAGGGTGAAAATAAATAATAATTTTTTAAAAAGCAGTGTCAGAGTTACAAGGTAAGCAGAAAAGGAAGCAGTGTTGGGAAAGGTAGGCAGTGTGAAGTTTGTCCTGTTTTGCTGTTTAATGTCTAAGCTGGCTCCTGAGCCAGGAATGCTGCAGGCTGTCAGAGGCTCAAGAAACAAAGCAATTCAGGGAATGCCAGGGCACTTGGAGTTTCCTGAGTTTCCTTCCCTCCCCCAGAGCTCACTCCTGTTTCCAGAGGAGTGCCTCTTGATTTATCAGCTCCATGCAATCCAGATTTAACAAGCTCAAACTGGATCTTACTACAAAGGACAAAAACAAAACAAAAAAAGGCTAAGTCCTGTTTTGCAATCCTGGGTATTTTTGACAGTAAACTAATGTACTCTTTCCTGTTTGCTCCAGGAACTTCAGCAGAACTATGAATTCAGTGAGTCCAGCACAGGGAACACCCCTGAGCCTCCCCAGCACCCACCAAGCTGCACAAAAAACCAGCCCTGACTTCACTTCTCCCCCCCTGGGTGCTGGGCTGAGGCACCAAGTCCAACCATTACTCATGAGAGTCAGCTGCTCTGCATTCTCTGCTTGCTTGGGATAACTTGAGCAAATACCTGATGAAATAGGTTTTCCAGTTAAAATAAAAATTAGCAGTCCACCCTCAGAGGTTACTTGCAACAGCCTCTGTGGGGAAATAATGTGGGGTAGTATTTGACAGACACAGGGCTAAAGTTAGCTTGACATTCAAGCATCTACCTCACTGCCCCTCTGTGCTGGGCTGGTTCCAGCCCTTCCCTGGACCCTCCCAGCAGCTGTCAGTACCCATGGAGTGCCCTGCACAGAGTATCTGCTGAGTAATCAGCTGCTCTGCCTTCCCTGAGCAAGTCTGGGTCAGCTCCCAACTCCAAGGAAGCAGGTAAAGGTGTTCAGAGGTTCCCCTACCTTGACTTTCATCTCCCGACAGAAACTCTAGGATGGTGTTCATGGCTCCCATGTAGAAGATGAGCCTCAGCTGAGTGACACACATGGTGATGAGGCTGAGCAGCAGGATGGGACTGAAGACACTCTTCATGAAGGAGGGAGTAGCTGCAGAAGGAACAACAGAGCCTCTGAAGAAGGCAGGACACCTGGCAAACATTTACAGTTTTGCCTCTGGCCTAGTAGGTCCTCTCCTGGCTAGAAGTGCCAGTGGCAGCTCCCAGGAGTTCACCTGGAGCCTTACAAACTCCCATAACCAACAGCTGCAGATGCTTGGAGTTTGGCTACCAGTGACTGGGGCAAGGCAGCAGGAAAGAAGGCCGGCCTGATTTGGTGGATTAGGACGAAAAGAAGCCTCAAACCATTTGCTGTCACCATCAAGACCAGGTTGGAGAGGGCTTTGAGCAACATGTTCTGGTGGAAGGGGTGGAATGAAATGATCTTTAAGGTCCCTTCCAGGTCAAACCATTCTATGATGCCCCTGAGTAAAGAAGGCTTGGTCATGATGGCAACAATCCACCTAAGAGCCAGCAGTGACCACCTGCTCTGTGCCCCTGCAGCCACACCAGCTCCCATGTGCTGTTCCCACCACTCGTATTCAGGGGAGGACACAAGGACAGGATTCCTTATATAACTCAGCTTGTGTTCCAGTCCTGGTGGCTGGCACAAAGCCAGGCAGCACCTGGATCATGTATTGCTCCCTTCCAAACAGGTCTAGAGCAGAGCACGGAGGTCAACAGGCCTGAGCCAGCACCCTGGGGCACCCCCAGAACCACACCTGCACTGTCAGGCTGGCACTTCACTTCCAGGTCCACTGTGGACAGACAGAGCTTGTTGTTCTCCTGCAGAGCTGCTGGCTCCTTGGGGCCCTTCATGGAGCTCCCCACACTGAGCCGGCGCCCCACGGTCGTCACTTGCTTGTAGAACTGCTTCCCAGTGATTTTGTGGTCAAATCCCAGCCAGCTGAACTTTATTTTCACCCTGTTGGGTTGCAAAGAGGGTGAGAGCTGCAACACAGGGCGAGGAGTCAGAGGCAGCAACGTTGCAGGAGTCAGAAAGGCTATTTGTGGATTTAAGGCACTGGTTTCCATTACAGACCCACAAGTGGGTTTGATCCAGAGCACACTGAGATACCTCCCCTGGGCCAACTTGGCATAAATCAATATAAAAATACTTATGACCAGGAACAGATCATTTTCCCTTTGTAATTCCCACAGTTTGGAAAGTTCTACTTTGCACAGGTAAGCACATGCTAGTGGCAGGCAGAAATCCTCAGCCTAAGAGGCAGCAGCAATAAACAACATGCAAGGGGTTCCCTGTCTACTCCTCTAAATTCCTTGTGCCAGCTCTTCCTAGAGGATTAGGAATGGGATTAGCCCTGGAGACTTACGAGTAGTCCATGTCTTCTGGTCCTGGGAAAGGCTCCAGGGGCCAGTTGAAGAAGCAGTTGAGGAAAACGAGTCCTGCACAGCTCGCCCAGACAAGCAGAATAAGGATGAAGGAGACCCCAAAGTCATATATAACCTGGGAATCACAAGGGAATATGGTTTTGGCTACAGGAGCAGGAAGATGCTTCAATATTCTTGGAATGAGGTCTGAGAGGAACAGGGAAAGATCACAAGACACTTAAAATGGGTTAAACTCAAGTGGTAACAAAAAGCAATTTTGTGACAAGGACTTTCTTGGAAAACCAGCTGGAATTTCCCTGCACATCTGAGACTGCAATGAAACTTCCCTGGTGCAGAACCAGGTGATCTATCCAGGCAGTCCAGGTGACCATCTCGTGTCCCTTCAGTGCCATTTGCCAGCCATAAATTATGTTCAATGCCAGCCACTGGTGACAATCACACAGATAAAATATATGTGTGGATTAAAAAAATTATATATATATATCTATACACACAGAGAGTAACAAAGCAAACTCTTCTAAATAAAATCCTTAGTTTTTCACTTCTACTTAGCCCTTCTAAAATTTTCTATCTGCTGCATTCTTGAGGCAGTCACTTGGGAAGTCTCTAATACAGACAGGAACTGAATCTTGCAAATGCACATGCCTAAAAAAGAGCTTTAGCAAATAGTCCCTCTTTATTTCCACATTACTGCTAAATAGGGCAAGACAGCAGCACAACACCACCAGTCACGAGCCTTGATGCCACAGCCTCACCTTGATTCCTGGAAATGTCACAGCAGAGGAAGCATAAGAGCCAATCATCAGAGCAATGAACGTGGAACGAAGGTCACCAAACATGTTAGGCAGCTGGGGAGAGAGAGGAAAATCAGTTGAAGCAGGTTGCTGCCAAGGGAATGAGGCTTTCTCTAAGGTATTGGCATTTAGGATTAATTCTCCTGGATACCAAAATGTGAAGCAGCCAGTTTTACTTAGGCATGACTTAGCTCTTCAAGATATTACTCTGCAGGTTTCACTGGTGTCTCCAGAGACAGGGAATGTCTACAGTCCAAGATTTATGTGCTTTCCAGACTGACAGCATATTTTGCATCATTCACCTTTAGCACAGGAGCACTTGCTCCAGCTCTTATGCTTTCTTTAAAAGTTCCTTACCCCAAACCTTTAGCCACCACTTTTCCTCTCCCACAAATACGTGCCCAAATTCTCTGCTTATCACCCTCTTTTTAGTCAAGGGCTGCTAGACACAGGCTGCAGTCCTTAACACACCCTGCAACACCTTGATCTGCCAGCTTTCTTTATGCACCTTGGGTCAGCACCCAAATCCTTTGCAGCAGACCAGAAAGTTCCTGTTATAATAAGAAGGAACAGAGAGAAGCACAAATGGTGCTGCTGTTTGTATTTCCATTTCCAGCCATCTCCACAGCTCCTTCTGTGGCTGCAGCCTCTCTCTGCTGATCATTTCTGCATCACTGGGATGGCTCAGACACCTCAGCACACTATCCCAGAGCTAGGTGCAGGGAAGGAATCACAAACACCAGATATCCAAGGATTTATCGCTCAGCACAGCCACTGAGCTCTGCAGCAGGCTACACCTGACATTGCTACTCCTGCCACCCACCCCAGTTCACTGCCTGGGCTCCCATCAGGTGTGCTGGCACTGCTGAGAGCACACCAGGCTGGTTCTGCAAGGATCTGTTGGGAAAGCAAGGCTCTGAGAAAGAACAGCTCACAGCAACCACTTCTGCCACCTGAACAGCAAAATCACTCCCAGAATGGCTCACCAGCCCCTGCTTCCACTCAAGATCCAAAGGCAGAAACAGCTGGGAGACCTTCCTACTCTCCTGGGAAAGGAAGAACCCTCTGTTTTCCTAAACAGCCAGAAGTGAACAAGTCTCCATCACTCACTAACGCTGGCCTGGAAACTGGAAATTACAGGGAGAAGCATTGAAGTTGTCAGGCTATGGAGAGCTGGGCTGATACCTCCTGAAGCTGGTCAATGGGCAGAAATTCTGCTGCAGGCTGGCAGATTTCCCTCCTTCCTCCTTTTTTTTGGGTCACTTACTGCCCAAATTCACTTGAGCATCACTACCACGTCAGCCTCAGAGGGCCTCAAAGCAGGACACTGCAGATGCCTTCTAGGACTGAAAGCACAGGCAGCCCTTCATCTGTGCAAAGAGGCTGCTGAACAAAGTGATTCAGAGAACATCAGCCTGAGCAAGCAAGTGCTGCCATCACACTCCCCTTGCACGGCTGGAAAACAAATCCATCTCTCTTAGGAGCAGCATATAAGGCAAGCAAATCTGGCCTGTGTCACGGCGTGTTTACAAGGCAAAAATATTCCTGTGCAGGAGCACTCCGGGACCCATCTGGCTGTTTATCATCACCCTGCCTCACTGCAGAGCTTCCTATGCACTGCAGGCTGCAGGTCCTCAGATAACCCCGGGCTGGGGAGCAGCAGCAGTGATGTGCTCAGGCTGATGCTGCCCGTGAAGCCTGGAGGAGGAGGAGGAGGCAGAAGAGGCTGCGCTGCTCTGCAGAGCATCCCCACACCACATCCCCACGCCCATCGCCGATCCCGCATGCGGGAGAGCTGCCAGCAGGCTGCTCCCGGGAGCTGCAGGCAGGAAACGGCTCAAAGATCCAAAGGTCTGTTACCAGGCACTGAAAAATCTCCTCCTGGAAGCGCTGGCCTACACTGACACACTCCCAGGAAGCGGCATCTGCGGAGTGGAATATCAGAGTTGCAAAAAAGGCTGGTCGCTGTCACCAGGATGGGCATTTGATTCATCCCAAACACCCCAAACCTAAAATAATGTCCAGAAATTACAACAAAACTGCTGTTCCTGCTGGGGAGCTCAGGGCAGGGCAAGAGCTGCACAAACACAGCTGCTTCTTGGCTTGGGCTGGATTTCCCCAGAGATCCAGAGTCCACAAAAAGCTTTTTTCATACAGCAGGAAAGGAGCTTCCAAGTGGATCCTCCTGCTCTGAGGGCTACTGGAGACACAGAACAGGCAGCCATGACCAGAAGAACCCAGGGCTGCTTCTGCCTTGGTTGGGACAGAAGTCCTAGAAAGGCTAAAGATTTCCTCAAATCCAATTTGGCACCCAGCAAGCAGCTAGATTAAAAAAATTGGACAGAAGAGATCTCATGTCTTATCCAGCCCAATCAAAGCAGAAACTGCAAGCACTGAGCATTTGGAAGGGAGAGAAATGTGGAGGGCAGAGGGGAGATGAAAGGGGGAAAAGCCCCTTCAAGACCAGAAAACCTCTCAGACTGTGCCAGCAGTGGCAGTGCAGGTCTCATCTGGAGACCAGCTACAAAAACATGCAATATTTACCAAGTCAGTTTTCATGCTGCCTTTATAGTAGCAAGCACTGGAAAAAATGAACCACAGAGAGGAGAACCAAAAAAAAAAAACCAAAAATAAACCACCCAACAGAAGACACAAGCTACAGAGCAAGTGAGCTCTGTTTTTCTGCCACCAAAAAGGATCTAATCCTCATTCTGATCTCATCCCTGCAGGCCAGAAGCGACTCTTCCACTAACTTCTGCCCATTCTGGTATGACAACTCAAATTCTGCAAGACCTATGACGACAGAGACTCTTAGGCCTCCCATTTAAAGGTCACTAACACTCAAAGCAATATTAACTTTATGCCCTGTCACAAAGACACTCAGTGAATGTTGCCACATGTAACTGTTTTTTTCACTGGAATCCTTTATTGCAGGTCTGTAATCCTAAACTGATAAATCATTTCCTCCTGCAGATTTTTTTTTCCTCATCTGCCCTACAGTGGGTTTATAATAATTTATATTGTTTTTCAGCTCTTCCCTGGAGACATTCCATATACAGAAGACAGCACAACATTGCTACCAAAGCCTGTTTCCCTCCTCTTAGAAGGACTGTTTGAAAGAACAGCGGGAAAAAACCAAGGCATTGAGAACTAGACTACTGAAAAATGGTATTTTTGTTCAATTAAACTTGTTTTCCCTATTGGGGGTGTATTTGGAAGTCACACAGTCACTAAAAATATGTTCTGCAGGAAAGCCTCAAACTGCCCTCTTTGCCCAAAGCATATGGAAACTCCTGCTCCCATTCTCCAACAAACAAAAGCTCACAGAGCCCTAAGTTTACCTAATATTTTCAAGCAAAAAAAGATTCCCTATACAGAGATGTCCCCCCCTCTCTGATTAAAAGGGACTGTTAGCAGCAGAAAATCAGAGCAAAGCAGCTGTAATTCTTTGAAAGGAAAACAGGACAGAGAACAATCTATAAAAGGCTCTTTGTGGTAATTTATCACACATGTTTATTTCTTTGCATGAAATAGCTTCGGAGCAGAACCAGCGCCAGATTCCTGTGCTGCTGTCAGAGCCACCAGCACAGATCTGTTTCCATTTCCAATCTTCCCTTACATTGGCCAAGACTAGGTCACGAGGCAGAAGTCTCCCTGTGCATTTTAACAACAGGCACAGCCTGACCTTGTTCCCAGAACTGGGAGCCGTTTGCTGGCTGCCCCCTCCTCCCCAAGCCACGGGCCAGGCACCCAGGAACAGCAGCTTGTTTTGGCTCCACAGCTTGCCATGTGCTTTCACCATACCCTGGGGACTTGTTGCTGGAAAAGGCTTTAAATTCAAGAGGCAAAGCTCTGTGGAGCGCCATCCCAGGCTCTAATCCTCAGAGATCCTGTTTATCCCTGTCTGAGGGTCCCTGCCACCAGGTCACACCGTGTCCCGGGAGGCGTCAACACCCGACGCCCCACACACTGCGCTTCAGGGACACCCTGCCACAAAACAGCAACCAAAACCAGCCTGGGGTGGCCGAGGAGCATTGCACCAGCGGGTCTGACCCATTTCCTGGAGCACCTCAGGTCACCTGCAGCTGGCAGGAACAGGGAGTCACCTTGCTGTGACTTGCGCACGCAGCCAGCGCCTGTGGCAGCCAGACCGAGCTCGCCTGGCACCGGGGCCAGCAGGGCTCATCTCCTCAGTAATGACCATCCTCACAAAGGTCCTTTGAGTGTCCCCTTTCAGCGTTCAGCCACACGTCACCCACAGCCCATGAGCTTGTCCCTGTGTCCCTCCCTCGCCTGTCTCCACAGCTGGAAGGAATCCACAAGGCATCACCCGGTGACAGCAGAGGATGGCTCTCGACACAGCAAGTGCAGCTCGCAGGCAGAATGATAAAGCTGTAAGCTGCCAACAGCTAAAGTACAGCTGGTTCTAACAGGCAGCAGCACAGCTAGGCTGTGGTGCAGGTGAAGAAGTGCTTGCCTCCCACTTTAGGCTATTTTTAATTACATTCACACCCTTAGGTACTGAATTGCCTGTGTGCAGCTGCACAAGCAGCTACACCTGCCTGTGGATTGGAGCCTGCAGCCACCCCAGCTCCCTGCAGAACATGCCGAGGGGATGGGCTCCACCTGAGGCATCTGTGCAACCTCACAACATCACTGCCTCCTTCAGACCTCCCCTCCTCCAAGGCTCAGATCTCCTCTTGGAACATCTGACCCTTTTCCTGCTCTTCCTTGGCACTGCAGGACGGGCTCACTAATGAGGGCACTAATAAGTGGCTTCGCTTACTTCTGCTGCTAAAAGCCACAGCACACCCAATCTATTCCTGCCCTCACTCCTGTCATCACCAGTGCTTCTAAAATAATCTGTGGCCCCTTCATAATCACCCAGAGAGACAATAACCAATGCTGGCAGCAGCAGGAAGGGAATCCTGTCCTCTCCCACAGCATCACTGACGTGCTCCTCTATTCCTTGCTTTATTTGAAGCAGGATGACATTTGCCCCACGGTTCCTTGGGGTCACAGCCAAGGTTTCAAGTGAAGAACACCACATATGAAGGAGAGAGTAACATCTGCACAGAGTTCTGAAAGCTTTGAATATATGAAAGCAACAGCAGCAGCAAAACCACAGTACACAGAGTGCTCTCTAAAGCCAGTCTCTGCCAAATTTATGTCTCAGGACTTCAGCCAGTGTCTAAGCCTTGTTCAGCCACTGTCTAAGCCCTGTTAAATTAGAGGTAACTTTAACAGGAAGTTTTACTTCAACAGGTAGTTCAAGGCAGTGCAGTACAGTACAAATCTGAAAGTTTTCAACTACAACTCAGGAAAAAAAAAAAAGGTGCTTCCCAGGCTTGTTTTCTGGGCGACTTTCCACCCAGCCCTGTTGAGCCACACTGACAACAATCAGGGTAATGAGGCAGAAAATAAAGCAGTTATTTGGAGAATGATACTGCTTCTGCCTCCAGGCAGAAAGAACCCCAAAACGTAGAGATCCAGCTGACAGTTGTTGACCAAAGCTTTCCATGCAACCCTGAACATTTCCAAGTGGGCTGTGCACAGCCAACAACACAGCATTTTTAAGGAAGCCTGCAAGGGACTCCCATCCTTCTGAAAAGGAAAACTTTTTGTGATCAGGAAGAACCATGGGGGCGAGATGCAAACTGTGCTTGCAGAAAGCTGCTCATACCCAGCTGCAAGGGTTTGTGCCCTGCTGATTCCTCCTGCACTGTGTCAGTGCTAAATCCAGTGCAAACACACGTCCAGCCTGTGCCAAGCAGCTGAGCACTGCATGTACAGGCACATCATGAGTCCTAGACAAAAACACTTCCTTTTTTCCCCCCACCTTCACCTGAGATACAAAGGACACGTGAAAAAAAAAAAAAAAAAAAGATTAGGGAAAACAAGCTTTAGAATAACAACCAAGGACTCGCTCCCAAGGGTGACTGACCCTTTGTACCAAACACAAACACGTGCTATTCAAGCCACAGGCAGAAGATCCACTTTGTTCCTGCCTGCCAGCCCAGCTCACAGGCACAGCAAGGGATGGAACAGGCAGGTAGTAACTCTTCACTTACCGTGAGCGATGTGAAGGTCATGCACATCCCACCAAAGCCATTCAGAGCCAGGGCAATGAATATCAGCACAGACAGAGCTGCAACAATAAAAAACCTGCCCTCAGCTCCCACTGGGGTGCAGAGGAAAAGGAGACAGAGCCCTAAAGGCTTTGGTCCTGACATGTGAAAACCTCTGTGGATCAACACCCTTGGGACACATCACACTGCTCCTGACCCAGCTCCCATCTCCCCAGCCACACAGACTGGGAGGGACAGGGCCCTCCTCCAAGACAGCTCAGGATGGGGTGGAAGGGTTCCTGTTCTCTAATGCACAGACTTGCTGATGCAGGTTGTCTGGTGGGTCTCAAAAGGAAGATTTACTTGAGCAAACAATCCAAAGGGTCATCTCACTATCTGCTCTTGAGCAGCAAGCTCCATCTACCTCTGGTAAAAAAGCCAATTACACATTGTGTGTGCTATTACCTATTTCCCAACCCTGAAAAAGCCAGGAACTCGTTTGGAATTGCTCCTGTACAGGACCTGGCCCTGCCCAAACACAAACCTAGGAGACCTGGCTATCTCAGACGTTTGGCCCTTGCTACACTCTCCACTTGGTGTTGTGAAACACCCGCCGTTCCCAGAGCCACTTGGCTGCCTCAGCCTGGCAGATTGCATGGCTTGTGTCCCCAGCAGGACCCCAGTACAGCACTGGGGGGGTGACATTGTGAACTTTGCTTCCCCCAAAACCCCAAAGCAGAGCCCTGAACTGCCCCCAGCTCAGCAGAAAGATGCCAACTTACAGTCCGGGTTACTGGCACCGTACGCGATCAGCACACAGGACACGGCAAAGCAGGCACTGAAAGGGAACCAGAGCCATCAGTTTCTCACAAACAGCCCTGCCCACAGTGAATTACAGCTGCTTCCACCTCCTCAGCACCTCACAGGGCACTTTCTGTCAGAGGGAGGGAAGCTGGCAACTTGGAAAGAAAAATCCAGGGAAATACCCAAGTATTGCTGGCAAACAAGTATTACAGACAAGCCTTGCACAAGGGCTGGGCAGGAACCTTTCCTCCCAGCACTGACACAGCTCTGTCTGCACCCAAATTCCCACTGGTTTTCCAGCACAGAGTTTTTCCAGCCCTCACCTCAGGGTGACCAAAGGCAGCAGCAGCTTTTGTCCTGAGCCCCAGCACTCAATTCCTCTCTGGGTCTGACTCAGACTTGCCCTGTTTTTCCCACTCTGCCCACAGGCCAGTTTGGTTTTCTAATCAAGTTCACTGCATTAAAATTGTGACAGCTAAAACAGTGCTGAGGTGCACTGATCCCAAAATCACTAATCCCTACGTGCCATGACAGAAGCAGTTGACAACCTTGCTGCTTGAGGCAGAAAGCAACACACAGCACATGGAGGAGAAGGGCCCTGGGAAAGGCAACAGGACATGTTTATCCCTGAGTTAACTCCCCAGCCTGCAAACAATGATGTAACATCTTGGTTTTGTGCCTCTCAGGACATAGCTCCCAGCACAAGGAGAAAGCTACCCTCCCTGACTCACAAATGACTCTGCTCTTCCTCCAGGCTCCATCTGGACAGGGATCACAGAGCAGCACTGGAGAGCTGAAGTGTGGACATGGAGTTCCAGGCCCTTCCCTTATGGAGCAATTCACTGTGCTGGCTGAAATCACCCCAGAGCTGCTCTGCTGTCCTGTGCAGAGCCCAGCCCCATCCCTCAGGCTCTTCCCAAGGCTGCAGGGAGCCCACAGCACCCAGGCAGGGTGGGAGCTGAGCCCTCAGCCCCCCGGAGCCCTGCACACCCACCTGCCCAGCAGCCGCAGCTTGCGGGGGCCGTACTTGTCCATGACAATTCCCAGGGGCAGCGTGATGGCACTGAGCAGGAAGGAGCCAACGGTGAAGGCCAAGTTCAGCATTTCATCCTGGGCGTTGCAGGAAGGCCATTTGTGCTCTGAAGCTGTGCTGTTCTCCAGCTCAGAGCTGTTGGTGGTGGTCTCTGCACAGAGGGAGAGAGGACGGTGTGTTAGGATGAGATTTAAAATGCTGCAGGAAGGAGGGATGGGAAAAGCCCTGCTGGGCATATGCCCTCCAAAGTCCAGTTTTTATTCTATGGAGAAGCAGAGCAGCAGAAGGATGAGGGAAACCTGACTAGCTCTGCTTTGGGCAGGAAAAAGCACCCAGGAAACAGTTATCCCATGTAGCAGCAGGGTAAAAACCTAGGGATGGAGATTCATTAACTTATTAGAACAACTATACAGCAATGGCCTGGCAATGCCAGGACACTAAACCCCGCCAAACCCAAAGGGATACAAAAATAAGGTTCTCCTAATCTACAGCTGTCATGTTCTCAGAGATCTCTTCCCTGACAAAACTAACGACAGCTAGAGCCAAATCAGTTATTTTGGTTCCAGACACCAGGCTGACAAGGCCTGGCACTGAGCAGCAGCCTGCTCAAATGAAAAGCTTCCTACCCTCACTGCAGGCATCAGGATGAAGAATGGCTTTGCAGCAGCCACCCTGCTTTGACTGCCCTGGCTCAGAAAAATCCTTCCTGCATTTAACTACCCTGCTCCCAGGGGGGCTGGCAGCTCACCTGCCTTCTCTGGCTTTTTGCAGGATTGATGCATCTTTAAGTCTTTCCCTGTAATTAGCATTTTCTATTCTTTCAAAATGGGTTTAGGTCACACAGATCAATTATATCCCCAGCTTTCTGTTCTTGCCCTTACATGAGGAACTCTGCATGCAAACTCCCACGCTGAACAGAGCCCCACGTTGTGTAAGCAAGACAGAAACAGGACAGTTCAAAAAAAAAACCAAAGAAAGGAAAGGAAAGAAGTTCCCTTTTACTGCCTCATGTCAACTCTTCTCCTGTTACATGCCTATCCCCAAGGCTGCTTACAACTCCTTGAGTGAGTTGTGTGCCTTCAGACCCCCATTAACTCACAGCTCTCCTTCTCCCAACACTTATCTGGAACCTCTGCTGCTATGACAAAGCACTTGCTCTCCTGCTGCTGCTGCAAGCCAGTGATACAAAACACTCTCCTTCTTATTAAATAATTGATCTGACAAAGTTCAATGCTAGAGGAGGAGCAGAGAGAAGTCACTGACATAACCACTAGCATGAAGTGAGGCTGGAGATTCCCAGCCAGCCCTGGCTGGTTTAGTTAATTAGCAGGAATCCCCCATGTGCAAGTGGCTTCCCACTCACTGCTTGCTGTGGCTGGTGGCTGCTCTGTTATCTCTGGAGGTGGCACAGCCCCACCTTGCACCTCCCTCCCTTCTAGCCAAGCCTCAGCCCCTCTACAGCTACTGGTTTCACCCTGGCTCTGCCAGCTGCCCTAAACCACCCTCCCAGCTTTGTGTCCACTGCAAACAAACCTCGCTCCACCTTCCTGCCATCAGGTATCAGCAGGAACTCAGGCACTGATATCTGAGGCCTTGGAGCTGCCTCTGTCCCCTCCCAGCACTCCAGGGAGGGCAGGGGCATTTCTTCCCATTTACATTGCTCCCATCAGCATCTTGGCTAAGATGCTTTCAAACTGCCTGTGTCCCTTTCCACTGCCACGTGCTCCTGACTGATAACTTAATCTGCCCCTTCTCTTGTCCTCTTAGTCATGGATAGCTAGAGTAAGCAATAAATACCCCCAAAATGTCCCATGTGCCACCAGCAGCTTCTCTTCTGCACAGAGGGCAGCACTGCAGCCTGAGTCACATCCTTAGAAATCAGTCCTGGACAGACTTTGGGAGGCTCTCTGCAGTTTTCACCCACAGCATCAAGGCTTTTGGGTTCTCCACAAAGATAAATTCATAGGAAACAGATGTGGGTGAGAGGTGAAACTCGGGAAAACAAGGAGGGGAGGGGGGAGGAATTGACAAAGTAGTAGCAGTTTCCCTGTGTCAGCACTCTCCAGAGATAGCTCAGCTGATGAGTGGAAGGAGGGTGGAGGGACACGAACAGTGCAGTGACCTTAAAACTTCTGGCTGCACGTGTTGAAGCCTCAGTAACAGGCTTTATCTCCAAACAGAAATACTCAGCCTTGAAAGCTGGAGAACACAAATTCCTACTCATGCTTTGATGTGTTCACTGCTGTGTGCCCCCAAGGAGCTCGCACAGCACACACCTGTGTGTGACAAGCATGCATGAGGTGACAAGGACACAGCTCAGAAACAGCAAAGAAACTTGCCCCCCTCTGAACACTGGAAGGCTGGGAATGGGACACCAAACTTCACTCCCTGCCTGTACCAACCACCTTGTTTACAGCTGCTGGGTGCCAGCTCCAAGGAGGGGCCAGGCAACAGCGCTATGTGGAAATACAAATTGTTTGTGAAAATAGAAGCAGCCCCTGAGCAACAAGAGAAGATCCGCTGAGGCGTAATGGAAACGATTCCAGCAGCCCTTGGCACCCTGACATCCCCTGATCTTCTGAGCCACATCCATAAATAGAACATTTTGGAGGGGCTGCAGGTGTGTGCTGCAGGCACAAGGTCCAGCCAAGAGCCACGAGCAGGGATTTGGGTGCCAGCAGCTCCTTGGCACAGGGCAGCGAGTGGCAGCACAGGACATGCAGCTAGGAAGGGCTTAATGGGCAGAGAACCTGCCTAACTACTCACCTACCTAATGCAGCTGGTTACAGCAAACAGCAGCTTCCCCTCAATCACAGCTCAGCTCCAGTTCTGGATCGGTGCACGCCACACTCCCGGGAAAATCTCCTACGTGCCTGGCTCCATCTGGAAAACTGCTCTGGGCAAGGACTGGCTCTGTGCCCGCCGTGGTGCCCTCCCCAAATCCTCTTGCCAAGTCCACCTGCATGCAGCACTCGAGGTGTGACACCCGGGCAAGGCAGCAGCAGCACAGAGGCTGTGCTCACTCACTGCTGCCTCACTCACAAGCCAGCAGAAGCTACAAGACTTTACCAGCAATTACAAGAACATTGCTGCCTATTTTTACAGCACTCACCACACAAGCAGCAGGGTTTCTACTGCCCAATTAGTAGTGCAAGTTACTATTTAAAGAATGACAGCTTAGGTGAGGAGAAGGCTGCCTGGGTAATCACTTATGTCAAGATCACCACTGGGATTTGTTCAGGCTGAAATATTCAAAGCCATCCTTTCTCCATGCAAGGGTCAATCATTAACTGCTCTTTACTGACCTCTTCAAATCCCAGGCATACACACACACCACATTACCAGAGGAACGAGTCTGGCTTTTCCAGGAGTGACTGCCATCTCAGATGGCAGAGAGCAGCTTTCCTTTCATCTTATTTCATGGATCAGACTGAGTCAAACAGGCAAGATACCCCCAGCCACCCTGACAATAGCTCTGTCACAGCCTGCACACCCTCATCTTCCTCCTCTCTTTTTTATAGAAAAAGAAAAAAAAAAGGGAGGGGAAAAAAAGGAAATCAAGGGCAAAGAACTGGGAGTATTGGTTTAAAAAAATAGCACACTTGAAGACATGTGCAAACAACTGATTCTGCAGTCTGCCCACATAAGAACATGTTTTCTCTTTTCAGGATGGTGTCATACTTCTGGGAACTGGGAGGAGATGTTCTTTCTTTGTACCACTGCAAAAGCAATTTATTCGGGTATCCCTGCCCTTCCAGGACCCCCTCTCTGGCTGCCTGAAAGCTTCATATAACCAAGGCACAGTGTCAGCCAAACTCCCCTTCTGTCCCCAGCCGTGGTTTCGTTTTGCAGCTGCTCTCAGCTGCTGATCAGCACAGTGTGTTTCCTGCACAAACCGAGCATTTACCACCTTCACTCTCTTCCTGTTGACAGCCTCACACGTGCAGCCCTTCCACAAATCGTAGCTGACATATCTCCCCAGATTGTGAGGGACCTTCAGACTGCAAGTTCCCCACCCAGAGCTCAGATAAATAAGGAAGAAGAGCTGTAAGGCCCCTGTGACCACGTCAGGGCTCGTTAACTGCTGTAAGTGAATTAGCTTATCATCCCTTTGCTATTCTGCAGCCCTGTCTTAGAGGAAAGCCCTCTGTGCCCCTTATCTCTGCTCTTTGTGAGCACATTATCAAGTTCAGGACATTTTTCTCTTTTAAGCATGTTTCAGACCCAAGCGTTCAGCTTCCCAATCCCAGAAACATCACAGTAAGGCAAGGCCCTGGACTGATCAAATTCCCCAAGAGCTGATAAGGCCCAGAACTGTGATAAAGACTGTGGAGTCAGCACTTGCACCGAATAAAAGATGCTGCTTCAGTTGGTTAAAGGCCAAGTAGTAGTGTAGTAAAATTAAAATGGGAACAAAGTGCTACTACCAGGCTCCTTGTCAGCGAATTTCAAACATACCTCCAGAGGTGGCCAAACGGGTACAACCCCCCACTCCAGCCCTGTTGCACAACTGCTCTCAAAATATTTTGTTATTCTGGATTTTTTTCCCCCCCAGGTGTCCCACGTGTTACTGAGTTAAGAGTCCTCTGGACCCCACATTTGTACAACGGCTGAGTAAAATCCAACACGAGGAGCCAAGGGATTCAACAGGGAGACAAGGAGTCCTTGAGGAACTGCAGCACTTTCTGGGCAGCTGCTGTTACCTTCAGAGAAGAGCCTGCAGAAGGGACAAGGTCTAGTTTTGCCTTTCATTGGAAAGCATCACAAAGTGCAAGAGCTTATGCTGACAAACCGAAAGCACTGCCAAGAACCTTTGGCTCATTAGGAAAACTCTATTTTTTTTTTCCCTTGCAATACTTACATGCCCACAGCAGCACTAGGAACAACAAGTGCCCAAAGGCTACTAGTCATGATTTGTTTGCACCAGCCTTCCAGCCAAGCTGGCTGCAGGATTCAATAGGTTACACTGAAAAAGGCAACCACTGGGTCAGCCTGATGCCAGCAAAGGGAAAATTCAGTTTGGGACTGGCCGTTGAGAGCCTCCACACATTTGGAGCCAGGAGTCTTCCCCACAAAACTCTTACAGTGAGGACAAAACCAGAGAAAGGAAAGTGAGTCAGCATGGATGAATGTCCCCAGCTCATCACAAGCCATCACCGAGTTCAGAAGTGATGGGCAGATATTTGAGGACACTGAGAACATTTTGACTGCACAAATTTCTTCTCAGGGATTAAGCTTTCTTGCCTGAGGGTACAGTTGGCCACTGGGAGGGAGCAGTCGCCCCCAGGGCAGCAATTTCACAGCAGTCCAAACATTTGCATCTTCCCTGTGGTCTGCGGGCACGAGCACTCCCATGGGGAGAGCCAGAAAAGCCACAGGCTGCTGAACAGCAGTGAGAAACCGAGGTGAACCTCAGTGATCTGGGGCAGGCTGAAAGCAGCCAAGGCAAAGAGCACGAGGTGGGCCCCAAGTGAAGTTCTTGTCAGCAGAGCACATCTCAGGAAGCAGACAAGCAAATGCCTGCTCGCAGAGACAGTCAGCATTTGCTTATCAGCTCCTGTTTGCTTTATCTGGGTGGCAGAAAGTCTCCACCTGATGGGTTTAATGCGATCTCCTGGCTGTGACAAAGTCTCCCTGGTGGGGAGAGAGCACAGCAGCCTTGAACAGAAGTCCTGCAGGGTCTCCAGGCACTGGGAGTCTCCTCACACACAGGAGTGACACTGACACCTTGGGAGCATTGCCCTGCGAGCAGGGCACAGGATGGAGATGGAGCTGCCAAACTGCAGCTGATGAAAGACTCAAACATGTGCATGTTTGCCAGGGGCACCAGCGAAGGCCCTGGTACACAAAGCAGGGGAGATAAGCAGCTGATGAATGAGCAAAACCAAAGAATCGTCACATCGTTCACAGGTACCTTTGTCTGGACTTTGTTTCCCCACACCTCGGTTTTCCCCCCACTGTTCTCAGCCATTACTCACTGAGGGTCCCTGCACTGATTTCCAACTCTTTTCACAAACTGCTTCCTCCACCAGCCCCAGATGGGCTGATCCAGCCTCAGTCTCCATCACACACCTCTGGAGAGAGCCCAAACTGCCTCTCTTCACTCTGCCCTTCCCTTCTCTGAGCACACGCAAACCCTCAGCCACCACGGCAGCTTTCCAAATCCACACCACACCTTTACCCTCGGGTTCCTTTTAACCCCACTGACCACCCAAACACACTGTGGGATGCACAATTCTCTCCATGCCCAGGCTGGGCATAGATATCCACCTCCAGGCTGTTCTCCCAGAATCACCATTCCCACACCACAAGGTTATTTATCCCTTCTCTTCCAGGCTGTGTCTGCAACAGGGACAGTCACTTCTGGCTGGGACAGAGGGTAAATCTCAAGCCCTCACAGAAACACAGCCTGGTTTGAGCACATCCTGGGTGCTTGAAGGAGGAGAGGAACCATCAGTAGTAATTAATTCTGCAAATCCTCCTGATATTATTGCCACCCATGCTCCTTGTTTTCTCACCACTAAGGACAAAGTTTCTTTTATAAACTCAGGACCTCAAACTCGGCCTCCCCACAAATCATCATCCTCCAGAACCCATCCAGCCTTCCAGAACCCATCCAGCCTTCCCTTGCAGAGGAAGGCCTCGTGGCCAAGTAGACAAGGCTATCCAGAAAAGCTCTACCCCATCACCAAAGCTCCTTCCCCCAGCCACCCTACAAACTAACAGCACCGACAGGCACGCTGCACCATCCCAAGGACACCACTGCTTCTAGGAAGGAGCACAAATCCCTTCCTCCTCTCCTGGGATGAACGTGGAGCTCAGCCCTCCTCCGACCAATTCCACACCAGCAAACCCCAGAGGAGCCCGGAGCAAACTGCAAACTTACCCAAGCCGTAGCACAGGTAGGAATAAAACCCTTCAGCCTTGAGCATGATGAGCAGGGACCCCCAGCCCAGCAGCACGGCCGAGAAGAGCAGGTTCTCGATGATGGCTGTGAACGCCATCCACCAGCGCCGCCGGTGCGCCGTGGCCAGCGTGGGGGCCATGGCTGCCTGCGGGGTGCTGGCCTCCTTCAGAGCCTCAGCCTGCAGGGAGCGACACCCAGTGAGTCCACACGCCGCTCAAAAAGCGTGAAAAGCCCCGCGGTGTAAGGGATCTCCCCGCTAAGCGCCCAGGCGGAGCTGCCTGCTGGATGCCGGGCGCAGAACTGGTTTTTGCAGGTGCCGGCTTGTGAGCGACCTGGAGGGATGGGGGAGGCACAGGTGCCCTTGGAAGAGCCCCTGGCGTGCTCACTCAGAGTGACACGGGGCTCTGCTCAAGGACTCTGTTCCGCTCCCTGAGCGCCAGGTATGAACGTGCAGCAAACAGCCCGGAGCCCACTGCCCCCGAACGGGCACGGGGCAGGCGGCTCTCCGGTGAGGCACTCAGGGGATAAATGACAGGGCTGGAGCCCCCTGAGGGCCCCACTGCCAGCAGGCAGGGCCGGGACGGGGGACACAGCCCCACACCCCCAGCGGTGGCTTCAGAGACCCATCAGCTCCGCTCTGCCCCGTGCAAAAGCACAGACCCGCTCTGTAAACGCGGTTTATACCGTCAATGGCTCAGCAAGGAGCGCTTTCTGCTGCCTGCCGGACCAAGCATCCCCAGGCTGCCCCAGATGCTGGAGCTGCATTAACTGTGCCCAGCTCCACTTCCCCCGGTCCCTGGGGCCCACGGGGGCGAGCAAGCTGGGGAACACACCCTTCCAAGGGACAGCCTGACCCTGGGGAGCCCCGAGTGCCACAAGGCAGGTGGCCCTCGGAGCCAAGCTGAGCCTTTTCCCAGCCCGGGCGCGCCTCAGGCTGCGCTGTGGGGAGAGCAGCTGGCCACACAGCCAGCTTCCCTTCTCGGAGAGACCCCAGCATCGGGAGCTGTGGCAGGACGGCGGCTGACCCAGCAGTGATGCCTGGGGGGCACGGCCCCCTTCCAGCCACAGCAGCCGGCCCAGAGCCCCCTGCCCTGCAAGCCAGCCCGCA
>VWZV01004171.1:557739-573146 GCA_013397155.1 Irena cyanogastra | reverse complement strand
TCCCCCGGGACCCCTCGGTACCCTCCCCGATCCCCCTCTCCTCCCGTATCCCCCGGTACCGCCGCCCGGGCTGCACCTGGGCTCTCCCGGGACAGCCGCACGCACCGGGCGCGACAACCGGGGCTGGGCGCGGGGCTAGCGGGACACACACAGGGACCCTCCGCGGGGACAGCGGCACCCGAGCGCTGCTCGGGCCCGCCGCCTTCCAGGGAAAAGCGACAAAGCCGGGATCGGCGGCGGGAGGCGATGCGGCTCCCCCGGCCGGCACGGCGCGGGGACAGCGGGAAGCCCCGCGGGGATCGCTGCCGCTCTCCGCCGGTCTCCGCCGGCCCCGGGCGGCAGCCGCGGGAGCCGCAGCGCGCTCGCCGCGGAGCGGCTGCTGTGAGTGAGGGCAGCCCCGCCGAGCTCGGGGAGCCGTGTGGGGAACAGCGCCCGCGGCACTGCTCACCTCCTGCGGGTACGGCACCGGGTCCGTCCTGCGAAGTCTGCCTGTCCTGCTCAAGGAGAGAGACCTGAGAAGCAGCTCCACCCCATTAAAAGGGTATTTTGGGAACAGGCATCCAATACAAGCTGGGGCTGACCACCCTCACAGCTGGACAATGAGCCCTTGAGACACCCCAGCCCATGAGACAGCTCATCCAAAGAGTCACAGAAAGGTTTGGGTTGGAAGGAACTTAAAAGATTATCTCCATGGGCAGGGACACCTTCCACCAGATCAGGCTGCTCCAAGCCCCATCCAACCTGGCCTTGGGCAGTTCCAGGGGTGGGGCAGCCACAGCTTCCCTGGGCAACCTGTGCCAGGGCCTCACAGCCAAGAATTTCTTCTCAATATCCCATCTAACCCTGCCCTCTGTCAGCCATTCCCCCTTGTCCTGTCACTCCATCCCTTCTCCAAAGTCCCTCTCCAGCTCTCTTGGATCCCCTTTAGGCACTGGAAGTGCTATAAAGTTTCCCTGCACTCTTCTCCAGGCTGAACACCCCCAGCTCTCTCAGCCTGTCCATAGCAGAGCTGCTCCAGCCTCTGATCATCATTGTGGCTTCCTCTGGACTTGCTCCAACACATCCCCGTCCTTTTTATGTTGGAATCCTCACAGCTGGACACAATACTCCAGGTGGCATCTTAGGTGAGTAAAGGGGGAAAATCCCCTCACTAAACCTGTTGATCCCACTGCTGGGGATACAGCCCAGTTTCATGAAATAAAGCAATATCATTACAAGCCAGCTTCACCACAACTCTTCCTTCTTTTTACTGTGAAATTATTTTTCAGAGCATTCCTCTGAAGTATTTCTAGACCTTCCATAAATCCTTCCCTCGTTAGGGAGGTCCTGGGTCAGAGGACGTGGCCATAAATCCCTAGAATCTTTACAGGGGATATTTTCTCAGCCAAAGGAGATGAAAACAGCATTTGTGGCAGGTAAACACCCCAGAGGAAGCAGAGGGCCCCAGGCAGACAGACGGACGTGTCTCCACCACTCCATCCCTGTGGCGGGGGGGAAGAGGAAACTCCTCAGCCTTGGCTGTGGGAGAGGGATCAAACGTTTCAACAGCTGGAAAGTGGATTTAAGCCAATGCAAACAAACAAACAAAAATTCCAAAGAAAACAAGGCAGCCTGGATTGGTGCCAGGTGTTTAACAGAGGTAGAGGAAGGCTGAGGCAGCAGGAGACCCAGGAGACCTCAGCACCCAGACCTGGCTGCTGTGTCCAAGAAACACAAACTGTGACAGGGAGGAGCACGAGGAGGGCTCAGGGGCTGTTTGGGGTCACAGGAACCCTTTGCCACAGCAAGAGCAGGGGGGGCTCAGCTTTCCTATCCTAGAAGGAGAAAAGAAGCTATCAGCTGATCCATGGCCAGCTATAAATACCCCAGGGATTGAGTAAACAGCATGGGGAGAAAAAAAACAAAGTGAAGCCAAAGAACAGCACTGACACAGAGACATGTTTTTAGAAACTGGCCAGGAATTAGTTTAGCTAGGAGGGAGGTGACAGCTCCTGCTCTGGCACAGCCACTGGGCTAAATGATGTGGTGCTCTCCAAAGGCTTGGGCAGTTTGGGGAAGGAGATGACAAGGCTGACAGGATGACAAGGACAGACCACCACGGGACAGACCCCAGGAGCAGCTCCAGCCTGTGCTCCTGCCCCAGCAGAGCACACAGACACCTCTCTGCTTACAGACAGCACCTGCACACGGATCCCTTCCCACTGCCTGCCTTCCAAACACTGCAGCAGCTTTGGAAAGCCAGAAATCCAGCACGGGAAGAGATCCCCCCACCAGCCCTGCCTTGCAGCCCTCCCACACCCAGAGCTAAACTCCCGGCACAGCCAGAAGCATCCCCAGCGAGCAGACACCAGCGCAGCCACGCTGCAGGAGTGTGCATGGGCAGCCACACGCTGGAAAGCTGCAGCTCCTTTCCCTTTCACTGCCCAGACACGGCCGAGATGCTTCATCTTCAAGCAGGGGAAACATCCTGGCTCCACGGACACGGAAGGCTCCCCCAGCAGCAGCGTTTTCTCAAACCAGGCGCTGGTTTGAGGCTGTCAGGTTGTTGTCAGCT
Source organism: Irena cyanogastra (assembly GCA_013397155.1). Lineage (NCBI taxonomy): Eukaryota > Metazoa > Chordata > Aves > Passeriformes > Irenidae > Irena > Irena cyanogastra. The sequence continues at coordinate 570,592 of VWZV01004171.1, read as the reverse complement.
ATTTACATGCTGCACCCAGAGTGAACTGGCTCACGTGATGTTCACTTCTGGCACAGCACTGCTCAGCTCACAGGCTCAAAATATCCATCCCATTAGGGGGAAAAAAAATGGCTGCTTATAAATCAAATGTGGGACTGTCCCTGCTGCTGTCATAAAATGGTGTCAAAACAAAAGCAAGCCCGTGCGGAACAGGCTGCTGCTCCAGTCCTGCCAGGATGAGCAGTTTTATTTGGATGCCAGAATATTTGGTGTTATAACCGCAGCAGCAGATGATTCCACTGCAGGAAAGGGTGCTTCGTGCTGGTTGCAAAACTGGAAGCTTCAGCCACGTCAGACCGTGGGGATTTCATGCCTTGTGCTGTGGAGAAGCACCCGTGGGAAGCAAAAAGGAAAAAGCAAAATCCACTGTGTGTTTTCTGAAACACCCCAAACTCTGAATCTCAGCTGAGCAGTGCCAGACCAGAAGGATTCATGTGGAGCTCTGCACATGATGTGTGAGGTGCAGGCTGCAGCAGAGGGGCTCTGGACACTCACAGCCCACTCACATTCCTCCTGCACTCCAGTCTTGGGCTCTGTGCAGGGCTCAGCTCAGTGAGTGAGAATTCAGAACTCAACAGAGCCAGAAAATTAGAAGGAAAATTCCCAAATGGAAAGCCTAAGGCTGCTGACAGTTTCCACACTCTGGAGAATATCCCTGGTTGTATCTTTGACTCAAAGGGTGGCTGGGAAACCCATCTCCTGAAGGGCATTTAATTTTCATTCCAATTTTCACACCACGCGAAACAACAGAAAAAATAGACAAACACCTTCTACTACTTAGATACATCTAAATCCAGATCACTCTGCAAATCCTCTTTGGCATCAGCTGCCTTTACAGCAGGAATGAGGTGTGGGAGGTGGCAGGAGCTTAGGGCACCCGTGGAAATCCCATTTTCCAGGCAACTTCCATCCTTATCAGCATGGCGCCAGGTGCACAGGTTGATGGTCACTGCCCAGCTGCCACATTTGCACAACTGCAGCTTGGAGCCGTGCGGGGTTTAAAAGGCTGTCACTACACCCTGTGTCCTGCCACGAGCTTTTCCACATGGAAGCAAAGGCAGCCAGGGCCTGCCACAGAAGCCAGAGCCACACAGATAAACCCCTGCAGACCCAGATACTCTTTGAGATAAGCAGCTAAAATTAATTTTCTCTGAAGCTGCTTGTGACAGCCCATCATCTCTCCCCAGCCCAGCTCCACGAAATAATCCCCTTCAGCGAGAAGCACCTTTACAGCAAGAGGCTCCGAGCTGCATCGCTGGAATTGGGGCAGGGAAAGGTGAAAACCGATGGGGTGAGGCTGGATTTTGTGCACGCATTTCCCAGCTGAGCACTCAGCAGCCCTGCATTGGGTATGTCCCTAGCGGCGACAGGGACCTGAGCGTGCCACCACAGCATGCAGAGCATCGCTGTCCCCCGGGGCCATGCAGACACAAATAGGGCTGGTAGGGCAGGGAGGAGCAGAAATCAACCCTCAAGCACCACAGCCCCACGGCCTGTCCCCGCTGCGGCCCCAGCGAGGGGCCAGAGCAGCCGCACGGCACGGAGGAAAGGGAAGGGGTCAGCAGGAAGGCTCGATGCTTCTCCAGTTCACGGCTCGGAGCGGGCTCTCGGCTCCCCAGGCCGGGGTTGGAGGAGCCCGGTGGCTCCCGTGGCCTCGGCCCGGGCGGTGGCGGCTCAGGTGGCCGTAGAGGTGGCCGCCAGCTCTTTGCCGGGGCCGGGGGGCGAATCAGCCCCGCTGCTGGCCACGTTCTCGTATTTCGGCTCTTCATCCGCGGCAGCCTGTCCCTTCCTTTCGAGGCTGCCGACCAACTCCGGGCTTCTGCCCTTCTCTGTGGCACCTACGGTTTCGCTCTCCCCGTCCTGGGCACCGGTGCTTTTTGACGAGAGAGACGCGAGGAGGAGGGACAGTCTCTTGGCAGCGGGATGCTGCTGCTTGCCGGGGGCTGACTCGGCGGGAGCCCCCGGCACACTCTCCCTCTGCTTGCAGCTGTTTTCCGAGTCCCTGCGCTGCGCCAGGGCCCGCCGAGGAGGTTTCTGGATGGCCTCCATGCTCCTCCTCACCTTGGGCTCCTCCTTCGCAGCCCACTTGCCCCTCTGCATGCTGCCCAGACGCTTCAGCACGGCCTGGACCGGTCCCTCGCCAGTCCCCTCCGCCTTGGGGTCCTGCCCGGCCGTCCCCACCATCATGTAGATGGTGGTGACACTGGGTTCCTTCCCCTTCGCCTCCCAGCTGCCGGATCTCGCCGCTGCTTCCAGCGCCTCCACCCTCTGGGCCACATGCCTGGTGCCGGACACCACCCTGCGGCGTCCCCCCGGGGTGGCCCGAGGCGATGGCCGGTGGCTTTCGTCGCCCTTGCTGAGGGGCTCGGGGTTCTCGTAGCAATCGCTGGCCGGGCGCTCTCCGGGGGGCTCGGCAGCCGCGTCCCCCGGCGCTGGGGTCAGCCTGGATGGGCCCCACGGCGCCTTGGGCTTCCTGCTGGGGCTGGGCGTCTCGGCCGCCCCGAATTTTGTCCCCTCGGCGAATGACACAGAGGGTCGCTTGGCCTTGGCGATGCTGGAGGTGCGGGGAATGGCGAAGGGCTGCGAGACATCCTCGGAGTCGAAGGCGGACGGGTCCGGGAGCGCCTCGCCAGGGGGGGATGCCCCGTCCTGCAGCTCAGCCCCGCCCAGCAGCGGGATGCCTGTGGGACAAGGTGACATGTGTTACGGCTGCCGCAGCTGCTACCCTGCCCGGGGACATAATTGGGACACCAGGATGGGAGCTGATGCAATAGAATTGTCCCTGGGATCGTTTCCCAGGGAGGAGGTTGTGAAATGGGGTTGCCCCACTGGGCACGTCCCATCGCACACGGCCAAACACAGCCCTGCAGACAGGAAAACAAGGATAAGGAAATAAACACTGTCTGTGCCAAGCACAGCTCCCTGGGACAGCCAGGACTGACCCCGGCAGCTCAGAGGTGATCAGAGAGGAGGAGGAGGAGCAGCCATGGGCGTCACCTTCTCTGGGAGGGACGGAGTACTCGGGTCCCTCGTTGTCGGTGTCGAAGGAGGAGAAGGAGCTGTCTGAAACCCACGCAGACGATGGGGGCTCGATGAAGCTGGGGTTGTAGGGGATTTCCACGTCGTGGTGGGAAACTGGGGAGGAGAAGACACCCAGCTGAACCTGAGCACCCCAGGGTGCTCGGGAGAGAGGGGTTTGAGGCTTCCCCCCAGACAGAGAGTGCAGCACTCCTGGAAGTGCTGTCGGCAGCTCTGCTTTGCTCACCCGTGACTTTGGGAAGTTTCGAGGCACCCAGGTTAAAGCAGGGCACGAGAGCGCTGAGGTTGGCCAGCACCCCCTGCACGTGGTGCTTCATCCTGGCCACCACATCATCGTCTGGCACAGCCGCCCTGCGGGCCAGAGGTGCACATCAAGGGACATGGGGGATGGGGGTTTTGTGTCAAAGGTTGAAAAATGTGAAAAAATACCTGTCTCTGGCGTCTGCTGAGCTGGCACCACAGCAGCAGCAGGCGACACAGAGCAGCAGCAGCAGGAGAGGGACAAGGATGGCGGCTGCAAGGGCTCCGTGGTCCTTCAAACCTGCGTGAGGAGATGCGTTGAGTCTGGCTGTCCTGTGGCTGTGATGCCTATAAAACAGCTCTGCATGGAGAGAGCAGGAGCTGACAGCTCCCAGTGGGGCTAGGAAGTACCAGGATGCATCCCAGTCCCCCAGCACCTCCCCCAGTGAGGATGTGACCGACCCTTGCCCAGTGCCAAGGAGAAATGTGAGGTTAATCTTACTCAGCACACAGTCACCCTGCACAGGGTCACAGGTCCCCCGGGAGCACTGGCAGGGTGAGGAACAGTTCACTCCAAAATACCCCTCGGGGCAGGTGTCGTTGCAGCTGGAAGAGAGAGGAAAGGAGGGAAATGCTCCCGTAGAGAGTGAGGCTCCAGCCCAGCCCACTCCCAGCGTCATCTCAGCATTTTCCTGGCGTTACCTCTCTCCCCAGTAGCCTGCCTGGCAGATGCAAACTCCTGTCACGGGGTCACAGCTCCCCGAAACACACTCAGGGCAGAGGAACTGGCAGCCATCACCAAAGGTGCCCACAGGGCAGGAGCTGTTGCAGCTGCCAAAACAGAGCAAAGCATCAGTGACTGCACCCCAGAGCAGGGACACCCCCAGGGAGCAGTGGCCTCACCCTGGGCATACCTGGGTCCCGTCCAGCCGGGATCACAGCGCAGGCAGGAGCCGGTCTGGGGGTCACAGGGCTCCCCGTGCTGGCAGCGGGGACACGGCTGGAGGCAGCCGTCCCCATGGAATCCAGGAGCACAGGGATCCTTGCAGAGGGTCCCGTTCCAGCCGGGCTGGCAGGCCAGGCAGAAACCATCCACGGGTGAGCAGGGCTGGCTGCGCTTGCAGCTCCCACAGCTGGGTGGGCAGAGAGGCACTGAGGTCACAACGCCCACCCTCGTACCCCTAAAAAGCAGGTTTTACCCCACAAAAAGCAGGTTTTACTCCACAAAAAGCAGGTTTCACCCCACAAAATCATTGAGCATCATTTTGGACCAAGGGGAAATATATAATGGTGCCTAATGCTCTGTGGTAGCAAGAGGAGAGGAGGGCAGCAGAATCACAGAATATTCTGAGTTGAGAGGTGCTGCTTTGTCACCACGGGGAGTAGGACTAAGGACGACCAGATTTTAGGGTGACACTTTCTGCTGACATTAGTGAGGTGTTTCTTTTGGGGCAACACCGATGCTGGATCCAACCTGGGATGCTCAAACCCAGGACGGGTCTCCCTGCCCAGCCAAAGGGACAGACACAGGTGCTGTGCCTTCCCTAGGATCCGACCGCAGCCCGCTGCATCCCCCTGCTCCCCCTCTCACCTGTGCACGCACTGCGATCCGTATTTCCCTGCCGGACAGGGGTCCCGGCAGCTCCTGCCCTGGTAGCCGGGCTCGCAGGTGCAGTGGCCGGTGGCGGGACTGCAGGAGCCGTGCCCACAGTCGCAGCGCCGCTGGCACGCCGGTCCCCAAAAGCCAGCCAGGCACTCGCACTTGCCCGTCTCCTGCGCGCAGGGCGAGACGTTGCAGGAGCACTTGAAGCTGCACCTCCTGCCCCACCAGCCCGGCAGGCAGCGGCACAGCCCGGTCAGGGGGTCGCAGTGGGAGGTGGAGGGGTTGCACTGGCATTGCTTCCTGCAGCTCGGTGCCCACCAGCCCGGCTCGCAGTGGCAGGCGCCGGTCAGGGGGTCGCAGCGGCCGTGGGGGCCGCACTGGCAGGGGAACTGGCAGAGCCCTCCCCAGTGGCTGGGGTCGCAGGTGCAGTGGCCGCTCACGGGGTCGCAGCGCCCGTTGGGGTGGCACGGGCAGCTCCGCTTGCAGTCGTGGCCCCAGTACTGCTCGGGGCAGCCTGCGAGGGGAAAGGACACGGCCGGGATGGGGAGAAGCCCGGCAGCTCCCCGAGCATCCAGCTGGCTTTAAAGGGGGCTGGCGGGGGCTGAGCGCGGGGGAGGCACTCACGGGAGCTGCAGTCTGCTCCGAAGAAGCCGGGTTTGCAGCGGCACAGCCCGGGTTTCACGCACACCTCGCCCTCTCTGCAGGCGTCCTCCCCCTCGCACACGGCTGTCGCGGCAGGAAAGGCACTCAGCACTCTCTGTCCCCTCCAGCCTGGGCTCCCACCCCACCTGCCACCCACCCACCTCCCGCAGGGACAGCATTCCCAGGGAAACCACCGTCCCAGGGAAACCATCATCCCAGAGAAACCATCATCCTAGGGAATCCCGCTTCCCGCTCCATCCCTCCGGCTCAGCAGCTGGGGGCTCCCCACGGGCGGGACCCCTCTGGCACCGCTCAAGGAGAGCCGCAGGGCTTTCCCCGACGCTCAGAGGATCCGCCTGGACCAGCGCGGGGAGCACGCTTTGGGATTCCTCCCCATGCACGGCTCACCGAGCGTGCACGCCCTCCCGTCCTGCCTCCAGCCGGGACAGCACGCCGGGCCGGCCGGGAACCTGCGGGAGAGACCGGGGGATGTCAGCCAGGGCCGGGGGGCCAAGCCGGCTTCGTGGCCTCGGCCGAGGCGAAGCGATCCTTGCCCCAGTGCTGAGAAGGCGGCGCGGCCCCCAGGGCAATGCTCCGGAAGGAAACCAGAAAAATAGAAGGAAATTTAGGAGGCTGCAGCCCGAGTGGGCGGCTGGGCTGGGCTGGGCTGCCCGAAGCGCTGGGAATGTCCCCACGGAGCCCGTGCCGGGTGTCCCATGCCCCGGGAGAGGCTCAAAGCTTGGCCAGCAGGGCAGAAATGAGGCACCGAAGTGAAAGCCATGAAAGGTGTCACCGTTGATGGGAGACAATGGGAGAGACAAGTGGCAACAAACTGAGGAGACCTCAGCTCCCAAAGCTCTTTGGGGTTTGCTACAGCGACATTTCCCCACGAGGAGTTTTGCCAAGGGTCACATACTGCCCCGTTGCCCTGCACTCCGAGGGTGAATGAGAAGTAAACCCTGGAGAAGGGATCTGATGCCCCGAAAGCCCAGACATGCCCCAGCCACGCTCCCCAGCATCACCCCAGGCTGCACCCACCCCGTGCCAGGCTGCACATCTCTGTCCATGGGAGGAGGGATGGACAGCAACCTCTGGGGCTGCTGAGAGCCCCAGGAGATGGAGTGGCACAAGTGGGGACCCCCGTGGCACCTACCTGCAGACATTCCTGCCCTCAGGGTCGAGCTCCTGGGCAGAGCTCTGCACCCACAGCCACAGCTGGAGGCAGAGGATGGGCCGGGCGCTCTCCATTCCAGCCGGGCTCCAGGGCCCCCGTCCTGGTGGCTCCCCAGCCCCACGCTGGTGTCCCTCTGTCCCGTCTGTCCCGTCCCACCCGTGGGGCGGCCTCTTCCTCCCTCCAGCCTTGGGTTTCTTCCTGAGGAAACGCGGGAGGAGGCGCCCCGATCTAGACGCCAGGGGTGCGGCGGGGAGAGGGAGCAGGGAATGCCGCTGCCCGGGCTATTTCTGGCCCTGGCTGCCACCCTGCCACAGGAAGGGGCATCCAGGGGCTCAACACAGCCACTCAGGGGCTGGCACCTGCCTGAACATCTCACCTGTGTCACCCCACTCCCCCTGTGCCACCCTCCATCACCCCCAAACCGCTTTAGCCCACATCCCCCCAGCCCAAACAAGGTGTCCAGTGCCACCCCATGAGCCACCCCACGGCACTGCCAGCCCCTGGCAGGGGCTCAGAGGAGGGGTCCCCACGTCCCCCATGGCAACACAGCCTGACCTATGCTGGCCTTTGAAGGGCTGCTGGCCACTGTCCCACCTCGGCACGTCCCCAGGAGCTCTGTGTCAGCAGATGCACAGGAAACACCTTTTTCCTACCCAAAGGCAGCTCAGCCGGGGGGGCTCCGGGCTGGAAGCACAGTGCTCCCGGTGGCCATGCAGGAATTAACTCCTCCATGCCCAGCACTGTGGGATCACCCCTCTGGAGCCCCCTCCCCATCACAGCTGATCCACCAGAAGGGGCGCAGGGGGCACAGCCATTGGGAGAAGGGTAAGGAAACCTGGGAGCATCACCCAGCCCTCCCCAAGCACAGAGCAGAGGCTGCAGTCAGAGGCTCAGAGGAGAAACAAGAGACTGATTTATTTCCAAATTAAAGGTAGAAAGTACCTGATCTGAGGGGGCTGACTCGCCCCCATGAACACAAGGATTGTTCCAGCCTGCCAGGTCCCAGAGGTGGCAGGAAGAGGTGCCAGTACAAAACTGATTCACTCCACACCTGAGAAGTGCAGGAGTGGCCCTGGTGGTGCTGATCCTGATTGCTCCCAGCCACGGGAGCACCTGGACACCCAGTGCAGTGTGCTCAGCCCCTCCCAGCTGTGTGGGGACCCCGGGACACCGCAGCTGGACCTTCACATTTCAGGGACTGGGGAGATGCAGAAAGGGGTGAGGTAAAACAGCCCCACAGAGCAGGATGGGGCAATGGAATCGTGGGCTGTGAGCAGAGGGGTTTGCAAAGAGCCACCAGGGGATGGGAAGATCCCTTTTGGGGTGTGGAGCAGGAAGAGGGTGTAGACCCCCACCATGCTGAGCAGGGAGCAGTGGGGAGGGGGCACAGCTGTGAGGGCCCCTCTGTAGTTGAGCTGTGGGCACAGTGAAAGGGTGGCTGGTGGGCAGAGATGCCCAGAGGTGCTGAACTGTCCCATGCCAGGCTGGCAGCCCACATCCAAGTGTCCCAGTGGGTTTGCAGGAATCTGCCCACGCTGTGGCTTTGCCACCACCACGGCACAGGGAAGTGCCAGGGTTTGAATCCTTGTGCTGCTCTTGAATCCAGTGGAAGAAGAGGATCCAGGAAGTTGTGCTGCGAGGACAGATCCTGCTCCCGTGCCCGTGGGGTCAGAGTGGTGCTGTGGCTCTGTCAGGGCAGCTGGACCCTGCCTGGCTCTCTCCCTCTGGCTCCAGCTGTGTGTCCAGCGAGTCGATGATTTCCCAGGTTCCAGAGCAGCTGGATGTGGGAGGGTCTTTGCTGCTGCCCTGATACCACAGCCCAAAACTGCAGAGAGAGCAGATAGGAGCTGTGGGGGAGAATAAACTCCCCAGTGTGGAATCCCAGCCTCCCTGTGTGCTGGTGGCAGCAGGACACAGCCTGGCTGTGGGTCCTGGGAGTGTGTGGCACCCAGGACAAGGCAGATCCCCCTAAAACAGCAACCCCTGCTTGGGCAGCAGCCCTGCCAGCCCTGCAGAGCCTGCTGACTGTTCCCATCATATCCAGGGGCCAGGTCCCAGCCAAGCCCCAAACCCCTCCACTGGCAGAGCCTCCCATCCCTGCCAGCACAGGAGCAAACTTACAAGCTCCTAATTCTGGATTCTGGAGGCTGAGCATCCACACAGTCTGTGCCATGACCTGGGAGCCAGGAGCCCTCCTCTTCATCACTGCAGCACAAAGAGAAGGGGGTAAACCTGCACTGAGCCATGGCAGCAAGTGCTGGAGCCACTCTGGAGTTTGTCCAGTGCTCCCAGTGCCACCACCTCGCCTCCCTTGTGTCACATGCACAGGTGGCACATGGCCAGGCCATGCCTGACTGGTGACAGGGACACACAAGTTGCAGCACAAAGGCCAGACCCTGTGGAGCAGCTGTGCCAGAGCAACACCATCAACTGCAGACATCAAACCTTTGATCTCTGGAGGGAGGAGGCAGCTCTAGGCTTGGGGAAGTTCCAATCCAGGGCAGCACAGACACGGAAACACTGGAGCAGGCCAGCCAGCACCCATCCTGCTCGGGAGGATCCCAGCACCCAGCCTGACTCACCTGCTCGCCGACTCCTCTGTCGTTCCCAGCATTTTGGCTCTGATTTTTTTCCTCTGTTTTTTGATATTTGACTTCATGGCATCCAAGAAGAAGCTGGGAATTCTCTCCTCGTTCAGCAGCTCCCTGGCAAAAAGCAGCCAGCTGGTTAACCAAGAGCCTGGGGAAGATTCTGTCCTGACTGTGGTGGGAGCAGCCTCTGATGGGCCAGGGGTGGCTGCAGGGACAGGACTCACCTCTGGTAATAGGCCAGCTCCTCCTGCACCAGGAACAGGTTGGTCTTGAGCTCATTCCTCTCTTGCAGGATCTGCTGCAGCTCTTCCTTGGAGAAGCAGCAGTGAGCAGGGCTCCTGTCCCCATCCTGGTGCTGTGGCTCCTCTGAGGGTGACAGGGCTCCCTCCTGGAGGGGATAGAAAGAGAGTCAGCAGGCAAGCAGAGACCTCAAAACCCCCCTCCAAAGGCTGGGTGCACATGCAAGCAAAAATGGAAAAGTCCCAGGAATGTCCCCACCTCAGCCAGCAACCACTACCCATCACCACACGTGGCAAACCCCCCTCACCCTCTGTGTCCCATCTAGCTTTAACTCCTGTCACCTCATCCTGCTCTACCCAGAACAGCTTTTACAGAGAAGGCCACTAATGGCATTGCAGACACCACACTGTTCAGCTTCCAGCTGTGGGGGTTCCTTGAATAACCACACCTGGGTGTGCCAAAAGCTCCACACAAGGCTGGGGACGTGGGGTCAGTGTTGGTGATGCCCAGCAGCAGCGAGGCCACAGCTCAGACTCACCACACCAGGCTCTGGCCGCTGGCCCTCCAGGGCTGTCCTGCTCCTCCTGCTCATTTCCCTCTGGCTTTGCAGCACGGCAGCCTCCAGGTCTGACTTCTGCTCCAGAGCACTCTTGAGCTGGGCCTGCACCACGGCCACCTTGTGCCGCAGCTCCTCGTTCATGGCCATGAAGCGCTGGAGCTGTTCCTGCAGCTGGAGGGCCCAGGGCAGCCAGAGGTGAGGCAGTGTCCCCACCCAGGGACACCAGTGCCACCTGCCCCAGCAGGCTCAGCAGCTGTGACAGCCCGGGGAGGGGGGGGATGTGACATGAAAGCAGGTACCCAGGCCCTTGGCACACCACACCCCTGAGCTCCCACGCCCTCACCGCCTCCGTGTCCCGGCTCTTGCAGACGATCTCGTGGGCCTGGGCACGGAGCTCGTCCCTCTGCCTGTCCACCACCTCCTTCAGGCGCAGCATCACCTCCCGCTCCTTCCGTGCCGTGCTGTCTGAGAGCACACAGGGCTGACAGGAGTGAGAGCCCCCAGGGACTCCCCCAAGCCCACAGCGCTACGAAGTTCCTCAGCGCTTCTGCAAAGTCTGACTTGTTCCTGGTAATCCCACAGTGGGAACAGTTCAAAGAAGGGAACTGAGAGTTTTACACCATTCCTGGCACATGCCTGTGTTGCCACAGCAGCCCACACCCTGTGCCTGCCTCCACCACTCTCCCGGGGGCTTTCAAGATGCTCTGGAGGTTTGGGATCCCTGTGGTTTGCAGAACAAGGTAATGCCTGTACACCCTGCTAGGACAGGTCTCCAAGGTGAGGGAAAGGAGAGCAGCATTCCAGGCTCCAGCAGAGCAGGTTCAGCCCCGCACCCAGCCTGCCGCTCCACAGGGACACCCTGTGGCATCGGGGGACCCAAACGCACTGGGACACCCACCTTCCTGGGACTGGCTCTCCGCAAGCTGCCCCAGGAGCTGGCGGTTCTGCTCCTCCAGGCAGGCCAGGCGGCCGTGCAGGGCTCGCTCCCGGCGCTCAGCCTCCCACAGCCTCTGCTCCGGGTCCTGGGGGACGGGGACACCGGGTCAGAGCCACCCCCGGGGGCAGTGACAGCCAGGCGGCAGCCAGGCCAGCGCTGTTCCAGTGGACGGTGACAGCCAGGTCAGAGGCTTCCCAGGGGACGGGGGACAGTGGGGTCAGTGCCACTACCCCGGAAAGGGGGACAACTGGGCCAGACAGCTCGGAGCTATCCCAAGGGATAAGGGACAGCCGGGTCAGACCCATACCAGAGGACAGGGACAGCGAGATCAGAGCTGTCCCAGGGGATGGGGGACAGCAGGGACAGCGATGCCCTGGGAGAATGGAAAGCCACATCACAGCCGTCCCAGGGGATTCAGGGCAGCGGGGTCGGAGCCATCCCCTGGGAAAAGGGAACAGTGGGGTCACAGCCNGGCCCGGCCCGGCCCGCCCCGTCCGGGGCCGCCCCCGAGGCGGGACCTCAGCGCCCGCGCTCCCGTTCGTACAAAATTTATTGAGCGGAAAAGTGGGGACAACAACAACGCGCGGGGTGAGGGGGGCGAGCGGGGCGCAGTGGAAGGGGGGCACACGAACACGCTGTTGAATATCAACAGTACTAAGAGGGGCGCGGGCGGGATTAGGCGTAGAGATCCTCGCGGTCGGCAGAGTAAACCTCGCCCTCCTGCAGCAGCGCGAAGTTGAGGAAGTGAGAGGGGCGATGGACCTCGTGGTAAAACTCCTTGGGGTTGGCGAGCTGCAGCTCGTATTTCATGTTGGGGTCGTGGCGGACACCTGGAAAAAAGGGAGTGTCACCCACCTGAGCACCCCTTCTGCCCCCTCCATCCTTCAGGAGCCTAACAAAGCCCTCCACCCTTCTATGACTATTTCCATGCCAGGAGAGAAGAGTTCTAAACCCACAAAATCATCTCTCTTCGGGTTCCTCCCCTCAAGAGATTTACAGTTCTTTTTTGCTAGTCGAGTGTTCTGTCACTCTCATTTCCTGACCCCTTCTTCAGCTGGCCGTGGTGTTCGTGATACCAGGACCTCCCTACTGGGAACAGCTTCTCTCTTGCATTTTCCATTATCTCTTCTGCCTGACAGGGATTAATTATTCAGTAGCAATAGACCATGCACTACAATCCAGACAGACATGGGATCTACTTTTCCTCTCTAGCCACCAAAAAAATCACTGAACTGACATACTAGTGCTAGTACTAAGGAAAGTTCAGGGCACAGTGCTGCTATCCCTGCCAGCTGCTCTGAGGAAGCTTTGGAGTGGGTAAGGAGCTATTCCCTCCTCCCCAAGCTCCTCACACTGCCTCCTTTGCCCTCCTCTCCCCAGGCCAGCTCACCCATGAAGTTGTAGTTCCAGGAGCCCTGTGCTGGCACCATGAAGAAGCCGAGGAAGCGGTCGGACAGGAGCATCTGCACCCTCTCGTAGTGGGAGGGCAGGTAACCCTTGGGGTTGTTCCCTTTGTCCGTGTTCTGCCGGCCCCACTCGTACCCGCTCGGGGTCNCCAGGGGGGTCACGGCCGCCCCACAAAACCCGGGACCCCCGCGCGAGCCGCATCCCCCGGGAAAAGCGAACAGGCGGCCCGGCGCCGTCCCACGGCCGCTCCTGCGGGGACACGCGTGGCTCGGCGCCACCGGCGCAGCTCCCAGCTCCCCGCTCACCTCCGCCTCCTGCGGCCCGAGCGGCGCTGCCGGCGCCTCCCCCTCAGCGCCCGGCGGGGCCACCAGCGCCTCGAGCA
>VWZV01004171.1:539354-557354 GCA_013397155.1 Irena cyanogastra | reverse complement strand
GAGAGGGGCGATGGACCTCGTGGTAAAACTCCTTGGGGTTGGCGAGCTGCAGCTCGTATTTCATGTTGGGGTCGTGGCGGACACCTGGAAAAAAGGGAGTGTCACCCACCTGAGCACCCCTTCTGCCCCCTCCATCCTTCAGGAGCCTAACAAAGCCCTCCACCCTTCTATGACTATTTCCATGCCAGGAGAGAAGAGTTCTAAACCCACAAAATCATCTCTCTTCGGGTTCCTCCCCTCAAGAGATTTACAGTTCTTTTTTGCTAGTCGAGTGTTCTGTCACTCTCATTTCCTGACCCCTTCTTCAGCTGGCCGTGGTGTTCGTGATACCAGGACCTCCCTACTGGGAACAGCTTCTCTCTTGCATTTTCCATTATCTCTTCTGCCTGACAGGGATTAATTATTCAGTGGTGATAGACCATGCACTACAATCCAGACAGACATGGGATCTACTTTTCCTCTCTAGCCACCAAAAAAATCACTGAACTGACATACTAGTGCTAGTACTAAGGAAAGTTCAGGGCACAGTGCTGCTATCCCTGCCAGCTGCTCTGAGGAAGCTTTGGAGTGGGTAAGGAGCTATTCCCTCCTCCCCAAGCTCCTCACACTGCCTCCTTTGCCCTCCTCTCCCCAGGCCAGCTCACCCATGAAGTTGTAGTTCCAGGAGCCCTGTGCTGGCACCATGAAGAAGCCGAGGAAGCGGTCGGACAGGAGCATCTGCACCCTCTCGTAGTGGGAGGGCAGGTAACCCTTGGGGTTGTTCCCTTTGTCCGTGTTCTGCCGGCCCCACTCGTACCCGCTCGGGGTCAGCTTGTAGGCTGTCAACGTGCAGGAGCCAGGGGTGAAACTGGAAAGGGGAAGACATGAGGCAAGTCAGACTCACCTGGGGCAGAGGGGGAAAGCAGGAATGAGCCAACGCTCCCTTTCTGCTGATTTTGAGTTGCCCAGCTCTGCACCAGAAGCCTCCCTGCCCCTCACCTGCAGGTGATGATGATGGTCTTCTCCCCATCCCAGGAGGGGTTGTCAGCCATGACCTTGGCGTGGGTGGTGACATCCTGTGGTGAGAGCTGAGGGGACTCGTTTGGTTGGGTGTGAATCCATCCCAGAGGTTCCATTTCCTGACAAAAAAGAGAGTGGTTTAGAGAAAAATCAGAACCATTTAAAATGAGACCAAGCCTGGCAAAAAGGACACAGAGATCACAGGCTTCCCCCTCACTTGATCTCAATCAAGTTTGGCTTCAGACTGAGTCCTTTGAGTCCTACAACTACAAAAGACCAAGGGGAGCTGCTCCACCACCTCAGGTCCTTGTTACTGACCTTCCACCCACCCTGGAAGCTGAACCTCAACCCACCTTGAGATACTCGTGCTGTGGCAGCTGCCCTGGGAGGTGCACGGTCTGGTGTGTCCCCCACTGGGGCACCATGACAATGCACCGGATCTCCTTCACCTGGGGGTTGTCTGGAGGGCTCACTCCATACAGGTAACCTGCAATCTAAAACACACACACCTGCCTCAGAAGGCCAGAAGAGATCTCTGTGTAGCTGTGTGAGTGGGAACCCCTGCAGAATCGCACACGGCTGTAGAAGGATTCACATGGACAAAGCACAGCAGGTTCCCAGCCCTTCAACAAGAGTTCCCCTTGGTGTGTTTGAGTGGGGCACAACTGTAACAAACTCCCTGCACACTCACCTGGGCTCGCAGGTCTGAGATGCAGATGAACTTCTTCAACACATTTTTGGGAAGAATGTAGGTGTAACCTGTCTCTTTTATGTCATCTGATGAGACATAGATGTGGTTTGTCCGCAGGTGGAGGTTGGCAGCAGAAATTGCTCTGTGAGGAGGAGACCCTGATCAGAGGGGGCACAGATCCTCCCTGAGCATTCCAACCCTCTCCACCACCCCTGCCTGCCCTCCTACCTGACCCTCCACTCAGTCTTGGAGGAGAAGGTCTGGGTTTCGTAGTTGCTGGTGGTGGAGGTGATGATTTCATCCCCGTGTTTGTTCACCGTGCGGGTCTGTGTGGCCGTCAGCTGCGACTGCTCCTTGGTTTGCTTCTCAATTTCTGCAATCTGCTGCCTCTGCTGAGATGGGGCAGAGATCTCCATGCCCAGGATGATGTCTCGGATCTCTGACTGGGTCAGGGATGCAACGTTCACGCTGGAAGAGAAAATTCACCCAACTCAAGCATTTCAAAATACATTTTGGAGCCTTCTCACCTCCAGGCACAAGCTCAGAACATCCGCTGTGGACGCTATGAAAAAAATCAAACCACAACTTTTTAAGCAAAAGAGGGACCATGATCACATGATGCTCAGATCAAAGATTTGGTGCAGACATTTTTATCTGCCTTACCAGAAAGTTATTAAAATTAACCAGATTCCCTACAAAGATGAGAGTGCATTGATAAAAACCCTTGGCCACAGCCTTTAGGGCAGGAAGGAAAGGCTGACAGGATTATTGGCTTACTTGTTCTTCTTGCCATAGTCAGCGAGGATGAGATCCTTCAGCTGCACCTCCACCTTGATCCACTCCTCATCTGTCAGGGTGGGCCAGATGTGGTGAGGCTCAGTGATGGTTGTCTTGTCTGGCTTCAGGATAACTTTGGCTCGATCGTTATTCACGTGTAGCGCCCGGAGAATCAGGATCAGACGGGAGAATGCCTTGGAGATGAAAAGAAGATGCAGTTAGAAAGAAGAAAATTAAATGTACAAATCCCTAGTACAGCATTCCTCTGTTTGAGCACATGGGAACTGCCACGGAAATCCATCTAAAGGAAAATCCAGGCAGATTCAAAGCCAAGTGTTCCCAAACAAATTATCAGGGATATCTGAGGCCTTCGTTCCTGCCTCATTTATCAGCAGCAAAGCAAAATGCAGAAGACAAATCTGTGCTTACTGTGTAAGAAGAGATGGTTTTCAGCCAGTCATCATAGAGATTGAAGAGAACCATCTGGGGTTCAGTGGCCTTCAGGATGAGATCACCAAACTTCTCCACTTTCAAACAGGCCTGGAAGGGCAGCTGCAACTCCGAGCCTTTGATCACGATATTGGGGAAATCCAGCAAGTGCACCTGGAGTTCAAAGAGGAATTACCTCACAACTACTGCAGAACATCACTGGACACAGAACTGTCCTGTTACCTCCCACAGATTTTACACATCCTCACAGAGCTGCACCCTTACCTCCAGTGGGTCCAGCATGCCCTTCCGTGTCACTATGATCTGCTTTGGCTGCTCCTCCACGGGAAGGGATCGGATCAAGGCAGCCACTTCTTCAGCAGTCTTCCACTTGGCCAGCTACAGAAAGACAGCAGGGTTAGAGAAGTATCCCCCTGCTCTCAGCAGCATCTCCATGTCTCTGGGAACCAAAGGGATGCAAACCAAACTCTAAAAATACAACTGGAATTTATGGTTTGTTCCGGATCAGTGACAAGGCCCAGCATTTCCTCCTTACTGAGCACAGAGGGCAGTTCCCATTCCTGGAGCTCAGTTACTCCTGAGTGGCTCAGGAAAAAGCAGCTGGCTACTCCCCCTGCCTGGATTTGTCACCTGAGTTTTCTCACTGCACTGGATGTACAGCCAAGTGCAGAGTGATTTGTGTAACAAGGAGCACAGCACTGCTCCTCAAGCTCTGCTTGATGATGTGCGGTCTTTACACCTCAAAGCCTCAAAATCCTTGCAGCAGCAATGCCTGTGTTCTTCCACTTTTATATCCCATGCTCCTGCCTGCCTGACCACTTGGACTTTGGAGCTCCAAACGCATTAAGAGGCAGGAAGATGAAGATCTTTGTGATGTTTTCTGCTCAAGGGAGTGTCCCAGTCAGAGCCCACCTCCAGTTCACACTCAAGGCACAGCCAGGCCCTACCTGTCCCAGACGCTTCTGTCCTGCCCACACAGATGTGTGGATGATCTTCAGGAAGAGCTGTCCAGTTCTGGGATTGAAGATGAAAATGGCTCCATTTATGGGTTTTGTGGTCAAATTCCCTTCAAAAGTCTGAGGAAACAAGTGAGAGTGAGAAGTGCAGGGAGATAAATGGAGTCCACCCACACCTTTACCCAAGAGCTAACTCTCTGTGTGCTTTGAGCAGGAGCTATGTGGGAAATGTAAGAGCTGCTCTGTGCACACTGCAAAAATCTGGGTCCACGTGTCGACTCCCAGATTTCCATCATGCATGGAAGCCTCGACCCCACTCAGTCCTTTCCCTGAGACACCCCTCTGGCCTCACCTTGTGGATGGTGACTCTGTACACGTTGGTGTCATCCACAAACCAGATGATCTGGTTGGAGAAGAGCTCCCCATAGTTCTGGGAGGACAGGTAGGGCTCTGTGGGCTCTGAGGAGTAGAGCTGCAGCCCTTTGCGGATTCGTTCCCTCAACACATACAGGGCAGGGTTTGCTTTCATGATTTTGGCCATGGCCTGCTGGATCAGAGGTTTGCTTCCAGGGAACCAGTTCCCATAAGCACTGAAGAAGGAAACAAACAGAAGTCATTACCATTAGACTTGAAGAAGCAACAGACCCACTCAAGTTTTTCCATGTAGCAGCCAAGCCCCTTTCTACCTGCTGACAATATAGCTTTGAACTGCAGTGTGACCTCTGTAGTGTCCCTGGGAGTTGGTCACCTACGGCTTTTCCCCACACCTCCTCAGAGGGAAGCCACAGTACACACATGCTGTAGTCCCAGAAAAGCTGCACCTTCTCTAACAAACACACTGGAGAACTGATTTCTGGCTTTGCCCCTAGCTTCCAGTGAGAAATAGCTGTCCCCATTTGTAGGGGCTTTGAAACAAGGCCTGTCCTTCAGCTCCAACAACAGTCTGACAGAAATATCCTAAGAAACAAATTATTAATGAACTGGGGGAACTGAACCACTACTACTGAGCAAAACTGAGCAACCTGAGATGCCTTATCCCACTCACTGCCCATCTCCAGCTTCTGCCTTCTCCCCTCATCCTCCTGCCTGGAATACAACCCAATCTGGAGATGCACTGAGACAACACCCACAAACTACCAATTCCAGCCCTAGAAATGAAACCACAGAAGGTGCAGCTCTCACCTGTGCAAGTTGTAGGCCAGATCAATGGCAATGAGCACCCCAGTGGGAGAGGGGTAGATGCTCATGTTGTCTGTGGTGTAGTCCAGGAACTTGGCCCTGGCGTAGCGCTCGATGTCGTGGGAGTCGTAGTCGCCCCAGCGCAGCTGGATGTCAATCCAGTACTTCTGGGTGGTGGTGCTGTCCATCACATCCCTGAGGAGAAAGCAGGCCACAAGTTCATCGTGCACAAAATTCTCCTGCAGTAATTGTGCCCCAGCATGGACACTGCAGCCAGCTCATATCCACATTCCACCCTGAAGAGGGACCCTGCTGTTCTCCTCACACAGCAGTGAATGCAGAGGCTGTTGAAAGGTTTAAACAAAGCAGCAGCGAGGCCACTGCTGTGTAGTCACGAGGGTCATCTCCCCCAGGGACTGTCCGGTGAGGATTCAGTGAGAATTCACTCCAGATTCTGGCCCTGGCCCAGCTCAGCTTTGTGAGGTTTCCAGAAGAACTTTGAATAGCTCAGGGATAAGTTCACCCAGAGGAGAGAACAGGAGCAAAGGCAGTGCTGGTGTTTTGCAGAAGGCAGTGCCAGGAGGTGCTGCAACCACCTACCCAAACAAGCCTTGTGCTTTGCTAGACACAATCTCCGGTGTCCCCTAGATGCCCAAGAGACACAGAGGCTCTGGATGACAGGCTCAGCAGCTCTGCTCTGCAGGGAGACTGAGGAGAGGGAAAAGGGAAACTCACTTGGAATCTGCCAGCAAGGAGGGACGTGACACATTCCACTTGTAGGAAGCAAAGAGAAGGATATCTGCACATGAGGAGTTCATCTTGTAGGACTTCCTGGGATGGATTGTCTCTTTCTGCACTGTCTCAATCTCCAGAGCATCCAGCTCTTGATCAAACACCTGGGGAAAAAGCAGTCAAAGATGAGAATCCTATCCTCAACACCGAGGCAGTCAGGAAAATCCCATTTTCCATTTCTTCCCTTTCTCTGTCAAATTGCTGGAGGAAGACTGGTCCTGCTCCAAAAGGGCACAGAAACAAATCAAGGCAACACTGCTCACCTGACACAGATCCATGACAATGCTTTCATGGATCTTCTGCCACAAGTGAGCTCGGAAAATCTGGATGAGGGAAATCTTCAGCGTGGGGATTTTGCCATGCATGAAGATCCCTGTCAAATCCAGCTGCACCTGGAACCCAACATACACCTGCAAAGGAAAAGCAGCTGTGAGAACACACAATAGCACAAATGAGGATATTTAAAAAATGGAGCATCTCCTGTTAAGGAGGTTTAGTACCTCTCTAAGAGATGTTCTGAGAATTAATTGGCAAAATTAACTGCTCTCTTTTCAGTGGAAAAGTGTTGTCAGCTCCTAGAAGGACAAACACCAGGTACTTACATTGGCTCTGTTGATGGTAGGAGACCACCAGAGAGTGAATCTTCTGTTTGGAATTTGGTTCAAACCCGATCTCTGGGCATTTGTCAGCTTCTTCCACTTCATGGATTCCTCAAAGCCACTGGCCTTCTCCCTAGAAAAGGCAGACCATCAACTGCATTAGATTCAATTGAATGAGATGTCCTTCATCTCTGCTGCCATGTGTCACTTGTAATAAGGAAAGGGATCAGCCACGAGCTGGGAGGGTTATTTCATGCCAAGGAATTTCCATGGATTTGCAAGAAGTTGAGCTGTAGCCCCCTCCCAGGTTCCCTCACAATGTTCTGAAGCGACCACTGAAAACCAGCAGCAGAAACTCACCAGAACCAGCACAGCTTGAGCCCAGAGCCCACACCAAAGTTCCTCTTACCAGAAGAGACCCTCCCAGGTGGGGAAGTAGGTGCCTTTGAAGAGTGTGTGCTCCAGGATCCCTTCCACCCCGCCCAGAGCCTGGATCATGTCCGTGCGGTAATTGTTCAGGTTCCAGAGTTTGCCATCGTGGCGCTGGTGTGTCCACCAGAACGGGTTCTGCTTCAGCACCTGGAGAAAACAGACAGCACATCATTCACCTGGCTGCATTAATTGTGAGAACCAACACCAGGATGGTGGGCAGTGAACAGGTAAAAAGCCTCAGTGCTGGAGGACACAGCTCAGCTACAACAAGAGTTCTGTCAGTACTACTCTGCAGTTCACACTGGGTGGAACCTCAGGTGATATTTTTATCTTTCAGGGACTGACCTTCTACAGAGCTGTCATTAAAGGCTTTAAATAACAAATTATTCCACTGTTACTAAAACTTAATATTTTGAAATGTTTGTTTTGATGTAATTATTCTTCTCTCTCCAGAACTGATTCTGTAATACGAAGTTGTGTTTATCGTGGTTTTCTCCAATATACTGCAATCTACCTAAATGATTCAAATGGGGATAAGCTACAAATTCTTGAGCATTTGGTTCCAAACAGCCTCTACCAGTCCCAACACAAGGCTGTAAATTCTTTCTGCAGCAGAGAGACAGAAGTTCACCTGCAATAATGCAAGGTGAAAGGACTTTGTGTGGAACAGGTATCTGAACTTCACATTCAGCTGAAGAGAAATTCCCTGTCAGTACCTGATACTGTTTGAAGTCAGTCCTGACTCTCCATCCTTTATCATAAGCCAGAGTGTGCCTGTCCTTCTGGAAAAGGGTGTTAATCCGAGGAATGCCCCTGTCCCACGAGTCCTCCAGATCCTCCAGTGTCAGACGCCTGAAGAAAAAAAAATCCCCACACTTTGTTACCTCTCAATTTACAGCAATGCATTAATGAGTAGTTCAGCTGATGAGATCACAGAAAAGACACAGAGCTCGGGGCTTCGGCAGAGGACACTAAAATGCCAGAGGTAAGGGAACAGCATTGCAGGTACCACAGGGCCAGCAAGGTCTCCAAAATCCCCAGACAGCATAAAACTTCCCACTGCTGCCTGTCCTCCCACACATGGGCACACACCTGTTCTGGGCTATAGCCTCCTGTCGTTTCAGGGCATACTCTGCCCACACCCTCTGAGAGTCAATGAACTCACTCTCCCATGGCTGGATGTAACGATACAGATTTGGGATGAGCTGGTCCTCCTCGTGACTCATTCCCGAGCGGAAGTGAGTGATGCCAACATCTGTCTGCTTGGACCACCTGGAGCAAAGAGACAAGAATGAGGCAGGAGGAACTGGGACTGATCACTGCCGTGAGCTACTGTAAAGGCAACACAGCTCTGTACCATGGCATGGTTTAGCACTCTTGAAATATTTTTAGGGGAAAGAGCATCTAAGAGAACACTCAAGTCACGCAGGAGCTAGAACAGCACAACTCACCTCAGGTCAGACTGAGGGATGAGAACGTGGCCCATGGAGAGCATGCCCAGCCCTCCCAGCTCCTTAGGGGTGTAGAAAACCACAGGAGGAAAACGGCTGGGCATTTTGGAATTCAGGCCGATCTTGATCCGAGTCTGGATTTTATTCTCACACTTCACCAGCAAATCAAGCAGCTCCTGAGTATTTACAACAGCTTCTCGGAAATAAGTCATCAAGCCAATCAGAGCTGTGTTCCATTTATTGACAATCTAGAAAGGAAAAGAAAGGATCAGCTCCTGGCTCATTCCCAAGCATCTGCAGAAAGCTGTCATAGATCTCCCTCCCTTGTTACCTTAGTGAAGGTTGTGGAGCCAGAGGCCATGAGGATCTGCCTCACTCTGTTGTGAAACCTCTGCATAGACTCATCATCCACACGCAGGAAGCACTGAGCCGTGCGCTCCTTGGTGACCTAGGGAGCACAGACTCATCAGTCCCCTCCTGGGAGCCCTTCTCCAACCCATAGAAACCCCACCCAGGGATTGCCCTCCCAGCCCACCTCGTTCTGCAGGTTCCAGACCCCGTCCTTGTGGGTGAACTCCTCGTAGCTGGTGCGGCACTTGGGCAGGATGCGGCACTCAAAGCCGCACATGTTGAACAGCAGGTTGGGGTTGTCCTTGCTGTACACGGACACGAAGCTGTTCTCCCACTGCACCGTGGTCACCGAGCGGGGCAAACGGTTCTTGATATCCCAGAACACAGCACGGCCACTGGAAAACAGCATGTGCACAGTGCCACATCATCATCTGCCCAAATAACAACTGGGCAAGGTCTCAGAGCTTCCCTAATTTCCAGTATTTCAGCACAGACCCCTCACTTATCCCATCCTGAGCACCTATCAGTCTCCAACAGTTATTTATCACTGATTTTCTCCTTTTTTCCTACCACTTCTTTCCCAGCTGCAGCACTTACAGGTTCACGTCGTGCTTCATGAGGCGCATGCGAGCGTCCCGGGGCCAGCACTTCTTGTTGTTGTAGCCCACGATGTTCTCGTTGTTGGGGTCGGGGTGCTCTGTCAGGTACCGCTGGATCAGGTCTCTTGCCTCATCAGCTGTAAACCTGGAAATGCACAGAAAAGGGCCTGGAATTACATGGACCACTTATCAACACCAGCCTGGCCAGATCTTTATCCCTAAACATAAGGATTTAATCAGGAAAAGCTGTTTGTCAGCCTGTTTGAAGATAACTATAGAATTTTTGTGTCCCCCCAATGAATGAGGGAATTACATTAGCACAGAGCAACTCAGGGTTTGGGTTATCTTTCCATGGAGAGATAGAAAAGGCTTATTTTACCAGTCTCTAATTTATCAAATCCCTAACAACTCAGCATATTTCTATTGGTCATTTGTGTTTCTCGACATTGTTGTGTTTCTGTTGGTCCAGTCAAGCTGCAGAAAAGCAAATTGAGAAAGCAAGAGGAGGCACGTGCACATCCAATTATCCAGGGAAGTCTGTCAATTCAAATATTCCTGATCTTCAATAGCAAAGGGAACAAAAGCCAGGAGCAGGAGCATACTAAATCTCCCTTGCCTTTGTGTCGACCTGAGAAAAGCAGGGCCCCAGAGATCTCACCTGAAGAAGATGTGAATCCTGTCAATGTATCTGCAGAAGAGGCGAATGGGGTGGGCCACCTCTGTGGCTATGTCCTGGAAGCTGAGGAAGTCATTTGGCATCTGGGGAGGCCCAGCCATCTCACTGGCCCGGTGCAGGCCCAGCACCAGCAGGTCCATCACAAGCCCATAGTACTGGACAATGAAGGAAGCAAACTGCAGCCCACGGATAATCCCGTAGGAGTTTGTGTGATTCATGTCCTGAGGAGATGAAGGGGAACTGTGAGAAAACACATCCCAACAGATCAGAACCCTTTCACCTGAGCAGCTGTTCTTCAGCAGGACCCAGAAGGGTTTTTTTACTCCCTCATCACTTTTCTTTGACAAGTCTTGTGTTCCTTCCTCGCCATGGCTCCAAAACCTCCTCCCTCGTGGGTCCCTTTAACCACAAACCCCCTTTCCTGGCAACAACCATCACCTTGTAGTTGATCACCACGTTGTTCTTGGCTGTCATGTAGTCAGCAATGTTGTGATCAACGATGAGACGCAGCAGCCTGTTGAGCAAGGTCAGGTCAATCTTCTCATACATCTTCTCAAACCGAGATTCCAGCATCACGTTGCATTCCCCTTCACTCGTTTCCCAAACATCCTGCAGGTTATTAATGCCTGAGAGAACAAACAATGCTGTGTTATCTGACACATCAGAGCACTGGGTAAAGGAACTCAACATAAGTCCTGCAATGCCTGATTTTTCAGACTCTGGATCTTCCAATCTATCCAGAAGTGGGAGGAAAACTATGTAATAAACCATAAATGCTGTGCAAGTTGTCCTCCTCCAGTATATACACACCTATCAACGCACAAAATACATCTCTGATTGTAATTATTGACTGCAAATTGCAAAACAAAAATTCAGCTCCGAAGGGGACTCAAATGACACAAGTTGCCCCATAGGAAAAATCATTTTTGCATGGATTCCAAGAGCCCACTGACCTTGACACCACTTGTACACCAGCAGTGGGGGTGGTTCAGTGTCAGCAGGTTTGATCCAAGGAGGGAAGAGCCTTCGCTTATCAGCCTCATACCACAAGTACTGATCCAGATAAGCATCTGTGATCTTCTCCAGGGGCTCAACATCATAAACAGGAACCAAGTGGCTGTAGAGATCCATGAACTCAATTCCCACCTTAAAAAACAAAAGAGGGGGAAAATCTGAGGCTGGCAGTTGAGAGAAAACACCAAGTTTTTGTGCCATTCAGCTTCTGAATGCAGCATAACATGGCTGGGCTTTCACTCACCTCCTTGAAGGCTCTCTGAGTCAACAGATGTCGCTTGATTCTGGACAGAGCTTCATGGGGATTATCATAAGCCTGCTCAATCAAGCCCAGCTCCTCTCTCTGTGACTGATTCAGGCGTGATTTCACACTGAAAACAAGGGAGAACAGCTCAGCACCTGCACATGAACAGCCTAATGGCCACTGCATTAAACTGATGAATGATAATGTTCAAGCTCTAATTCTTCACAATCCATATCCCCAAACTTACAAGCATAGCAGTGGTTTTTCCCAAGTGACAGAGCCTGTAAGAACTCCCACATAAATTGGTAGTATCAAAACAAACAGCTTTACCAATACACCATTACTTCATCACAGGAATAATGGACAACAAAACAGAAGTCTTTCCCAGTGCCCCTGAAGATCAGGATCATTTCTCACTGCTTACCTGTAAGCTTCCTTCAGCCTCTCCAGGGCTAAGATCAGCAGCTTGGTGTCATGCTTGTAGGACAGTGGGGGGAATGGAATGGGGGAGAACCTCCTGCTCTCCAGCCAGTGCACTGTAGTTGTGTACACAGCAACGGCCTCTTCCGCAGTGATGTAAGGCCCATCCTGCAGAAGCACACCACCAGAATCAATCACTGAAAGCTTCCCTATGAAAACAGCATTAATTCGGGCAATTGCAGGGAGGACAGAAGTACCTTCAGGTAATTATGCTGCCGTTCCTGCTCAGCTTTCAGGTAGAGTCTGGTCAGCCTGCCCAGGTTCTTCTTACAGACGGTTTTGTCGACAGTGGCTCCCCGGCGGATCCGCTCCCGGTTGTAGTGAGCTGTGTTTGTCCACCAGTCAGCTTTGGCCTTCACGTACCTCAGGATCATATTCTCAATAGGAGTTGGCAGCCCTGGCACCTGGGGAGGGACAAGAACTTGAGGGAAGAGGGAGTGGGAGCCTTCCAAGAGCAGCTGCACTTGGGTGGTGTTAGAACTGAACCCAAAGGCCAAGTGAGAGATTTACCTTCCAGGGAATATTGGCCTTCCAGCACCGCCAAGCCTCGCTCAGGTGCTGCAGGATGGTTCTGGCTTTGTTCTGCTTGATCCCTTCTGGCATCATGTCCAGGATGTCATGCATCACAGCTGCCCTGAGCTCCAGGTCAAAGTGAGACTCCACACGCTGCTTCGTGACAGTCTTTGCAACACCCTTGGAGTGACGGCCTGGAAAAAGCAAAGTCCTTCAGGAATTCTGACACCACCAGGCAGTGATTTATCTTCCTTCCTGATTCAGGAGTGCAGGGAGGTGCAAGGTGTCTGGAGAAATTACACTGCCAGGAGTCTGGAATAGATGACTAAGTGGCTATGGAGCAGGAAATCTCACTTTCATTCAGGATCTGTTCTAGGGGCACAGATCTTGAAACAGCTCTAAACTGGTCAATGGAGAATGGATAAAGACCACCAGCATGAACAGAAAACTGGCTGGTAAGGAAACAGTATTAATCTTTACCACACATTCCTCCCATGTGAAGGATTTACAGGGTGCTGACCTTCAAACTGCCTGGCCAGCAGATTCCCCAGCCAGCGTTCCAGCAGCGGAGTGATGCCCCTCATGAAGAACAGCCACACCCTCCAGCCTGGAGCCCAGAAACCACAGCCAGGACCTTTGCCCACAGGCCCCTGGAACAACAGAGACATGATAAGAGCAGGTCATTTATTGACATTCCAGAATGCCTCCCTTGTTCCTCAGTTTACATGGGGTCAGTATCTTGTGGAAAGGTGGAACTTACTGTGTTGAACCTGTAGTAGATGAGATGTTTCAGGTCCTTGCACATTCGAATCTGCCTCATCAGTTTGTATTTGTACCGGTACATCCCCGTGAGCTGACCCACGTGGGCAAAGATGTACTGCAGGCCATCTGCCAGCTGAGACATGCAACACAGTCAGAGATAACAATCAACACCTCAGACATCACCTCCAGCAGCCAGGTTTATAGGACAGAGTGTATCAGGCCATACAAAGCTCCTAATGCTGGCTCAGACAATGATCAATTCTCATAAATAAATATAAAAGTAGAATTTCAAACAATGCTGCATATTTTGTTTCCCCTCTTCTCCCTAACCTGCAACATTCAGCAACTTGGTGCATCCCACAGAAGCTATTTCCCACATAAAATTTTCTAATTCTCCTCTCACCACGTTTAAAAACAAAAACCAAGAAAGCCTACCTGAAATGCATCCACATTTCCCAGTCTGTATTGGACGTGGCTGTCCACCACCAGCTTAGTCAGCCGCAGGACCTCTCGGCACAGATGGAAAGCGTTCCCAAAACGGGATTTTTTTCTTTCCTGGAAAAGACAAAATATTCACAATTTATGTAACAATGTCACAGAGAAGTGCAACAACTCAAATCTGGTTAACAACTGATCAGCTGAGGCACTGTGGCCTCTCCTTCCTCGCTGGCTTCACGACATAAACTCTGCTCTTGTGTACCACAGCACATGGACTGATACCTTTGTGGTGAGGGTCTTCACAGGCTTCAGGTTGAAGTTGTAATCCAAATGAAGGTAATTCAGGTTCTTTCTGTGGATCAGCAAGTTCAGCATGTTGTAGCCCTGGCGACACACTTGCAGGCCAACTTCCACCCAGTCCAGCTTGGTTGACTGGAAAAACTTGGTAGCCTTGAAGGAGCGGAACAGGTACCTGGAGAGAGCAGAGGCCACTGTGAGCTCAACCCCCTACACAGATCAGCAGTTCCCCACTAAACAGAGGCCACTCACCTCTTCTTCTGGGCCTTGGGAGGTCTGTGTTTGAGTGCATTCAGGACATAGTATTTCAGGAGCTTCTGGTAGGAGACTCTCACCTTGACTGGCTGTCCTGCTGGGCAGTGCTCACGGTACCTATGGATAAATCACACTCCAAAGCTTCAGCTAACTCACATTCCTTAGAGAAAAATCTCTAGAAACTCTGCTAAAATCTCTACAAACCAATCACCATAATGTCTTTATTTCATTTTCACTATAGCAAGGTAATAATGTAATGATCACTACATCAGCCCTTCCCCCAGGACAGAACTCACCAGTTCTTGACCAGTGGGATGTCAAGAGCTCTCCGAGTCCTGCCAGATCTCAAATTGAAGGGTCGTGGGGCCCACAGCAAGGCAATGCCATTGGCTGTGTTATCAGTGTAGAGAGGGGTATCCTTCAGGAAAGGCTCCACAAACTCTGGCAACTCAAACTCCTCATCGTCATCAGGCAGTGGTTCCTGGCTCTGAAATACAGAAGCACCACACAAGGTGTTTCCTGGTTGCTTCAGCTCAGTTGCTTTCTTGAGCAAGTTAAAAAAACATCTCTTTGCTCTCATGGAAGAAGTGTGGCTGTACTGAGCATGAGAGAAACAAAAAGCACCCAACAAGACAAGACAAACTGTGGTTACCAGACCCTGAGTTAGGTGTTATGGAGGTAAATTCAGGGAAATATCAGCTCCATGAATACGCCAAGGGCAATCAGAAAGATAAATTATCTGTCAGAAGACTCCAACACTGTTAATTAGACATTGGGCTTTATCCTACAGAAACCTAAGAAGACAACTTTGTGCAACTCCGGAAGCAGAAGAAGACTAAAATAACAATTGTGGCTCTTTTTTTGGTCAAAGGGCTGGTGCCTTCTCCTGAAATACCTGTATTTCTGTGCTGCTATCAGAAGCAAGATACTAAAGCCCCCTACTTCCACACACAGGGTTTATCACAGTTAAGCCAGTGACTCACCTTGACAGAATGTCTGTGTGAAATGGGGTTGATCAGAGGATCGAAGTAAAAAGCTGGGAGGTCAGGATCTTCTGTTTTAATGAAAACAACATTTGGAGTATGATACCTGCAACAAAAAAATATGCATTAGAGCCTCTGACAGCCTTTCCCTCCTCTTCTAGCTCTGGAGGTTGCTGCTCTTACCAGGTGAGGTGGACATGGTGGGGCAGGTTGTTGTACAGGTACGGGAAAGCGATTTTGTACTCTGTCCTGATGGGCTGCCTGATGATGATTTTATTGATGTCATTAAATTCATTCCAGTCTTCATCCCTTAAAATGAGACAAGAAACTATTATGCAGGCATTCAGGTTGAGAGAGACAAACACTTGTGACTGAAAACATCCCATCAGCCCCTTCCTAGATAACCACTTATCTCTCTCCTAAACCCAACACTTACTGAAGATTGATGTCTCTGACCAGGGGCTCAAACTTGGGACCTCCAGGAATGGCCATGTTCAGTGCCTTGGAGGTGAAGAAGGCTTTCAGGTCAAACAGGTAGAAGTAGTTGTCATCCACCAGGTCAGTGAGCAGCTGGTTGGCCAGGCGGTACAGGGTGGACATCATGGGCAGGGTGAACTGCCAGCGCTGGTACGTGGAGCCGTTGACGTACCTGGAAAGCAGAGCAGGGACACTGCAGACACAGCCAAAGCACCAGAATAACCAAACACCTTTTGCCACCCATCACTCATCAAAGCCAGGTCACACGTGGGTGTCTCTAGCCTGAAAAAAAGGCTGCAGCACTGTTAAAGACCACTCCTCCTCTGTGTCCCAGCTGACACAGAGCATCTGTGCACCTTCAGCAAATATCAGTTTCAAATTCCAGCAAGACAGTGCAGGCTGTCAGCTTCACAGCGTGGTCAGAAACATCAGTTTTAGCAGGTAAGTGGGTAACAGGGCTCCTGGACAGAGGGGCCTTGCTGGATGCTGAATCAGAGAGTCCCAGAATGGGCTGGGTTGGAAGGAACCTTAAAGCTCATCTTGCTCCAAGCCTTCCACCTTCCACTACCCCACACTGCTCAGAGCCTCACCCAACCTGGCTTTGATCACTTCCAGGGATGAGGCAGCTTCTCTGAGCAACCTGCAAGCAAAAGATGCAGCTTTCCAACACTCAGGTTTTCCCTCCCACCCTCGAGGGAAGGTTTTTCTCTCCCCACCAACATCACAGAGGTTACACACTGCTCTGTACAGGTAACTCATGCACTGTTTATTTTTCCCCCTCTCCCAGTGCATTGTGCTACCACAGCCACGTACTTCCTGTTGTCCTTCAGAGGCTGGTGGTCATAGAACCAATCCAGCACGGGGGCATCCTCCTCTGGATCCAGCTCCAGCTGAATGGCTTCCAGGGGCTCCACATCCAGGATGTTATCAGCATAATCCAGAGGGGGTTCTTCATCATCAAACGGGGGGAATCTCATCCTCTTGAAGTGACGCCTGTCCCTCTTCTCCCGCCTCATCATAATCCACATGGAGCTGCAGGAAACCAGGGCAAGGTTAAAATCAGGGGGGATTTGATGGTGGATACAAAAAGGTTTGGCCCACCTGGATGGAGCAGGAGGCACCTACCCCCACTGGGCAATGTAGACAGGCTCGATGACCCAGGGGATCTCGTTGACGAAGGAGATGGCGCCGGTGATGTGGTACAGCACGGGAACGTCTCGGATCTGCTCCCAGGGCATGGGCATGTTCTCCAGCAGCTTCAGCACAGCATGGGGCATGTACTTCAGGGCACTGCAACCACAGAGCAAGGAAAGCCACGCTGGAGTGGCTCTCAGGGACAGCCAACCACCTGCCACGAGCCCGACAACCTCCCAGTTTTCCCTCCTGCCAGCTTGTCTGGCCTGTTCAAAAAGCAAATCCATGGGTTTCCCACTCTGCCTTTGTGGCATTCTAGTGATTTGGCTTTCAGGAGTGCTGCTAAGAAAAACTGAGGTTTTTAAGTGAGTTTCTGGAGTTTTTATGGGTAATGGTAAGTGACTGCAGCAGACCACAATGTGCACTGGGCAGCTCTCTACTCCCAAACAGCGAAGAATCACTCAGGATGCTTTTCAATCCTGAAAAGAAAACATTACATACTCTCCCCAGCTTCTCCTAAGACACTGTTATGCAGAGTGATGTTTTTTCTCATAAATTCAAAGCAACAATTCCCTTTGCTGATACTCTTTTGCACTGATACCTCACAGCAACAGACTGAGTTACAACTGACACTGAAAGCCCTTTGAAGAAGGGGCTTTCCCTTCAATAATGCATTATCCAGGCTGATGTTTTTTCTGATAAAATCAAAGCAACAACTCCTTTTGCTGATCCTCGCCTGCACGGATACCTCAGGGCATCCTCACCGAGCTAAAATGGACACGAACAGCCTTTAGGAGAAGGATCTCTCCCTTCAACAACGACCAAGGCAGCAGCGGCGGATCCCCTGAGCTCCCGCTCTGTCACACACCGGCGACCCCTTACCCCAGGTAGACGCGCTTGTCGTGCCGGAACTTCCTATTGGTCATGTCGCCGTGGTCGCGGATGATTTTGCGGACATGCTCGGGGGGCATGTCCTCCTTCTGCGCGTCCACGAAGCCGAATTTCCTCTTCTCCGCATAGCGCTTGGCCTGCAGCTGCTGCCACTTGCGGGCTGCGGGGACACACAGGCGGCGGCTCAGGCCTTGTCCCCCGCGGGGGATCCGGGGTGCCGGGGCCGTACCCACCTTTCTCCTGCAGCTTCTCCTCGGACATGTAGTCGGGCAGCGGCGCCAGCGGGTTGGGCACCGGGGCGCAGCCGCCCCGGTACGGGAACACGGCGGCCATGGCGACGCAACTGCGGAGAGGGTGGANGGTGACAGCGCGGCGCCGCCTCTGATTGGACAGCGCCTGGCGCAGCTCACTCCTCGCTGCTGTAGGGGGCGCCCCGGGCCGGGCCGTCACCCCCCACTACTCCCGAAGGGTGGTAGGGGCGGGGGGCCCTCAGGGGGAGAGTTTGGGCATCCCGGACAGATCCCGGATAGATCCCGGACACATCCCGGACAGATCCCGGA
>VWZV01004171.1:515764-539019 GCA_013397155.1 Irena cyanogastra | reverse complement strand
CCCCAAGGGCGCCCCCGCGCCGCCGCTACCGCGCCTGCGAGACCCGGATGTAGGCGGGACTCGCACCGCGGAGTGCCCAATCAGCTGTCAGGAAGTCTGACAGACAGCATGCTTATCCTATCAGAGTACGGAGGGGCGGGGACGTGACTGGGGGCGGAAGCGGGGAGGAAGTTGTGTCTCGCGCACACTTCCGGTGTAGTGTCCCGCTTTCCCCGGTCCCGCCCTTCNGGACACATCCCGGACACATCCCGGTGATGTCCCCTGTGGAGCAGCGCGGGGCCATCCCCCACGGGGCCTGGAGATCCCCTCAGCGGGGCTGAGCCCATTTCAGCCAGCCCCAGGCAGGCAAGGGGACGCTGCGCCCCGGTGATGCCTCACCCCCAGCACTGCCCCCATGGCCACACTGTGGCTCCTGATCGCCCGGCCGGTAGCCACCCGCCTCGTTGCCCCCTTCCTGCCTCTCTGCAGGAGCACAGGTGCCCCCCAGCCCTCAGTGCTTGCCCGGCACCTGTGGAAAGGTGAGGTCCAGCTCTCTGTAGGCGGGTTTAGTGTGTTGTCAGGGCCACGCAGCAGCAGGGCAGGCTCTTGCCTTAGGGTTTTGCCAGGGTGGGGGCCCCCATGGGCAGAGGGGTTTGTTCTGGATGGATATTGGATAGGGCTGGAGCAGGATGATTGGGTGCCAGGCTGGGGTGTTGCTCCCCAGCAATTAATTCCCTGATGGAGATGCTCCTTCTATCCCCATGATCCCCCATACGGTGGGAACAGAGAGGTGAGTCCTTCCCAAAAACCTTTCAAGCCAAGGTTGTGGCACTCCCCATGGGGATGGACAAGCACAGGGCATCCCCACTCTGACCTGGGTGACCTGCAAATCTGCTTATCCCACCTCAGCCCTGTGGGAAAACCACGGTGGATTAAGAGGTGCCCAAACCAGGCTCCCCTGGCCCCCAGCCCCACGTGCCTGGGGTACAGGACATTCCATGTGACAGCAGGAATGTGGGGACACAATCCAGGCCTTGAGAAAGGTCCTGAGTGTGGGCAGAGGCTGGGGAGCAGAGGCTGGAGAGCAGAGGCAGCGTTTTGAGCAGATGCAGAGGCTGTGCTAAGGGCAAGGATCAGTGCAGCAGCTCCTGGAAAATTTGGAATACGTGGGTCAAGCCAAAGAGAAAGCCCTGGGTGACAGCTCTGCTCCAGCTGGGAGCTGTGAGGGGCACACAGGCACCTCCACACTGCTTGAGGTGGCATAGCCAAACCTGGAGCAGCTGTGCCCAGCACCTGGAAGCTTCCCTGCTCTCCACAAATAGAAACGTAAGCAGCTTTGGGCACGCGTTGTCTCCAGCCTCACGCTGCCCGTGGATCCCTCATCTCTCCCTGCCCAGCAGGAATGTGTCTCCTGCCCCAAAACACGTGCCACCCTCTCTGAGCAGTGCCCTGCTCCAGCCTGTCCCCAAGCTCTTCAAACCAAGTGAGAGATTTTGTGTTAAAGCTTATTTGCCACACAAAGGAAACGTGACTGAGCCCAGTGGATTTCTCCAGGCTGGTTCACGTAACTCCAAGTGGGATGATCCTATTACATACACAGTGCTGGGCTGCTGGGAACCAGTCCAGTGTGAGAATCAGTGAGGAAATGAGTGGAAGAACATTAAAAAAACCTTCATCTTCCTCCACAGAAAGGAAAGGGGTGAGGGAAAAAAAAACCCAACGAGAGAGGTAGAGTGTGCCAGTGTGCAGTGTATTTTCACTCCATGGCAGGGAGACACAGGGTAAGGACTGTGCTAGGCAATGACACCCCCAGACTGGGCTGGGATGCTGAGTCCTTTTGTCCCCTCTCAGTCCTTTCCCCTCAAGCCACTTCATTTGCAGCCATTTATTAAAAGCTCGTGTTAGTAAGAGCCTCTGTGGCCGGGTGAGAGTGTTACCCCGGGCTCTGCAGCACAACCTGGCATTCCTAACAGATGCCAGAATCCCAAAAGGTGCCTGAAAACCCCACATCTGTGGGAAGTGGCCATCACACAGCACCCTCCCGCCAGCCACCCACGCTCCCCCACGCTCATTGATGGGCACTTCACTTATCTGGGGACAAAACACCATGGAAAAAGCTCCAGTTGTCAGGAGAGGTTGGGGCAGCCCCCGACCTGCACCCCACAGTGCCCACCCAGCCAGGTCTCAGCCTGGGACAATCTCCTCGGGGAGGGCTCAGCAGTGCAGGGTTTGGTTTTTACTGACCGTCACTTCGAAGGCAAAGCCTTGGAGCCTGTCCTGCTGGTGGTGTTCCCATAGGAGATGCCACAGAGAACTCAGTGTCCTGTGGCTGATGGGACACCGGGGGTCGGAAACACCCTGTGGTGTTGGGATGTCGGGAGGAGCAGTGGGGAAACAATGCTGCTCTGCCCCCTTCTCATCTCAGTGGTGCCTCAGGGAGCTGGGAGAGCTGTCGAGGCTTCTCTGAGCAGCTCCCAACTGTCCAACCACATCATCCAAAAGTGTTTGGCGAGCAGAGCCACAGTGCCTGGTCCGTGAGCACCTCCTCTGCTGTGCAGGGCCCAGGATCCTGAGCCACAAGCAAAGCCTGGACGCTCTGTTAGTGCAGCCCCTCCCTGCGAGGAGCTGAAACAGCCGAGTTCACCCTCCACGTGCTCCACGGGCTCGGAACCGCCCCCCGGCAGAGGAGGGGGCTATTCCTCCTTCTCCCGCCGCAGGTCCCGCCCGGATTTGAAGAAGTCGCTCCGCAGCAGGCGGTAGAAGAGGATGATGTTCATGGGCGTCATGATTGCCATGCCCACCGTGCCCACGGCGTAGGTGGCCGGGGGCACGTTCTGGCGGTTGAGGAAGAGCCAGCGGGTCATCCAGGCCAGCGTGGCGATGCGGAACACCACGTAGGTGCCCAGGTTGATGAGGCTGTTGAGGCGGTAGCAGGTGGTGTGCACCAGGTTGGCCATGAGCAGGATCTGCCGCAGGTGGAGGAAGATGGAGTTGATCTCCACCAGTAAAGCCACGAGGGCAAAGCCCACGTACTGGTGGAGCAGCACGGCAATGCCGAAGCAGATGATCACCTGGGAAGGAGGGAGAAGAGAGGCTGAGCCCAGGGGCTGGTTGCTTTCAGCAAACTCCTTGGGCACAGTGTGGAGCAGAGGTGGAAAGGACCATCATAGCAGTGCCTAACCACCGGTCATCCCTGCAGCATTGCAGCCTCTGGCACCTCCTCAGCGTTGCATGAAACCTGACCGGGTGTTTTTGTTCCAGTGGGAAGAGAAGGAAACAGCTCTCTAAGCCCCAGGCTGGCTAAGGAGACAAAGCAGCCTGACCTAACCCTGCTGTTGTGGCCTGGAGAATGCAGCCGGTTGTGGCCCTGCAGGTTTTTCCACACACAGTGAATGGACGGGAAGGGACACTGTAGCCCAGGGCTACCACCGCTGCTGGCTCAGGGGTTGTCCCCAGGACAGACACCCTGCAGGGATTAGGTGGCTTTGGTGTATCAGAGAGCCCCCTGAAGCACCCTGGGGCTGCTGGGTGCTGCAGCAGAGGACGGGGCTGTTTGGGACAGGATTCCTGCCCCGCACCCTCCCTGTCAGGCAGGCAGGGGGACAGGCTCTGCCTGCCCACGCTTCAGCACACTCAGTCCTTTCTTTGGTTTATGCCATTAATGCTGTTCTCTGTATGGGCTCTGTAATGAGATTATCTGCTCCCCGCTCGTTAAGTCACTGTCTTGGCTTGAATTAGCTCTATTGTGGAGATGAACTTTTGGCTCACCAGCAGCGGCCAGCAGAGCCCCAGGGCTCACTGACAGAGCAGGTCTGACTACCCCTTCTCATCCCAGGTGAGTGCCAGCACTGTCCCTGTCCCTGTCCCTCTGCCCAGGCCCTGCACACCCCGGAGCCTCCCCTGAGCCCTGCAGCATCTCTGCTGCTCAGCTCCAGGCTGTGCACCCCCCTGCCCTGCAGCATCCACAGTCTCAGCATCAGAATTGTTTGGGTTGGGAAAAACACTCCAGCACCTGGACAGCAGAGGTGATCAGAGAGAAACCCACCCAGGGCACAGCAAGACAGGCAGAGGGCACTGGAGTGAGGGTCCTGCATCACAGCTGCTGCAGCCACACCAGCCCCAGGTGGGAGGAAAGCACCCTGCAGAGTGGGAGGTGGATGGAGGGGGTGTGCAGCCATTGCTGGCAGGTGCTCGAGAGGGCAAGAGCCACAGGAGGTGAGCTGCTCACCTGTGCCAGAGGGGACACCTGGGTCACTGCTGTCAGTGACACTGTTGTGGATCAGCCCAGACTCTGTGTACATGTTTTTTCCTACCCTATTGGGACACACAAGACAGGTGATGGACTTTGGACGTGATTAGCATGAAATATTTGATTGGCAAGAACAGACAGAGCTGAAAATTAAATTAGACTGAAAAGAAAATTACATCAAGTTCTGCAAGCAAGAGATGTTGTAAAATGTATAAGTTTGTTTATGTGATTATTAACCCAATCATTGTAGTAAAAAATGACTAGCCTTCCTAGAATAGTATATAGGCATATGTAGACCACAATAAATTCAGATTCTGGCTGGCTCTCAGTCTCCATGTCTCTCTCATCATCACTGATACCACCCCATTTTTGGGTGCCTTTCTGCAGACCCTCTAAGAGTACAGAGTCCTGCAGAACCAAGAGGAGCTGCAGGCCTTGCTGTCTGGGCTCCTCTCCCCAGGAACTAAAATCAGGCTTTGGAGCAGGCAAACACCCACACAGACAACAGCAGGAGCCCCACTCGTGCCCCCCATCCCCAGCCTCCCTGGTGGTACCTGTGCTGGTGCACTCACCACAGAGTGATGAAACAGCAGCTCCCAGGACTGATGAAGTTTCTGATTGCACAACATGTCCACAAAATCTTCAAGGAAATAGCCTGGGATTGGGAAGTCCATGAACAAAAAGGGGGTCAGGAAGGGCTGTGCCAACAAGTCCCCCCTGCCCCAGTGGGCTCTGCACCTGCAGCCCCCCCAGGGAAGCGCTGGTTACATCTGCGTGGGAGGAGAGTCCCACACAGCAAAAGAAGGAAATTGGTGTGGTTTGGGTCCCTCTTGCAATCACTCTGTAGGACGTGCTCCCAGGAAGAGGCTCCAACTAACTCCACCAACGCCATGTGGGCACTTTTGGGGCCCCCCGAGCCCCGGCTCCCCCCGAGGACGGTGGAGGGCAGCCCGGTGCCCAGTACCTCCTGGCTGCGGGGGCCGTGGGACAGAAAGGAGCCACTGTCCTTTGTCAAGAATAGGGCGATTGTTTGAGGTGCCTGAGACATCGCGACACGGCTCGAGGGGCTGGTGTCAGGCACCGACGAGCCCGTGAAGACCCCCCGGGGGACGGAACAGGGGACAGTCCACCGCCACACCTCACCTACGGACACGGCGACCAGGCTGTGCGCCCCGGGCGGGTGCGTGCCCACCAGGTCGTTGGACATCTCGGGGTGGAGGTAGAACCTTCAGGGAGAGAGCTTGTGAGTGTGGGGCAGTGCCTCCGGGTCCCCATTTCCCTCCCGGTGTCCTCAGTACCCACCCGGTGTCCTCAGTACCCACCCGGTGCTGCCGACCGTCCCCGGAGACTTCCTGTAGCCCTGCTCCCCCTCTCCTCCTGTTTTCCCTGGAGTCTCCCCATCCCCTGGTGCCTCCGTGTCCCTCGGACCTTCCTCCCTCTCTCAGTGCCCCCACTCTGCAGATCCTCACACTCCCCAGGGTCCCCAGCACCCCCATTTCCTTTAGTGCCCCCTTGGCCGCAGGTTCCCGTCGGGATCTCCCGACGTCCCCGCTCCCTCCCGGTGTCCCGGTCCCCCCGGCAGCCCGGTGTCCCCGCAGTGCCGCTCACCCGGCCAGCGCCCCGCCGCCGCTGAGCACGCTGTGCGCCAGCGATGTCCAGATGTTGCGCCACTTCCAGNCGGGCTGAAAGCCATGGGCCCCCGCCGGCCCGCCGGGCTCCCATGGGACCGGCCTCGCTGCCCGACGGGCTCCGCCTCGCCCGGCCCCGGGGCCCGCCCTGGGCACCGGCGCCGCCCCGCCGGCACCGCCCTGCCCCGCCGCTGTGTACTTCGCCCGAGCGGGGCACGGCCGGGGGCAGCCCCGCTGCTGGCGCTGGCAGTCCTGCATCCCCCCGCGCAGGGGTGCGGACACTCAGCGGCAGCGCTTCCCGTCGGGGCGTGGGACACGGGGAGCGGGAGAAGGCGAACTGAGCCCCGGGGATGTTCCCGCCTGCCCCGGCATCGCACGGCAGAAGCGGCGCCAGCTCGGAGCGGGCTGAGAGCGTGGCACGGAGCGGGGAACGCGTGTCCCGTCGCTGTGCGGGTGCTGGGGCGCTTCCCTCGCTCCCGGAGGTTCCTTCTCCGCCTTGGTGGCACCGCGTGGCCGAACGCCTCTCCCGTGAGGGGCTGCGGCCGGCGGTCCTTCACCCCAAAGCATCCCCGCAGGTGATGCCCGTCGTTGTTCCCTTGGGCAGGAGCTCTCCAAGCCGCCGCTCACCCCGGGTCAGGACCCCCCGCGACCACACCACATAACGGGGCTGATCGCACATCAAGCACGGAAAAAGACCTGATTGCAGTGCCTAGAAATGCTCTGCCCACAGCACTGTTGTCCCTCATTTCCCTGTCCCATGTCTGGTCCCGAGAGGAGCTCCCCGATGTCTGGGATACCCCAGCTCTGCTGCCTGGAGGTTGTGGAAATTCACAATCCCGTAGCCACAATTTTAATTTTACCCTACAACTGCGCCGCTTTTCCAGCTTCCCGTGATTTGATCGCTCCCTTGCTGCTTTCTGATGTCTCCGGCAGAAGCTGCTGCACAGCCCTCGCTCCCCCTCCTGCCGCCGGGCTGAGTCACCGTGTACACACCGATTAATGTCAAACTCCACCTCTCCTCTGAGGTATTAATTTTGGATGAAATCTTCCACTTCCTCTTTGCTGAAACAGAAGCGTGTGGAGCCTGGGCTCTCAGCTGCTGTCCTGGCTTTGGGGTGATGGACACACACCCATCAAATACACACTGATGGAAGGGAGGCTGAGTGATTAAATCAAATTGGGAGATGGGTGAGGTTCTTTTCCAACCTAAACGATTCTGTGTTTCTGTGGTTGTCCCAACTGGTAGAAAAGCATCTGTTCATGCTGCACAAATTTGCTTAAAAGCCAGGCAAGACAATGTACTTTCATAACAGTTACGTGGCAGGGAGACAGTGCCTGAAGTGGTAGGCAGCCCTGAGTGCTCGGGGGATTTTAAATAATCTCGTGTATTAGGAGTGGAAGGATCACACAGGCTAATCTGCTACTGAGAAGACCAAGTGCAAAGACATTTTTGTTCAGCATAAGACGTGCTGAGGAAAGAGAGACATGCCTTGGAGACGTGCTGGGCTGCTCAGGGCACTGAGGAGAAAAATCATTTAACAACTAATTGAGTATAAAATTGCACAGAGCCGGTTTCTGAATGAGAAGTCATCTGCGGTGGTTTAGCCTCAAAAAATCCCGACTGCTCTTTTCCCTGGCGACGGCTCATCCCTTCACATTCCTGCAGGGAAAACCCCAGACCGTGGAATGCCTGCAGGTCCAGCCCCGTTTCCCCGGGGACTCCTCCGTTTGCGGTGTGTTTGTCCTGGAGATGAACATGCAGCAGTCCTGGGGACAGGAATAGTTAAAATGTTTCTGGAGGCTGGAGAGCTTTTACCCACCACTTCTGCATGGGAGGAATTTAAACCGTGATTAATTGAACCTCTGGTTCAAGGACTTTGATCCCATTGCTAGAGCACTACCAACAGTTACATATAAACTACTTTTTGGGTCATTTTAGCCCAGATTTTGTTTAATTTTACCAGCTCTTCCCGTTGAGCTGTAGTTCCTTACAAGCCCGATTCCAGCCTTTTCTCCTTCCCCTCCTTCCTCGGCAGCAATGGCATTAACCGGGGGCGGTTTTGGAACCGGAGACTTCCAAGCCCGCTTGCAAACAAGTCCCCTGACACCAGATCAGGCCAAAAATCCAACCACACGCCACAGGCTCGGGGGCCAGGCTTGTCCCAGAAGAACCCGAAGGGAAGAGCCGGGACGGGAACTCCCGGGCGCAGCCGCCACAAGAGGTCCCTGCACGCCCGCTGGAGAGCCGGGAGCCCGACCCGACGGGATTCCTCATTCCCACCTTATTTGGAGATGCTGCCTTTTTCACCCAGATTTCCAGAAGTTTTCCGGCTGTCCCCAAACGACCTCGTTTTGTGCGGGGAGGCGGCTCAGCCTGGAGCCGGGCGGCTGGCGGTGCCTGCTCTCAAGGGCAGGGGATCCCTCGCAGCTGGCACCGAGGATGTGCCCGGGTCCAGCCCATAATGCCACGGCCACCACGGCTAATCCCATAGTGGGGGCTCTCCGGAGGCAGTCGGGGTGTAAATCGAGGGTACAGAGTTTTATTCAATAGCTACACAATCGGTTTTGTCTCCCTTGCCCAGGCTGGAGTTTCTCTGCAGTACATCTGAGAGATACGACGCATTCTCCACGATTAAAAGCTGGCAGATTGGGGATAATCCACCACAGGAATTCTGCCAGTTGAGCTCTGTCCCCCTCCTCAACTGCTCCTGGGTGGGGTTTTGGGTGTGCTTTTGCACTTCCACCATTCCTCACTTGAGGAGGAGCCCACTCTGCCCCCAGATGTCCCAGAGGACTCGCTGGAGCAGGCACAGGTCATGCTCCTGTCTTTGCAGAGCTTCCCTCCCTCAATCTGCCTCTCTGCATCCAGGGAGTCATAAAACCCATCTGCTCACCTAATGCCAGACCTGCCTCACACCTGAAGTAACCTGAGGAGTCTGAGAGCTCAAAACAAATCAAGCAGTTTGGCTTCCAAACTTTAATTAGCTGTTGTCTCCATCCCTCTCCAAGCTGTGTCACCACTCTGTCTGCTTAGGCCATAAGAAGTCAGATGATGTAGGAATGCTTTACACATCCACAGCTGCATTCAGGAAGTCTGGAGCTCCACCCTTATGAAAGGATCCACTGTGCAAAATGCAGGTTCTGCATGGCAAAGCATGCTCATGCATTGCAGAGGCAGCTGTGGAGAGAGCTGAAATCAATTCAGACTGGATCATCCACCCCTTCCAGCCAGGAACACCTTCCTGGTGTGGAGGCTGGATATTCTCCAGGTAGAACTTGCTGTGGACACGGGAGAAGGGGATTTCAGTCTCTGTGAGTGTGGTGAGCAGCTCCAGAGTTTAAGGCAAGAAATGCCAAAATGGCACAAGTCAGCACTTTGCCCCTGACCTCAGGAGCTGAACTCACCTGGCAGAGGAAATACCTGAGCTTGCACCACAGCCTGCCCCTTTCCCCTGCCCAGGCCTGCAAGCTCTCCCTCCTGAGGGCAGGGTTTTACTCCAGCCTGCAGGGTTTGACCAGCACTGCAGGTGCTCTGCTGCCCAGGCTGCTCACCCTTCCTGAGCTCATTCCTGGAGCACAGAGTCTCCTGGGAGCTGCACAGAACCAGCAGGTTCTGGTGCCAGACACCAGCTGCAGCCCGGGCACAGCAGCTGCAGAAAAGCTCCCAAAGCACTCAGGCACAGCCTGCTCGGATAAATGACCCCAGGGCAGCTTGAGCTGGATGCTCTTCTTCTGGCCTTCCTTTCTCCCATGTCTGGATGGATTTTTTTTCTTTTTTTCCCTCGGGACTTGGCACAAGGGATTTGTTGGAGAAAGCTGTGTTGACAGCAGTGTCCCTAAGGATGCTGCAGGCTCGGCTGCTCCTCCAGGGCTGGTGCTGGGCCAGCTGTCATGGACCAGTGGCATGAAGGATGTGCTCCCTCCTCACTGCAGCTGCACAGGTGTGCCACGGGAAAAACAAAATTCCACTGGCTGGCAAATCCCCTTTGAGCACAGCAGCATGGGCAGCTCTCCTCTGCTTTCATTACCCCAAATGTTTCCACTTTCTGAGCTGTTTGTGTGCTGCTGTTAGTGGGGTTTCAGGTTCCTCCTTTCCTTTCCCAGTGCTCAGTGGTGCCAGGTGTCTGCCAGGCCTGGACTCCATCTCTCACCATCACCAGACATGAATGCTTAGGAAGAAAACCTAAAACACCACATATAATTATCCTTAGCCTGTAAGCAAATCCATTCCCACTAAATATTTCCTTTTCCCTGTCTTCTTCCCTCTTGGGATAAACATTTTTTCCCCTGTTTAATTCACCAGTCTCAAGCCTAAGTAATTTTTGATGAATATGTATGCGCTTCATGATTACACCACGATGCATTTACAACTGCATGGGTTTTTTTTTTGCATTTCAGACAGGTTAAGTATGAGTCCTCCAAGGTGGAAGCACGTCTCAACCCCACCCCCAGCTCAGCTTCACACCCTCTGAGCCCACTCAATTCCTCCTGTTTTACAAACACCAGCACAGGAGCTTCCCCATGCATCTCCTGCTGCTGCCAGCCCCGCAGCTTGGAGCAGGCTGGGTTCCCTCCTGAATTCTCTCGTTATTAATATCACAAACCTGTTCTGAGAGCAGTGCCCCATTAATCACTACAGCTCTGCTGCAGGTTTCACCTCGCTTCCTCTTCCTGCAGCTGAGCAGCTGGGCTCTGTGGGTGCTGCTGGTTAAAATCAGTGGGCCTGGTGAGCAGGGAAGGGCCCTGAGCTGGGTGAGCTGGCAAAAAGGTGGAAAAAGACGAATCCACACAGCCGTGGCATGAGAAAATGTGCTGCTCCAGCTGATGGTGGTGGGAACTGGAAGGCAGGAAAGTTACACCCCTTAAATCCTTGCCTCTAAACTTGAGATTTCTGGAGGGCTATCAGCACTGGGGAGACAGAGCAGAAGGGAAGGAATGTGATAAAACCCAAGGTCAGCTCAGCAGCTCTGTGAGTCAGCAGCAGCGTGGGTGGCAGATCTGCCCAGAGGTGTGTGGTGCCCACCTGGGCTCTCTTTGTGGGTGAGGGCACCACTTCCTTTTCCTCTCTTCCTTCCTGTGTGTAATCCTGGCTTGTGCTACAAGCAAAGGTCTAAAACCCTCTGAGCAACCACCTCTGGCTTACCTAAAAAGGGCCAGAAGGTGTTTACAGAGCACCTTCCTGAAAATCTGTCTCCAACCCCATCCCAGTCCCTCGAGGGCATATTGAGTATTCCTGACACACACCAACATCCCTGCAGCCAACCCCCAGCTTCCCTCTGGCATCCAAAGCCCTTCTCCACTTTGTTTCCTTTGTCTATCCCCTTTCTAATATCCATTTTATCATCTTTGCCTGTCAGGCATTTCGGTTTGCCCTTTCCTGGCTGCACCCAGCAGCCGAATCTGCTGCTCAGCCCTGCAGTGCCAATGTCCCTGCACAGGACCCAGCTCCACCTGCCTCACCCCAAAGCTGCACACCTCTGTGCCTGCCCCTTGGCCCCTTCACTGCCGATTTCCATCCCTGAGTGAGCCATTTCCAGCGATTTCTGCTGAGTCAGAGAAGGCTCCGGGAGGGCTGCTGCTCCTCCACGTGGGAACGCGCTTCTGGGGAATAATTACAGAGAGTTTAAATACAGACGTTTGGCAGCCAAATTGCTTCACATTCGGGCTCCTGGCCAGGAGGGCAGAGCCCAGGAGCTGCTCATGGGTGCTGTGAGAAAATCCCTCGTTCCTGTGCCCGTGGTGGGCGTGCAGAGCTGGGGCTGCAGTGTCCTGGTGTCCTGCTCTGAAGGAAGGGCTGCTCGTGCCTTAGAGGCTCTCACGGACTTAAATGCTTCCCAAATAATCCATCCTGCACTTACCCAGCATCCTGCAAGTGCCTTCTCCTCCGGGTCATACCCAGCAGAGGATTTTTACCCCCCTGCTGCTGGATTTGGGAGCTGATCCCTGTGGCTCTGCTGTTCTGCAAGGGGGGTGATGGAAGCACGCTGTTGGTAACTTCCCCCCCTTAATTTCTGAGGTGTGTTTTAAGTTGTGAAGCATACTGACTGTGAAACAGAGATAAGAACAAGAGGAAACACAAGCAGTGTAGGTGTTACTCCCGGTTTTTTGCGACTCCCCCTTCGTTGTAAAAATAGCCCAGCGAGCAGCACCCTGCTCCATGCCACCCTTCACGGGCCAAGGGGTGATGGGATCCTGTGCCTGGACATCAGGGACTGAAACAGGAGCAGAGCTGGGATGTAAGGCACGTGCAGAGCTGCTGGAAGCTTCACGTTCCTTAAAAACAACAGAGAAAAATCCTACCAAAAAATCAAATTAAAGAATTTAAAGTGTCGTTAAAGTATATAGAAAGTAGCAATATCACTCCAAAGTGCTGCAAAAATACCTTGTGTTGAGCTGGAGTGCTTTCCACCAGGAAAAAGGGCAGTGGGAAGGGACCATGGGGTATCACTGAAACCCCCTGAGCTTCTGGTCACGCTGCCCACGACGCACCCCACCTTCACACTACGCCTGTGCCATAATTCCTACGTGCCCTCAATCCTTGTGCAACTCTAAACCCTATCAAAATACCCTTAATTAGGCCCAGGCCAGTTGCAGAAATCAGATAAAAACTGCCTGGCAGCTTCCAGGAGCTGCATCTCCTGATGGATGGGAGCGTTGTGCAACTCGGGGCGAGCATCACCGGCCGTGGGCTGGCACAGCACCTGGCTGAGACACCAGGGTGTCACCCCACAGCAGAAAGTCACAGGCAGCAGCAGCAGTGGTGGCTCTCTGACCTCAGGGACAGGTGCCTGAACCCCCCTGGCAGGACCAGGTGAGTACCCACTGATGCTTGTCTAAAATAACCTGGGATTAGGGAGGTGGTGCAGGGGGAATTTGCAGGAGCAAGTCAGCACCCTGCACCCAAACCTGCCTTGAATGACCTTGCCCTGCTCTATTTCTTGCTTTTTTCCCTCTAAAACAGAGAGGGAGATTCTCAATCAGCCTCTCAATGACTGCTAAGGCAGGAAGAGCACTAAGGACCAAGGGGGCTGGCTGCTCTCTAGGCCAGGAGG
This sequence comes from Irena cyanogastra, assembly GCA_013397155.1. Lineage (NCBI taxonomy): Eukaryota > Metazoa > Chordata > Aves > Passeriformes > Irenidae > Irena > Irena cyanogastra. The sequence continues at coordinate 526,111 of VWZV01004171.1, read as the reverse complement.
CATTTTGGGCAGGGATTCGTGCTTTCATGGCAATTACCATAAATACCATCTCTACACAAATGTTGGAGAGGCTTTGGAGAGGGCTGAAGCATCTCTTTGGACCCAATTGGAGGGAGACAGGGGCTGTGGCAGCAGCACCTCCCCATAAATAATTGTGTTTGTTTACAAGAGCCATTATCACACCTGCTCACTGCAGCTGAGCTTAGTGGGACACGGGGAGTGGGTTAATTCAGAGGAGAAAAGGGCTGGGACACAAAGTTAAAAAAAAAGGGGTGTTTTCCACCAGCTGAAGGTCGTTTTGGTGCTCCATCAGAAATCTGGGACCCTTTGGCAGCTCCCAGCAGCATGGACTGTGATGAGACCATCACTGAGGAGGTCTGCAGGGAGGACGACGTCGGGGATGGACAGTGAGTGCCTGGGTGGGTGATGGGGGGGATTTGGGTGGCTCCGTGGCCACCTCTGCACCTCTCCCCCAGGCTCCTGGAGGTGATGGTGGCTGGCCACCCAGTGCTGCTGGTGAGGAACAGGAAGGAATTCCGTGCTCTGGGCAGCAAATGTCCCCACTACGGCGCCCCGCTGAGCAAAGGTGAGCCCAGCTTGGGGGTTAAAAAAACACATTGGGGAGGGTGGTTCTTACTGCCCAGGTGGGGAAAAAAACACCTTGGGGAGGGTGGTTCTTACTGCCCAGCTTGGGGGTTAAAAAAACACCTTGGGGAGGGTGGTTCTCAATGCCCAGCTTGGGGGTTAAAAAAACACCTTGGGGAGGGTGGTTCTCAATGCCCAGCTTGGGGGTTAAAAAAACACCTTGGGGAGGGTGGTTCTTAATGCCCAGGTGAGGGTTTAAAAAAACACCTTGAGGAAGGTGGTTCTCAATGCCCAGGTGGGGAAAAAACCACCTTGGGGAGGGTGGTTCTCACTGCTCACCTTGGGGGTTTAAAAAAACACCTTGAGGAAGGTGGTTCTCACTGCCCAGGTGGGGGAAAAAACACCTTGGGGAGGATGGTTCTCATTGCCCAGGTGGGGAAAAAACACCTTGGGGATTTAAAAAAACACCTTGGGGAGGGTGGTTCTCAATGCCCAGCTTGGGGGTTAAAAATCACCTTGGGGACAGTGGTTCTCACTGCCCAGGTGGGGAAAAAACACCTTGGGGGTTTAAAAAAGCACCTTGGGGAGGGTGGTTCTCACTGCCCAGCTCGGGGGTCTCTTGCAGGGGTCCTGAGAGGGGAGAGGCTGCGCTGCCCCTGGCACGGGGCCTGCTTTAACATCAGGACTGGAGACATTGAGGAATACCCTGCTCTGGACTGTGTCCCCTGCTTTAAGGTGACTTCTTGTCCTCCCAGCTGGGTGGTCTCACTGTCATTCTGCCCACAAGCCCCCCTGCCCCAGCCACAGCTCTGTCACTCAGAGCTTCAACACAGGGATGGTTTTTGGGGTTGTGTAACTCCCTGCCCTAGAGCTCCTTTCAGTCAAAGGAGATCCCAGTGGTCCTCAGAGCCAGCACAAGTGCTTTTGGAAAGAAAAAGAGGATTTACAGCTCTTCCTGAGTGCTCTCAGGATGAGAGAAAAGCTCGTGAGCTCCTCAGCATCGTGTGACATCCAAGATCAGAGGCGGATGGCACACTGGACCAGCATCTCCCAGGAGAGCTCCATCACACCCTCATGGATGCAGCCCTTAAAAAACCTCTCCTTTCCCTCCTCCAGGTATCAGTGGAAGGTGGAAAGGTGTTCATCACAGCAAAAAAAAAGGTACTGACCTCACCTGCTGTCGCTGAGTGCCTTGGCCTGCCGGTGACTTGAGCATTCTGCATTTTAATTTTTTTTTTTTTTGCAGGACCTGGAGAGCAGCCTGAGGGTGAAGGACACAAGCAGGAGGTGCCTCCTCAACAGGAGCACGATGCTGCTGCTGGGGGGAGGTCAGTGCAGGGTCTGGGAGCTGCCCCTCTGCTCTCCAGGGAGGAGTGTCCTTCCTCCTCCTCCTCCTCCTCCTCCTCCCGTGCAGGTGTGGCTGCCCTGGTGTGTGCAGAGACTCTGCGCCAGGAGGGCTTCACGGGCAGGATCATCATGGCCACCAAGGAGAAACACGTCCCCTACGACAAGTCCAAGCTGAGCAAGGTTGGCGAGGGACGAGGGCAGGGCTGTGACAGGGGCACAGAGTGACAAGGGCCAGGAGCCACGGGGTGAGCAGAGCAGCAGTGCTGAGGCATCCGGAAGGAACAGGGGTGGCATTTCCAGGAAAACGTCTTTTTCCTCACAGAAATTCTTAGATCAACATAAACTGATGGTTTTATCTCCTTTTATTGAGTTCTTCCCACTGAAGCTTGATGGTTTTTCTGAGGTGGGCACAAGGTGATGATGGCGATGGGGCAGTGTGGGGAGCTGTGATTCTCTGATAAAATTCACTTCTTTTACAAACTGGCTCCACAAGAAACACTTCAAGAGAACTGCTGCCTCTAAGAACTGCTTCACTTCATATTTCTGTTGCGTTTCCAGGAGATGAACCTGAAAGCTGAGGACATCTACCTGAGGAAACCTGAGTTCCTCAAGGCTCGGGGCATAGAGTTCTGGACAGAGAAAGAGGTAGCAGAGCAGCTGAGCTCAGCCCTCGCTGGGTGATCCTGCTGCTGCCCTGGGGAGGGTGCAGGAGTGACCTGTGCATCCATGGATGGGCCTGGGGAGGTGGGAGAGGAACCTCAGAGCAGAGGTGCCTGTGTGAGCTGTGCCCCCTCTCTGCTGCAGGCAGTGTCTGTGGATTTCCAGGAGCACAGGGTTCACTTCATGGATGGCTCCTCTCAGAAGTACCAGCAGCTGCTGATTGCAACGGGCAGCCAGTGAGTGCACAGAGTGTCTGAACCCAGGGGAGCTCAGGCAGGACAGCCCTGGGATGTCAGGGTGGGGATATGGAATGAGAGGAGAGGGCAGAATGGAGTGACACAGCCCTGGGTCTGTGCTCCCTTCTCCTTTCTGTTTAATTTACACCCTGAAATGAATCTGGATTCTGTCTCTTTCAGCTCTGGCTCCCTCAAAGTCCCAGGTGCAGACCTGCAGAACATACACACGCTGCAAACCCCGGAGGAGTCCAGCAAGGTCCTGGAGCTGGCAGCTGGGAGGAACCTGGTGATTGTGGGAGCTTCATTCATAGGTACCAGCCTGGAGAGGGTGTCCAAGCACCACTGGGAGCCTCCAAACCCCTGCTGTCGGTGTGCAGGCTCACTGCAGGCCCTCGGGGCAGGGATGTTCCTTTTCCACCCGGCTGGGATCCTCCCTGGAGCTGCTGGGGGTGTGTGTTCCACAGCACTCACTCCTTCTTCCCTCTGATAGCCAGAAACTCGGAGAGCTGTAAACAATCGCTGCACATGGGCAGAGGGAAACGTGCCTTTGGAAAGGTCACTGTCCTCCAGAGGAGCATGGGGACAGCAAGGGGCTCAGGCACAGAAATTCCGTTCTTTTGGACACAACCAGAGCTGTTCTTTGGGTCTGATACCCAGGAGAACAAAGAATGGAGGGGGGAAGCTGGAACCCTCGGCCCAGAAGTGCACAGCAAAGCAGTTCAGCACTGGCAGCACACCAGAGCTGCTCTCCTGCCAGGGGAGGAGGTTTCCAAGGGTGCAGGCTGGTGCTTGCAGCAGGCTCACCTCGGGCATGCCTCCTCCCTGCAGGGATGGAGGTGGCTGCCTTCCTCTCAGACAGGGCTGGAAGCATCTCAGTGGTGGAAAGAGAGGAGTTCCCCTTCCAGCACGCCCTGGGCCCTCAGGTTGGAGGTGTTGCCATGAAGGTGAGGAGAACCTGGGGCTGGTTTCTGCCCTGGAGAGCACAGGACACCCAGGGCAGCCCGGGGAGCCTCACCCCTGTGCTGAGTCACAGCTCTGTCCTCACCCACACACAGCAATCCTTCACCCCAAACCCAGCTCACACAGAGAAAAGCCAGGCTTGCAGGCTGCCTGCACCAGCCAGGGACACAAATGGAATCTCCCTGCAGCCTGGAGCAGCAGCAGAGCTGCCTGCCTGCCTGGGTTTTGGCTGGCTGCAGCTGTTTTTATAGCCTGGAATTTCCTAATGAATGCTCAAACCAGTCCTTTGCAGATGCTGCAAAATAAAGGGGTGAAGTTCCACATGAAAACAGAACTCTGTGAGCTGAAAGGAAAGGATGGGAAGGTCAGTCATGCCTTTGTGATCCCTGAACTGCTGATTTTAGGGGGAAAAAGCCTAAGCTGAGACATAACCCAGTGCCTACACCAGGCTTTCCTCTCCCATGTCTAGGCCCTCCCTTTTCACTGAGCACAGCTCTGGGCTCAAAGGACTCCAGTAAATGTTCCTGTCCCAGGGACAACAGCCTGATTTTTTTTTTTACATTCCCAGCAGCACACATTAGTTGGACAAGGTGATCCAAACCTGGGGAAGAAGACAGACAGCAAAGAGCAGAGCAGCAGGGAGGCTGTGGGAATCAGGACAGAGGTTTTAACTCCTCATTCACGACCTTTCCTTCTCCCCTAGGTCACAGAGGCTGTTCTTGCCAACGGAGAGAAGCTCCCTGCAGACGTGGTAGTGGTGGGAATAGGTGAGAGATCCCAGCTGGGAGAGGGAGGCAGCTTGGGGAACGGGGAGAACATCCAGGGCATCCCAGTTCATTTCCAGGACACCATTCCCTGCAGCCCCTTTCCCTGCACTCTGTTGTCACCCAGCCCTTCCTCTCGGCCCTGCTCACCTGGAAAAGTCAGCAGCCCGTGAGCACACACCTGGCAGGAGGAAAGGAGCTGCTGACACTCTCTGCTGAGCTCCACAGGTCCCTGCTGTGTCCTGGGCCCTGGCTTTTCTGCCCCTGCACGGGCTCAGCACCAGCCCAGGCACAGGTCACTGCTCCAGGTGCTCTGCTCCGAGCAGGAGCAGGAACTGCGAGGCCAAATTTCCTCCCTGTCCCTGCAGAGCTGCATTTCCCTGTCCCTGCAGAGCTGCATTTCCCTGTCCCTACAGAGCTGCATTTCATCCCTGCTCCTCTCCCCAGGCTCCAGCCCCAACTCGGCGTTTCTGAAGGGCACCTCCATCGCCAGGGATGACAAAGGTGCCATCCTGGTGGACCTGGTGAGCGCCACCTGAGCAGCCCAGCTCACAGCCCACCCCTCCCCTCCCGTCCCTGCACTGATTTCCTTTTGCTCACCAGCACATGCAAACCAACATCCCCAACGTGCTGGCTGCGGGGGACGTGGTCACCTTCCCGGTGGCGCTGCTCGGCGGGGACAGCTCCAGCATCCACCACCAGCAGGTGGCCGAGGCCCACGGTGAGGGACAGCCGCGTCACCCTGCAGCTGCCCTAGGGATGGCAGTGGGGCGGAAGGGACAGCAGCAGACACAATCTTTAGGGACCTGCCAGAAAAAGAGTCTCCGTGTTGGGTCCTGGCAGGTCACTGTGCTGCCCTGAACATGCTGAGGAGAGGGGAGCAGCTGCACACTGTTCCTTACTTCTGGACCACGCTGCTGGGGAAAAGCATCCGCTACGCAGGTGGGAAGGGGCAGGGAGGGGGGAACAGAGGGATTTCTGCCACCAGCTGGGGCTGGGGCTTGTGAAAACAGCCTGGTTGCAGAGGTCACCTGAAGCAGCTCGAGCTCTGCGCTGGCTGCCGTGCTGAGGTCACCCAGAGCTCTTGCTCTCTGCTGATCTCAGTGGCTTAGAGGGCACAGAGGAAGAACTTCCCTCTGCAGGCCAAGGAGAGGCTCAAAGCCAGTTCTGCTTGCCCAGAGCCTTCATGTCTGCTCCCCAGCCCTGTCCCCTCTGTCCCCACCACCCTGCTCTGAGGTGGGATGGGTGCAGGCTGCAGTGCCAGGGCTCTCTCTGTCCCCCAGGCTGTGGGAAGGGATACACGGACACTGTTGTGAAGGGCAGCCTGGAGCAACAGAAATTCCTCATCTTTTACATCAGGTGAGTGAGGGCATGGCCAGCCTGTGCCCCCAGTCCCCTCTCTTCCACCTGCAGAGACCCACAGGGGCTCCACAGCTCCTGGCTGAGCACTAAAGGCAGTGCTGGGTGCTGAACCAGAGAAAACCAGAGCAGGGCAGGGAAGGGGAAGAGAATGAACTCGAGTGGTGACACCAGCTGGGCAGAGAGCCTGGGACACATCTCTCCCTGTGCCCCACTGCTGCCAGGCTCAGTGCCCAGCTCCCAGCAGTGCCAGGCAATCTGCCACGAGTCCCTGGGCATCCTGCAGCAGCAGCCAGCCTGCCCTGAGCCCTCTGAGGTGCAGCTGCTCCCTGGCCCCCGTGCCACGGGGATGCTGCTGTGCCGAGCTGTGTGCACGGAGAAGATCCACACTCTTCCTCTTTCCATTCCAGGGATGGCCATGTGACTGCAGCTGCCAGCCTGAACTGCGACCCCATGGTGTCCCTGATTGCAGAAGTGCTCTACTTGGGGAAACAAATCTCCAAAGAAGAAGCAGAGTAAGTGACACCCTGACCTGACCGAGCTGGTGGGTGGCTCTGTGCTTTCCCCACATCAGCAGAGCCCACTGAGAGAACAGAACCAAAGAGAGTCACTGCAAATCCCCAACCCACCTCTTGTTTCCAGGGCCTGGGACATTGGTGACATCTCCTAGCTGGCACAAAGCTGAGCCTGGTGTGTGCCCCGTGTGAGGGGCTCACAAGCAAGAGTTAACAGCTCCACCTCCTCCCACCCTGGAGCAATAAAACCACCAGCAAAGCTGAACCCAGCACCTGCACTTTGTGTTTGCACACAGCCCTGGGCTGCCCACTCGTGCTGGGCAAAGCTCAGCAGAGCTGGTGCTGGGGAAGAGGAGGATGCCCATGGCTCAGCTGAGGGTCTGAGCTGGCAGCAGCCACCACCCATGCACAGATGCACCAGCCAGAGCCACAGCAGCTCCTCCTGCTGCTTCCCTGCCGGCAGGGAGCTCTCACTCAGCACACCGGTCACGCTGACCTTCTCCTTTGCAAAAACACATTTTCCCAGCGAGGGGAGCTGTGACCGAGCCGAGCTGCTCTCCCAGCAGGGAACGAGGTGGGCTGCGTGCAGGAACTTGCACAGAATGCCCTGCCCCTGAGGACAGAGGGATGCCACCCAACCTCGGAGCCAGCAGCACCTGCTGGCAGTGTCGCTGCTGTCTCGAATGTCACATTAGCTGCCGCAGAGAGATCCCAGATCCAGCCTTTCCTGCTGTGTCCTTGCACGCTGGATGCTCGGAGGAGGTGGCCAGATGCTAGAGGAAAGAGTCACCAGATTTTTGCAAGGCAACAGCGAGCAAGGCTGTGCTCTCTACAGGAAACCTTGCACTTACTCACCAGTCACATGGGGCCGGGCAGGAGGAAGGGTAAGTCCCAGAGCCAGGCAAGTTCCCACAGGGACACTCAGTGACAGCCCAAATCCCCTCTGGTTTGACTCCAAGGGGACAGCCAGAGCCTGAGCCCTCTGCTCAGCAGGTGAGATACTGCAGGGCTGCTTTTGTGTTCACACCCAAACTGCTCCTCTGGCACCTCGCACCTGAATTTGACCTGAAATACAACATTTTATGTTTCCTGACCCCACGGGTTTGGTGCTTCTGCTTCCGGCAGCTCTCTGCTCTGCAAGAGCCACATTTCACCCAGGGAAGAGCTGGGTTTCAGCAGCACAGGTTGTTCCCTTGTGACAGGGAACACAGATTTGTGGGGCACACGGAGCACTCAGCTCTCACAGAGATCAATCTGTGCTGCAGAGGAGGGGGAGCTGCCCCTCCCTGCCCTCAGGCACCACCAGGACTTTCTGCCCCTCCATGCACTCCAGGATGTGCTGGGCACTGAGCAGGTGCCAGCTGTTTTGCATGGACTTGCAGCAGAGCAGCTGTGGTGGAAGAGACGGGCTCTGCCTCCAGCTGGAGGAACTGATCCAAGGGCATTCAGCAGCCCCACTCCCTCTGGGTGACAACCACCCCCAAGAAACTCAGCTTCTTGTAACCACCAGCAAGACCACACCAAGCACAGCAGCTTTATGTAAGAAGGAAAGACCCCAGGACAACAGACTCATTCTGCTTCCACCACTTAATGGACACCAGGCCACTGTCTGTGCTTTGCTGGGTGCCAAAGCTCGGGAGCAGCCCTGCCTTGGGCAGCTGAAGTTGAGATTGTGCAGACATTTCAGCACAGGGCTGTTCCTCCCTGCCCGCCCTCGGAGCTGGGATGAGCTGTGCTCTCCCTGCAGGCTCTGAGCAGCAGTGCCTGGACACTGCCCTGCTTCCCATCCACAGGGCAGCCTGGGAGCGGCTGGTCCCGGCACTCCTGGGGGAAATCCCAGCGTGCACAGGCTCCCTGGAGCTCCCCTCTCACTCAGTGCCCCTCCATCCCTGGAGAGCAGCTTCCAAATTCCGTCCAGGGCGCTCTTCAGCTTCTGTTCACCCACGAGCCTGGACCAAAGAAGAGCCCAACAAAAAGTTTACCACTACTAGCTCCAAAACACCTGGAAGCCTGGCACTGCTGTGTGCCTCCCAGGGACAGAGGCTCCGGGAAAAGCCATCCAGAGCCGTGTGTGACTCGGCCCTGAGTCACCCTGGCCCGCTGGCCCGGCCCCACCGCGCCCAGCCCGGCCCGTGGCGTGGGTGTGAGCCAGCCCCCTCCCGGGGCTCCATCCCACTGCAGCCTGGCATGCTGCAGGATTAATCCAGCTCCTGAGCACAGCAGCAGGTCACACCTGTGGGTTACACCCAGCCTCTGGCTCAGGACAAGCCCAAGGCACCTGCAGGATCAACGCTCCAGCGCAGAGCCCAGGGTGGCATCAGCAGGGGAACAGCTCTGGGTCTGCAGCCCCACCACCTTCCCACCTGATACCCACAGGCAAAAACTCCCTAAAACTGAGCAGTTGAGCAAAACAACCTTTAATGCTTCTCTCAGCCTCCTCCCAGCTCAGTGCCACCCCGCTGAGGGGGGACACAGTTTGACAGCCCTTCTGGCACAGCTGCTACAATCCTCCAGCCAAGGCTCTGCCTGGAGGCTCCGGGGAGACTTTCTTCATCCTGGTCAGACTCATGCTCAGCCCTCCAACCCACGGGACGCTGCAGAGGGGCTCAGGGCACGGCTCTGGCTGCCATCCAAGGTCCCGGTGACGAGAAGAGAGTGGCTACATTCAACAGTTCTTCAACTGGCAGCTTTAGCTACTGCAGAAGGACATAAAGCTTGCCACTGAAGAACTGGTGCTGGTTAGCCAGGAGCAGGGTGGCACGGCAGCACCTGGGGAGGGAACACACATTTCAGAGCCAGCACTGAGCTGAGCTGTCACCCACAGCAGCTTCTCTCCCTCCTCACAGCACTGACCCAGCGCTCTGTCCTCTCCCCCGGGACACCCCCCCAAAACCTCAACTCTCCCCATCCCTCCCCGCTCCCAGAGCGAGCTCCAGCACCTGCAGCCAGCCCTAACCCAGGGCAGGCAGGCAGGGAAACCCAAGGCCGTTTCTGCTGGAAAATCAGAGATAAGGCGAGCTGCTCGGGCAGGGCCCGGTGGCCGCGGCAGGGAGGCCACCGCAGGTGGGGGTGCCGGCGTTCCCAGGGCTCACCTCGGGCATCCATCGGCGCTGGCCGGGTCCCACCTGGCCGGGAGCCAGCTGCTTCCTGACGGGGAAGACACTTTGTCAGGCGGCTGCTGCCAAGCGACCGCCGGGGGAATTTCGGGCAGCTCGGCCCCTTTCGGAGCCGTTTTGTTGGAGGGCGAGGACGCCAACACCAGGGCTGGTGTCGGACCCCACTGCTTCCTCCTTGACCCGGGACAAAATCCCTTTGCTACAGCACGCAGCGCTTTGGGTACTGGGGATCGAGTGTGGGAACCTCCCGGGAAACCGGGCACGGTGGGGGACAGAGGGCAACGGGAAACACGGGAAAGCCCCGGGGGGCCATCACAGCATCCTGCCACCAGCGTCACCAACAAGGCACTGCGGAGCCCGGCGGAGCCCGGAGGGTGCTGCGGGGCGTTCGGTGCGGGGCCGGTGGCCGGGGCGCAGCGGCGGCGGGGCCCGGCGGGGATGCCGAGCATTCCTGGCGTGCCGGGTACATCTGGTCCGGATTCCAGCGAGCTGGTCCCGGCCCTGCTCCACCCCCGCCGGCCCGTGAATCAGCACCCGCCGCCGAAGCCGCCGGCACCGGGGGCACCGCCAGCACCGGGGACCGACGAGGGGGGGCCCTGTCGGTAACGAGGTTCCCACCCAGCCCTTCTCAGCACCGACAGAGCCCAGCGGCTCCGGGAAGGGCCCCGGTGGGAGCTCGCCCCGCTAATAAAGAACGCTGTGCCCGCAGCTGGTGCCCCTCTCCCGGTATAACCGGGTCACCCCCCCTCCCCCAGTGTCTCTCCTCTCGGTAAAACCAACTCCCCCCTCCGCCCTAAGGGAGGCA